>BRZM01000065.1:2347802-2452848 GCA_033238685.1 Lates japonicus | reverse complement strand
AAATGCAATCACCGGTGAAAATAAAAACACCAATAAATCTGAATATGTAACACTTGTTGCTGTTTGTTCTCAGTGTTGGCTTCCTCCATAGTTTATATGTGACATGCGGCTTTGAATGTGACAGACAGCGAAGATGCACAAAAAGGAAGTGAGGCGTAGTTTGTAACATACAGTACATGTTGTTTTGAAAAATACAATAGGTTCCGACTACAAGTATATTCTGCTGCAGCACCATCTGTTTAACACTAATAATGATGGCAGTATTTTGCAGGGACTCATAAGCAAACAGGCACACAGTGTGATACTCACATAGTTTGAACTGTGAGTCTTGATTAATTGCCCAGTCAGCTGAGTGCAGAAGAATCATCATTCCTCCTTCTGTGTCCCTCCTCTGTGTTTTAATAATATTTCCAAGCCCACTGGCTTGTTTCACTCTCCCAGACAGCTATAATGGTTTCATCTTTTAGCTCTAATCCCACTGGGTGCTGAGTGCCTTTGTTAAATAAGAAGGAGGAGGAGGCTGGTAATGAAATGCAGTATAATTGTTCCTGAGCCAGGTGGGTGAAACTTTTTTACTGTGTCTCGCCACTGGAATGATTTACAATCAATGAGTTTCTTTAAAATGAGAACAGGAAGAGTTTCAGTTGATGTTATAGCAATGTGCTAATTCTCAAAACCTTAAATGTTTTCATTACAGTTTAAAACTTGTCAGTTTTACTTCCATGCCAGCCTAACTATGAATTTAGAGGTTAAATGGAAGAAATGAAAAAAAAAAAACCTTGATTTTGGTCTTTTCTTCACATATTACTCCAGTATTTTCCATGGTCTCCGAGTTCACAGACATTCACATGCACATGCAGACACACACACACACACACACACAAGCAATCTCTGTCCAGTGAGATATTCTCGTAGTGAATACATGCACACACAGAAACCCATCTGGGAGTATCGTTGTTGGCAGCGTTCCCACAACTATAACTGCACAGAGGTACAGATGGGCACTTTACACACACACACGCACACACTTGCATTATTTAATAACCTTGCAAGTTTCAGTAGTGAAGTACTGGTATTCACACACAAGTATATAAACAAACTGACACACCAAGCGAGCCAAACACCATCTTGCATTCCACTGCCTGTAAGTGATGAGCAGTTGCATGGCTTAAAATCTGTCATAATTAATCAGTGGTGACCTGTGAAAATTTTGCAGCCCGTGTTGACTACATGTTAAAGAAATGTGTTGAAGCACTCACGGTCTATTAACAGCTGTGATGCAAGTAGTTTTCCTTGAAAAGAGAGAGGTCTTTTGAATTACCAAATATTGATAAAGTGGTGTATTCAAGTGTGACATCAGCGTATCTGTAACCACAGCTGAACTGATGAAGTGCTGCTGTTTAATTGAAATGAAAATGGCTAACATTCAACCACAGATGATGAGAATGTAAGTGAAAATTACATGTACCCAACAAAACCAGTACATGAGTCAGGACAAAAAAGAACATTAGAAGAGATGGAGCATGTCAGTGGCCTGTCATTCAGGAATGGTACTAGTGTTTTTAGGCTTTCCATTTGATAATTGAACAGTATACTGATTGTGAGCATTGTTGATTATGTAATAATTGCCTTAACCATGGGATACTCTGTTTTGAAAATCTTAAATTAATGAGTACTAAAAATGCTAATGTTTAAAATGATGATTCTGGACTCACCCATTAGCTTGAATCTGCATTTGTTGTCCTCGCTCATAACTCTGATTTAGACTAGTATATTAAAGCCTAATGTTCATCTCACTTTGACATTTAGGAACTCATGAATAACTCTAACCTCAGAAAATTTCTTTGAAGCCCAGTAGCCTATAATCTAACAAAGTTATGTTTAACGAAAATGATCAAATAATTTGTTGAATTACCTGGTCTTTTGTTTCACATTCCACCCTTTCATGTCTGCATGAATTCTAGCAGCTTTTGTGGATGTGCTGCCATTTGCACTGTGTACAGTGGTGTAGAGTGTTGCCATTGTTAAGGGCTTTGTGTGCTTTTCTTTGCATTATTCAGTTCTTTGTGGGTGACTGCTTGTAGACAAACAATGCAAAGTTGCACATGCACTGTGGCATGCCAGCTCGACTGCACAAAGTATTTAACTAGTGCTTTTACTTACAGCCATTTGCTCATTTTCCCCCACTTCCTTAAACTTGCTCTCAGCTTATATTTGTGTTGCTTCCCAGTCTTTCTTGAAATTCTGTGCATTTCCAGCATCATCTTCCAGCCAAGCCTGCTACTGGCCTGCTATGCTCAAATAATAAGATTAATGCATGAGGAGGAAAACTGCTTGTAGTTAGCATCCAGCTCCCATAACCTTCGCTCTAATAAAAATGTTATAAGAAAATTCATGGCTATACTAATCTAGCTCGATTAGGTTAATTCGATTATGGCAGGGTTGTGAATTTAAACCTGTTATTTACTGCAGCAAAACACAGCAACTACTTCCATATACTTCTTTCCTGGGTTCCTCGGCGGCTGTCAGTTTACTTTATGGTCTGCCTGCATCCCACTCCACTAAACTTGTTTGCATACAGTCTGAATGAATGGTTGTGACAAAACCGGCTTTAGCAAGCACTCATAATAACCCACGAATAACCACTTTCTTCGACACATAAACAGTCCATTTGCATTTAGATGAAGAATAGCTGACATAAACTTAGGTCCAGGAAACTGGGAGGTGGTGAAAGCACTCTTATTCATGCTGGTTGCAACAAGTTGCTCATACATACTGTTATGGAAAAACCATCTGAATGCCAATGTGGGGATGATAATGATTAAAGACAATAATGACATTGTGATCATAATAAAAACGCAGATGAAAATGTTCCGTTTTCCTCCATCTCCAGCACAGCAAGTGATTGTTGAGGAAATACTGGCGCGGGAACGCAGTGATGATGATCTCTAATGTCTCTCAGGTGCTGAACGAGGCAGTGGGAGCCATGATGTACCACACCATCACCCTGACCAGAGAGGACCTGGAGAAGTTCAAGGCGCTGCGCATCATCATCCGCATCGGCAGCGGCTACGACAACATTGACATCAAAGCTGCCGGCGAGCTCGGTGAGGCTGAGGGACAGATGGAGACAAAAGAGGAGGAAGATAGACATACAAAGTGAGGTCGTTCAGAAGAAGACAGTCATCGTGTGCTGAGAATAATGAACAAGGAGGGTCGTGTCTGCCCATATGGCTCATTCATCTGCTACCACATGAGAAGAAATAAGGAATAAATCAACAAAAACTGAAAATTATGCATTATGGATAAGGATAGTGCACCTTTGGATGGGGGCCAAACCAAACTCTGCTTGCTATATTGACTTAACATAAGCAACATATGTAAGAAGAATTATTACATAATGTAAACAGAATATGTAATGGAACTGATTGCATATGCAAAACAGATGCTCCAACTGATATGAAGCTCTCCCTCAGACTCCCATTTGGCCACTTTGGCATATGTTTGATATGAGAGCAGGATTTAGTGTGATATCCTAATTATTGTCATTTGTGCTAATACATTTCAGCACGCTGACATGGATTTTTTTTTTGAGAAATGTTCTTTTCATAGGCATAATTATCTGTTATAATTATCCTCTTATCCTTCACAGTTCAGTTTCATACACAGCACATTTTTATTTTGTACAAGGTCATAAAGGAAAATAAATTTCCTGCCAATTATTTTGTGAAATGAAAAACTACAGATGAATCTCTCCTCAAAACAGCTACAGTTATTAGAACCAACTATTATAACTATTAAATCTGCGAGGCAGTTCATTTAAAGTATCTATCATTATCATTGTTTTACCTTCTCCAGGCATTGCGGTGTGTAATATTCCCTCAGCGGCTGTAGAGGAAACAGCGGACTCAACACTTTGTCATATCCTCAACCTGTATCGACGAAACACCTGGCTGTACCAGGCTCTCCGGGAGGGCACGCGGGTCCAGAGCGTGGAGCAGATCCGGGAGGTGGCGTCGGGGGCAGCCAGGATCCGAGGAGAGACGCTCGGCCTCATCGGCTTTGGTGAGCCTCCTTCTTTAGGGTTTTACTGCAAGAGGTGATTTCACATCAAGTTACTGAAACTCAAGCAAGTTGTGCTCAGAGTGTGTGAGATCATATGTGGGAGTGTTTGTGCTTGAGGCAGAGGTTCAGAATCAATGTCCAAACCTGACCTGCTTATTGTTTTGTTTATACTCAGAGGAGAGTGGGCAGTCATCCTCAAGAAGTGGATTGCTTTTTGTTTTTTTGTTGGCAACTGCATGTAGTCATGACTACTACTATGGCCAGCAAGATCTTAATCAAACACTTGAAAAAAATCACAGTTTATTTTCAGTATTAAAATCTGTCATTTTTTTTACCTGCCCATTTTCACATTATGAAATGAAATGTTGCCCCATGTAGCCTCATTTTTGCAAGGCAGCTCTGTTTGTTCTAGTTAGATAATTAGAAGTCCTCTGCTAATTTGTTGTGTTGTTGTGTTTTTATTGTTTCCAAGTCATCTGTCTACCTAACTTTTCTTGATGGCACTGAGGACATAAAAATTCTTATTTTCATTATTGACTAATTTGTCTGTAATTGTCACAGTTCTGTCTGTTAACATCAAAAAAGTGAAGACTAAGAGTCTACAGCCTTGTTACCAGCAGCACTTTGAGCTAAATGCTAACATCAGCATACTAACAATGTCTTGAACTAGTGAAGGAACGTTTTTGCTCATGATAAACCAATAATCAGATTTGTTTGTTACTGATTTTCAGTCAAACAACTAGATGAGATTAAACAGTTCATCCTTTCAGCGCTGGTGCTCATACACAAAGGACATGAGGACATAAGGAAGCTTTAGTGTCATTGTAGTACCTACATCAAAATTTGGTTTGACACTCTCCTGTAGCAGCAAAACTTAGTATAAGTATATAAATATGTCTAGGTAGGTGTCTACTCAAGTGTCTAAGTATGTACTTTTACCATACTTGTAAGTATGGTAAAGGGATGAATGCATTGTCCAAAGTTGTGTATAACAACTAAGCTACCAGAATTTGAATCGTCTCTTGCTGTCTTTCCATCCCTCCCCCCTCAGGTCGCTCAGGCCAGGCTGTGGCAATGCGAGCCAAGGCGTTCGGCTTCAACGTGATCTTCTATGACCCCTACCTCCAGGACGGCTTGGAGCGCTCGCTGGGCGTTCAACGAGTCTACACGCTCCAGGACCTGCTCTACCAGAGCGACTGCGTCTCCCTGCACTGCAACCTGAACGAACACAACCACCACCTCATCAACGACTTCACCATCAAACAGGTGGGGGGGGGCTGAAGTGCTGAGAAAGCTTCAGAAATTGATTGTATATCTTTCTAATATGAGCCCCGGGTGATGGAAGACAAAGGAAACTGATTTGACTGTCTCACGCTGAATACACAACATGGTCTCAGAAGCTGACAGAGCCTGCAACTTATCAAAAACTGATAAGCCCCGATTTGGCAGAGACTCTTTTCATTACCCTCCAAAGCAGGCTGCGCATTCTATTCACTAAGCTAATGATTCTCAGAGGTTGGTAGAACAGCTTTAACCTGGCGGACTGGCAGCTGACTTGGCTGCCCGCTGGCATTCCTTGGCTGCCAGCGCTCCTTTGTTGGCACCTTCCAATTACAGGCTGTTTAAACAACATTTTAATGAGTGGTAAGATACTTTGAATAAGCACAAGCAAAGAAACAAAAGGTGCTTGGAGAATCTCTATGGATCCAGAATAAGAGGGATGTACACATGGGGGTGGATGGAGGTGTGGACATCTTTTTTGCACTGTTGTCTATAATGTGGTGGGCAGGGAGGATTCACTGTAATCAGTCTGTTCTTCCTCACAGTTTCTATTCTTCCATAGCTCTTAGTGTGATCTGAAATTCTTATGTTACAAACCTCTAAACATTAGCTTCTCATGGTGTAAATGTACACCCTTCACCTACAGTATAATCCAACATACTGTACTTTGAAAGTCCATGATATGTTTGAGCAGCACACCACACCTATTGCTAGTTGCCAGTAAAGCAGTCAGTGACAAATCAAGGAATGCTACTGACCGGCCAAGTCACAGTTGAGCAGGCTGCCAGTCTAAGCCTGCAATTTAACCAGCTTTGGCGAATCAGCAGTTACACTAACCCACAGCATGTACTTTGACTCCAGAATGTAATGGAGAATCTGCTTTGGTTTTTGTCTCTAAATGACAGGTGAGTTCCCATAATGTGACTGTGTGAAGAGATTTTTGTCCCTCTTGAGTTGCTGCAAATGTCGTTGCTCATCCTCTGCTCTCTTCTCCTGATCACTGCTGCCACCTGGAGGACATAAACTTGTATTGCAGGCTGTGTTAAATTGTGTTCTTTTACATCATCACCTACATGCTAGTTACTTATAGACCCTGAACAAGTGCTTGTTTGAAGATCAAGGGATTAATGTCATTTAAATGTCCCCTTTCTTCTAAAAGCCTTTTGTTATCTTGTCATTCTGTATTTAAAAAGCATTTGTTTTTCTCTGTGTTGGCTTTTAAAAAAATCTTCCCACGCAGCAGTGAGCCAATGACAGCACCTCTAGGTGTGCAAATCACACAGCATGTTGATATGTTTAATGCTGAAATTGTTATTGAGAGAATAAAAATGTCAACTGTTCCTGCTGTGTGTGTGTGTGTGTGTGTGTGTGTAGATGCGTCAAGGTGCTTTCCTGGTCAACTCAGCACGGGGAGGTCTAGTGGATGAGAAGGCTTTGGCTCAGGCCCTGAAAGAAGGCAGGATACGGGGAGCCGCCTTGGACGTCCACGAGTCCGAGCCTTTCAGGTGTTTATGAACGCACCTTCAGCTTATCGAAAGAGCTTTTAACCGTCTTCGTCCTCGTTTCCTTACTGTTTGAATGTTAGTCTGACTCAAATATGTAACTTCCTTTCATTTTCTGTTGCACAGTTTTTCCCAAGGTCCTCTGAAAGACGCCCCCAACTTGATCTGCACACCCCACACCGCCTGGTACAGCGAGCAGGCGTCACTGGAGATGAGGGAGGCCGCCGCCACAGAAATACGCAGAGCTATCACCGGTACAGAGATGTCTTTTTTTTTTTTTTTAAAGCACGCTTTCCCACACTCATTGATTTTTGGTTTCCCAACTCACCAATGTTTAATCTTGCCCACTGACGCAGGCCGTATCCCTGACAGCCTCCGAAACTGCGTCAACAAAGAGTTCTTTGTCACCGCGGCGCCCTGGGGAATGATGGAGCAGCAGCAGCCTCAAGTTCACCCTGAGATCAATGGTGCCGCCTACAGGTAGGAGGTGGATTTATGTGAACCCAAGCAGGCAACTCGCATCGCACAGAGACCACCTGAGTCATCTCAACACCTGTAGTAAATGAGGCTTAACACGTGGGGGAGGGGTAGCCTAGATGTTCGTGTGTATGTTTGTCACAATTCTGACTTTCTTTTCCTGAATATTAGGCTGGGTCCTAGTTTTTGTGGCGTATTTATACATAGAGCTTGGCCCAAATGAATTTCATCCCTTGGTTTCTCAGTCTCTATATTGTCTCAACCAGACTGAACTGCTTCTCTCACACAGCCGAGTGAACCAAACCATGGTACAGGCCATAGCAACGGGGGGAATGCAGGACAAATTATATACCTAATTCTCAACCAGGTAAATGAATACTACCACTGCTGGCCCACAGGCCAGGCCAAATGAAAAACATCATCAGTAAAACCAAATCCCATTGAAATCTGTAGCCTTTTTCTGCTTCACACTCACATGTCCTGTAACTGTCCCCACACTACCCAGCATCTCATCAATAACCCCCCCACCCCAACACCACCACACCACCACGACCTTGAAACAGAAACTGAAACACAGCGCACACCATCACTCTTATGTTAGATGCTTTTAAAGAAGCGTTCATACACTTAAACTTAGTTATGACACATTGGAAATGAAGAACTGAACAAGTTAGGTCATTATTCTTTCAACAAACTGTAATAAGTGTAATAATGTAAATAGTGCAGTTTCTGTCTTTTTTTTTTTTTTACTGTAGGTGACAGGTAAAGATGGGATGAGGGCTTCACATTTTATGTTATTGTAAAACCTCTATCAACAAACCTGGGATATTATCTGTTGTTTTATTTACAATAAGAGTTTCCCTCCACACTTACTTTTTCAGCTCCCTGTAATGAAGGATCAGTTCACCCAAATTATAAAACATTATCATTTTTTCGCTTACTGGGGACATTATTTCTAGAAAGAGATGTTGCTGATTGGTTGTGTTAATGTATTTTACCCTGAATACAAAATTCCGATCAATCTCCGTTGTATTAGGTTGGGTCTTAAAACCATGTGCAGGGGTTTTTTGTAATCTGGGTGAATGACCCTTTAAAATCCTGCCCTACACCAGATTAGGATCCCTAACATTCTCATTTATTGCCTCCATGTTGCAGTGCTCCTTGCCATGTTTAACCTCGAACCATTTCTATATATTTTGTCTCACAGAGATGACTATGCTTAGTAAATCGTATCCCCAAAAGTGCATCCTTATAAGTAATGTGTTGATTCTGTATTTAGGTAGTAGTTGTCACTTTGAAATCTCTCTTTAGTCAGTAATGATCAGGAGAAACAAGCTTTACAGAGATGATCATCCACTGCACAGCAGCAGACTTTTCCCTGGATTTGTCTCTGCCATTTTGCAAAATAGAATTTACTTTCAGTTGAACAGTTTTCCGTTTTTCTTTTTCACATCTGTTGATCACCTCCTGTCCATCTCCAGATTCCCTCCCGGTGTGGTGGGCGTCGCCCCCGGCGGGATTCCTGGACCTATGGAGGGCTTGGTGCCCGGGGGTGTTCCCATCACCCACACCTTGCCCCCCGGTACCCACCCGTCACAGGCCACCTCCCCCAACCAACCCTCCAAACATGGCGACCCCATGAGAGAGCACATGACTGAGCCGTAGGACTTCTGCTGCTGCTGCTGCTGCTGTAAACGAGCAGGGGGCTAAAACCGATGTATACTAAAAAAAAAAAAAGGAAAAAAAAAAAAAAAGAAACAACCCAGCAACCTACCAACTCAACCATCCAACTGTACGCTTGACTTCAGCCATCTGAACCTACCAGCAGACTGCCTGCCGGGCAACGTTTCACACTCTTTTTTTTTCTTTTTGTATGAAACCACTAAGCCCAAGTGAGGACAGACAGTGGGCATTGATGCACACATGAGCTGCCACACTGAGATGGGACTGACCGTCAAACTCATGCGCCGACGACCTGAAACCTCTCCTCCCTCCATACCTGTTCTTGTTCTTCATTGATTTAAGTGATACTTTTGCTTTTATCTTTATTTTTGAATATATTTTAGGGAGATTCCTCCGGACTTCTGGGACACGTTGACACTACCACGTGCAGGATGGAAATCTCTTTCACCTTCCCTGGTTTAAAGGAGAAGCTTCAAATGACAGTGACTTCAACAAGCCTCCTTTTCTCCTCCTTCCTCCATATTTTCACTCATTTCAGCGCAAACATCTTGTGTTTTTTTGTTTGTTTGTTTTTGTTTTACTTTTTTTCTGTTTATCCTATATTCTGTTTTCTGTTGCAAGTGAATATCTGTTTTTCTGTTCTTCAATGTGTGAAAATGAATGGATTTACAGTTATGCGTATGTTTTAGCAGACAAGAAAAGTCAGATGATGACAACAGCAGCATCTGCCGTCTCCATCAGAAAATCTGGACTCCATCTTTGCTCTTTTCTAATCATCGTAGCTGGTGGCCCCTGAATGTAGAGACAAGATGCGGGGCAGTACATGTGGTCTCCAGTTCCAGGAAGGATATTTCGACTTGTGAGGTAAAAATGATCCCTTTTAAACCAAAAAAGGAAAGAAATAGGAAAAAAATAAACGACTGCCATTCGTGGTTAGATATTATACGTTAAGTGTGTCACCTCAATTAAATAGTGCTGTTGTAACTTTTCCAACTGCTGAATTAAGGTACCTAAAATATTTGGTTATTGTCATAAACAGTGTCCCAAATATTGTCTGTTTGCATCCAAAGGACCTGCAGTACTTTGCAGCACTAGCTAGTGAGGTAGGAACAGTACATTTCTTTCTGACTCAGGAAAAAAAATATTTACCATCAACTCTGTCCAAATCCTAACAGAAAAGAAAAGAAAAAACACGTCTGGATTACGGCTTTTCATGTCTCCACCTCCTTCTCCGTTGTGTTTTTTTTTTTTTTTTTATATATCAAATGTATGTTTTTTGATGTTCAAGGTTTTCAGTCCTGTTAGATTTGTATTGCCTTGTTAAATGTTCTTATAATCATAGTCTTATGTGACCAACCCCACCCTCTCTTCCTTATAGTTTCTTCCTCTTTTTTTTGTTTTTCTGCTCTAAATGAAAGCCAGCTGTGGCTCTCGGAGGCGCCGTGCCCTCTGTGAACAACAGCAGCCACATTCATCCCTTTAGCTCCAAGATAATAGCAAGAGACGGCTGCTAGCAGATTGTTTGGTTTTTAGTGTGAGTATTTGTATTTGTTTCTTGTACAAGGTGAACATATAGTATACAGTGCAGCTGGAAACAATAAATAAAACTTGCTGTTCTGATTAATGATTGGCTCTGTGGGGCGTTTGTGGGATTTTGGTCATCCTGGACACTTTTTACAGTTATTTAAATTAAGCTTTTTTTATCCCATAAAAAAAGTTAATATTAATTTTGTCCTATTATTTTGTTTTACTTTCTACTAGATAATCATGCTCTAAGTTTTAGAAATGCAACTCCCATAATGCTTGTATGTAGGGATTCCTTGAGTTATGCTGTGAGCTACATAAGCCCTGGTTTTTAGCTGATATTTGAAAATGAAATGTGAATGTTGAAAAATGTAAAAACAGTCTCAGGATTGGAATATCAGACAGGAAACGTTTTAGTTGGACATTCAAAAAGGTTTTCCTTTATTTTATTTTTTTTCTTATTTTACCTGTTCTTTGCGTTACACTCTGTATAGTGAAGTCAGGCCTAAATCCACAAACCATCATAGTCACAACTGCAACTATTGCATAAATACAAAGCAACATACAGGTGATGCTCAAAACGTGTGTGACTTGAATGAAACACGAAAGAGGTTACAGTACGCAATGGCAAGAAAGAACAAAATGCAAACATTCACAGCAAAAAAAGGTAACGAAAACTCGTAAATTTTTTTTGGTGTTTTTTTTGTTTGTTTTTTTCTGTCAGCTTTGGTTTTATATGTTGCAGTCTCTCACAACAACCTTAATCAAAAACGTAAAGATGTTTTCACATAATGACAACAAACAGGCGTTACAGAGGAGGTGAACTGACGTGTACCGTGAGGGTGACCGTGACAACAAATGCTATAAGGAAAGAAGGGACAAAGAGGAAGTAGGAGACAACAAAATGAGACAAGCGTGACTCTTGGTTTACGTCGACACTGAGCACGTCTCACCCCTGCACTCGACTGCCCCCTCCAAAAAAAACCCCAAAAAAACAAAAGCACCAGATTTTAGGCATCCAAATGAGGTACTAAATCACACGCAACAACATAAGTAAACTTTTCAACTGATGGTCATGGTTGGTTCTTTCCTCACAGCAACAGTGTTTCCGTGCAACATGTCTTCATCAAGATTGAGAGAATAATTAACAAAACCACAAAAAGGAGAAAAAAAATATACAGAAAGCTCTTATTAGCTCAAATAAGTTTCCAAACAATAAATATGTAGAGTAAGTTCAAAGAGGAACCATACATGCACGCACGCACGCACACACACACACATACATACATACAACTTCTCAGTTCAGTCAGTCTGAAAAAAAGGTAAACCAAAGTTCCAACATGAATGTTTGTGTGCTAAACCTTAGTGAGTGTAGATCTGACTTGTAAAGGGAAAAATCTCCCTTTCCAAGAGCTTCATATTCAAGCAATGATACTGTATTTATATAGAAATGTTTTAATAAATGTGCAGTGCTTAGTAATAAGGATTAAAGTCATTTATTATTACACAATCTCTGGTTCTCTAAAGATAATGATATTTATTGGCTTTGTCCCTGCCCATTCAAAAACAAAATGCTAAACAAGCCAACTCTTTTACAACTGGAAAAAACATCATAAAATCAATTTGGAAGTGTGCTTTTGTCAGTGCCCATACTGAACGGATATAAAGTGTTGATCTGGATCAATGCTGGTATATTTCCTTATACTCTTTTTTTTTTTTTTTAACAACCACATGCATTTACATCTATGGATAAAGAATCCTTTTTTTCCTTTACATTTTGAAACTCATAACAAATCAAAAGGTCATTCGCATTCGTAAACCTTTATTCTCTCCCCAAAATCTGTGTTTTGCAGCAGTGGAGCTTGTAAGTCTCAGGTTTGTCTGAGTTAAGTGTTGAATGTGTTTTATGTCCAAGTGCCTGCGTGTGCTAGAAGAGTAGCAGTGTTGTCTGCCAGGTGAAAGGTGGGTGGGGGTTTGTGGTTCCCTGTCCTCTCCTGAAGGCTTTCACAGTTTGTCCGTGTCAGGAAAGGAAAACAACGACAAAAAAAAAGAAAAAAAAAACTGTAAGAGAGAGGAGAGGGAGGAGTCCTGCCCCCCCGCAGACTGCCTCCCCCTTGCGTCAGTTTTGTCACTCGTCCTCGTCGTCTTCCTCCTCTTCGCCGTCAGACAATGAGGCGCAGGGTCGGATCTGCCGGTAGCCGTCCAGCCACTTCTCCACCATCTGTGTGACAAGCGGGTGGTTGCGGCGGCGGGAGCTTTTCTGGAGAGCCACCAGGACTCCGCCATCGGTCACACAGCAGTCCAACCACTCCCGCAGCAGCTTCTCCTGTTGCTCTTCATTTCCCATCTGAGGGGACAGGAGGAGACAAATGTAACCATCAGAGGGAGCCATATCACTGGTCTAAACTCAGGATATCACATACTCCTTCTCAACCACACGGTCTCTTTAACTAGTGTTGACACAGAGGAGCTGTCAAGTAAAAACCAGTGTCGCACTCATCTCAAAAGACATCAATCATAAGCCAAATTTAAAAAGACAAATTATGAAATCTGTCGACAGGGTGGGCGAGGTGCTTACTTCCTGCGCTGAGAGGAAGTGAATGTGTAGCAGCTTCCTCTCGCTGTCGACCAGCGGCAGGAACGTGACGGTCACGTCGTCGTCTGTGTTGAGGTTGGCGCCCGCGCCGCGATTGTCGAAGCCATCGTTCTCCATGGCCACCAGTGCTGAGAAGTGGCCCCGCGTGTAGCCCAGAGCGATGGGGCTCTTCCAGCAGAAACTCTGCTCCCACAAAAGGGGCAAGTACACACCTAGGGAGAGAGGAGGACAGAGACAAATAAGAATTTGTTGTAATTATTTTCCAAAACAAAAAAAAAATGTTTATCTGCCTATAAATGTACAAAGCGCTGGAATTGGCAGTTCAATCTTACAGCAGTAATTAAAATTTTGTATATTTATCAGTCGACATGGGTTTACAGGTAAAAAAAAAAAAAAACACCACTAAAAGCCAAAGCCAGAGATTAGAGCACACCTAATGGACCCTATGGAAATGTTGTTTATATCGACTTGGGTAATAACAGTATCTGCATTGGGATCAGTGTTAAGAATAGTCGGGAGTTCATCTGTTCTATCCCACACTTTTGTGCCCAGGAAACAACAGGTCTTTGCCGATTTCTCCACAATCTCTCTGACAATGGAGCCACCTGTGATCAAGGTGGAAGGGGAAGGCGGCTGAGCAGCTGAGAGCCCCTGTGCTCTTGTCAGGTGAATGCCTTGAACCGGGTCAAGGACGTATTGGATTACCAGCTTGCCTGGTTGGCAAGCTCTGCAGTGACGTCCCCGGTGGATAGTCAGCGGGGTGAGCTCTGGAGGTGAGGGGATGGAGCTGCCAAGTTCATCCGGGACAGTAAACCTGTTGTTCAGCGTCTGTCTCATGATCTGTTCCGAACCAGGGTCCTGAGGTCAGCAGACAAGGCAGGTGAGCAGGGCATTGTCTCTTTGTCTCTTCTGCTGCTGCCCGAACCATGGTGCTGTTCACTAAACCCGCTGCGGGATGGGAAGCATGGGCTACAGAAGTGGAAGGAAGCCAGGTAACTGTTGCTTCCAGAGACGCTGGATCAGAGGATGCACTGACTGGAACCAGGCCACCACACACCACTGTACGGGACTGATTTGATTGTATGTCTGGAACATAATTTCAGTGGAAAGTGGAGGAGTTTAGGTCCATAATTTTATCCAGCTTGTACAACAGAGATGTCAGTAAAACTGGTAAATTCAGTTTCTTGCTTGAGCTCCGATGACAGCCTGTGCACATCCTCCTTTAGATGGAAAAACGTCCATATTTGCCCTTTCATATGAGACATTTTCCACACATATCCATTCTGTCTTTCATAGAACTGAAGCTCATCTTCCGATACACGCACTTTAAACATTTTTCAGCATAAACACAGCAGTAACAGCGACTTTTCCGTGTCTGTTCCGGTTATAGCTAGGGTAGGATAAATTCCAGATGAATGGTTCACTGAATTGCTTAAATGCTGTAGTAGATACAGTACAATATGTCTGCACTGATTCCTGAGCGATGGCTTAGCTTTAGTGGTGGTTTACAGCATGAATGTTACAGAATAATTAAGATGTAATTTATCTTGGTTCATCCATTCAGTGTTAAAGTATCAAAGTGTCATGATAATGTAAGCTTAATTAGTGTTAATTACAACTTCAAAAACATTATTTTAGCATTTGCTCTGAGAAGAGTCGTGGTCCCCTCCTTAAGCATTAGAGGTTTTGGTGCTTTTACATTTGAGTGTAATAAAACAAACTCTCAACAGAGTGAGAGAACAAAAAGCAGCTTTGCTTTTGATTAAATACAGTACATTACATTCTGAGGACGGTATAACCAACTACTGTAGGTTTTTGTTTGACGCGTTAAGAGAAAGAGATGATGTTTGTTGTTTCTGCCTTTCTGGGGACCAAACTCAGTATACTTATTTAAACTTGATAGTTTAGTATAAAAGTCAGAATTGGCAAAATGTTCTTATGGTATCAAAAGTTGTTTTGCAGCAGAATGGGCACTGCATTTTTATTGGTAACTATGCAACATATTTTTTTTAACTGTTCATATGTAGTCTATGAAAAATCTTGAATAAATGCACTTAATAAAAGGTACACAGTGTCCTAACATGCTGTTGGCGTTAACTACAGAATGACATACTGGTTATACACGAAACAATGCACAATACAGACACAGTATTTGTGTCTCATATTTCTTCTGTTCCATAACACACTGAGCAGCTCTCACACCTCATGAATACCTCTGTAACTGACACCACAACTGAGAAGCCTATGTAGAGCTACTCTCCTCTCCCAGTAACCATTGTGTTTTTACTGGGTTCACTTGGTCACAACTTAAACTGAGCTCCCCTACCCTCCCTATAGGCGCCCATATGCACGCCTCCCTCTGCGGCTCCTGGCAACAGTAAATCACTGATCCATCAGACAGGCTTTACCACAAGCAGTTGGCCCTTACAGAGCACTTTCATCATCCCCTGTACAGCATCACTCAGCAGGCAAATTGAATCCAGACTGTTTTTACTGCTAGCAATAAAGGTGGAGTATAGGATTGTTTGACTTAAGGTTCTGATGGTTTACATATGTGCAAATATGTCTGGATGTGTGTGTGGAACATTTTCCTGCATCACTATATACTTCTAAATGTGCTCCTATGACAAAGGGGATGTTTTGTTTTGTTGTTATTTTGAGTCCCACGCTACCAAAATACCGCTTAAATGAAACACACTAGACTGAAGCATGTTGTAAATAGCAATTACTGACAGATCAGAGGGGCAGTTATGTCAGCTATGTTAGCTATGCAGACACATGTAGGCTGGAGCTATTTCACAAAGGAAGTCTAGTCCTTCTACGCCCACTGGAACAGAGCTGCACTCAACATTTACCGATATTTGACCAAGACAACATCAGTCCAAACAGTCAACTAATTGCTCACCTTGAAAACGGGTGTACCCGAGTGTTTCGCCACGGAAACTTTTGTAATACTTCACTCCGTAGACGATAATAGGCCTACGAAGTATGTGTGCAAGAACGAAAATGTGGGTCTGCTCCAAGCTGGATCCCGGCTGCAAAAGAAAACATGACACAAAGGGGAAAAACAGTTAGAGAGCTGTGACCAGTGAAACTACAAAGCAATGATTCTTGAATACTGTACAATCCCTCTGCCAGTTTACCTCAGCATACTCCAAGTGTGAAAACATGAAAAACACACACACACCAACTGCGCTTTCACGCCCAGATATAATAACAACCCGCCCAAATACTTAGTCTGTGAGGTCACACAGAGCAGTGAGAGGCAGAGAAGTGCTGATGACAGCCAGGATGCACTTTCAGAGGGCATTACAGATTAAGTACAGTGTGGTGAGAGCAGTAAAGCTTCTTGCATAATTCATACATCATTAGTGTGTGACATTTTAAGCACATCAAGCCCCTGTCCTCCATATTAATGTGTGTTTGCTTTCATGTGCACATACCTGACTAGCCAGGGAAAGGATGAAAGCCCAGTCTTCCTGCCACTGTTCCTCCCGGAGTGAAAAATGCAAGCCGAAGCTCTGGGAATACCACGACTCCCACTCCTTCCAACGCGTATAAAACCTACAGACACACAAATATATATATATATATATATATATAATATATACTGTTGTTTATGACGTTATTTGACCTCTCTGTGCAGAAAAGCATGTGACTACTATTCGCTGCATTCCTCCATCTCTGTTGCAGTTTAGGTTGGATGGCAATTGCTCATTATATCAAAATAATAATTTTCTCACTGAAAAACCCACAGTTTCTTACAAAAAGACATGAATCACACTGGGCTGTTTTGATCATGCTCATTAAACTAAAGCAAGAGTTTCCAGATCAAAGTCTGACATCTCTGTATAAGCCGACAATCCAAACTTTGGATTCTGGGTATGTACTCCAATTCTAAACCACATGTCCCAATTTCTGACAGTCCTGCAATGCTGAAGGAAAACAAAGTTAAGCTCAGCTAAATGCTCAAAGTAGAAGGACAAACATGGGAGGACATATGGAGGTTTTCTCTTTGGAAGCTATTGCTGCAATCGTCAAGTATGAAAACAAGCAAGCACCAACTCACCAGCACTAGCTGAGATGCCGGTAAATATTTTTCTATCATTAATGTGTGGTGCGTCATTCAGTTGGCTAAACACAGTTTGAATATGCCTGAGACTAGATGCAAATCAGCATGCCATACTGTTCACAGATGGTGTTTTAAAGGACTATAATTCATGCTCCTAGTGCCTGGTCTACAGGACTCACCAGTGAGAGCAGTCGTGCAAGCTGTCGTGGAGGGTCTTGCGGAGCACCGAGTCCTTGTCATAGATGCCCCACGTAGCCTGCAGCACAGAGTCGAGCAGACAGTCCCCGGCCGTGCGGTTCCACAGGGCATACAGTCGACTGTCTAATCTAGTCCCGAGCTCCAGGGACCAGTTGATGATGGGAGACTCCTCTTCAAGCTCTGAACAAGAGGAAAGGAAAAGTTGAGCGCTGTATCTCCCTGCAAAAACGTAAAACCTCTCACTCGTGCTAATTATTTGACCTCAAAGAGAACACACCGTACTAAGAAATTCAACAGTGAGAGAGGTCTGGGGTTGTATAGAGGCCATAGTGTTTTTGGCAGGTGATGGCATTTGACAGGACTGTTTGGGAGAGTGTTAATGGTTATTCACACCTGTCAAAATAGATTTGACATAAGGACGTCTAAATAGATCTGCATGTACACCACAAAACCAGATGACTGCAACAAGTCAGGAAAAGATATATGGCATAGAGATACAGATATGTCTTAATGTTCCTGCTAATATTTATAGCAGGAACATTATCAGCGGTTGCCTTGTGAGGATCAGGCTCTTTAAGTTGCATTGCTGCTTACAGCTGACTAGACAGAATACTGTCTGATCTTTTCTTCTGTTTAACGTTATTGTGACACAACTGGCCAATCACAAAACAGCACATTGTTTTTAAAATGCAAGTGGAAGTCAAGTGATGGTTGAATGTTTAGAAAATGAAAATGGCTTGAATTTAAATACGTGTACACTATGAGTAATCAGATTTCAACCTAATCTTCTACAATATTTTTGTACCAGTTCCAGTATATTTGAAAGTATTTGAAGTCATTTATTACCAGAAACTTGTTAATGATGCAACAGATTTTTTTGGACTGGGGGATGTCATTGAGACAAATGAGCTCTGTAGTGGAGGAGCACACAATCTTTTCTCACTGTGACCATGTGTTTGAAATTTACAAATGACCTTTTCTTTAGCTGTGGAAAGTGCTTTATTCACTAGCTGAGCTTTTGAGCTTGTAAAAACAACAAAACAAGACCAATATGGTTATGTTTAAATCACAATTAGTACTAAATTGCTTTGGACAAAACTGTACAAAACTTCTAGCAACAAGCTTTCCTTTCAGTTCACTACACTGCTGCTACATGTGTGATACTTTGCCCGCCCTGAGTGTTTTTTCCTGCAAACGTACACACATCATGTACACTTAAGAAATTTGCTGAAGGGTTTACATTGCCAGGTAATCATGTTTGTCTTGTCTTAATCCCATAACAAGGATACAAGGTTTTCTGCTCACTTGGGCATTTCATGTTTCTGCCAAAACTCCTTATGCAAGTACAAGCAAACACAGAGAGAGGATCTTGAAGGTAAAATAAGGATTTCTCTCTCTTTTACCCCAATATTCGACACACTGGGCTGATTAAAAGAGGACAGCACAAATAAGCAGCAGTAAAGAAAGACGGTACTGCAGAAAAGTGATGCCTTGTAAATGTGTGTTTATATTTGTGTGTGTGTGTGTGGGCTGAGAGGAAATACAATCATTCAATGGGGATCAGAGAAATCCCTAAAACTCAATTAGGCTGATTAGGGTAGACGCAACTGGTGCACACGATAAAGACAGACCTCCTGGCAGCGTGACAAGCGGGCAGGCAAAGCACCGCATTGGCAAGAGGGAAAATACAAGTAATATAACACTGCCAGTGCTCGGCAGCCTTCCCGTTATAGTATACAGTTTGTGAGGGGGCTCCCTGTGTTTGCCAAGCCGCCAGACCATCGTTGTCATCTTGGATCTGGTTTCCCTCTCTCCTTCTCAAAGCAGTAGCGTGAATATGTAAGCGTAGCATGCAGTAGGTGTTACTGCAACACTAAGTCACGAAGCTGACAGAGAAAACATTTCACCTTTTTGTACGTCTCGGTCCAGCACCTCATCAAACAGTTTTTCCTGAACTGCTGGAGGCAAGTCCTCGATGTCTGAAACAAAAAAACAAAAATAAAAAAAGAGAAGTGAATAACAGAAATTAAAAATAATATTAGAGGAGACACAGGAGCAGAGAAAGTCAAGTCTTACTTTTAACAATGTTTTATTTGATGAATGCATTCATCTCTACTTAAACTAGCTGTAACACTTAACTGAAAAGACTGAAAAGGCTAACTAGAATTTTTTCTGTCATGGCTCATTTCAACTCAAGCCACCATGTTTTGTTCTTTCCACAATAGCCCCTGGCTTTCACTGCATGCTCAGAGCTCTTGTCAACACAGTAGCTCATTCTTTAGCTAAAATAAATGAATGCATTGACTTTGTGGAACTGAACAGAATGGCTTTCAATAGTGGCCAGAAGCCAGGGTCTGCATTGTCCTGAACACTCGGCATAACAAAAATCCTTAGCTTAGCTACCAGCAACAGACTGAACCATAATGGCTATTCCACTGAATGGAATTCAACAGAAATAGCAGTGAATGCATGCAATTTTACAGAGAGACGCTGGCAAAAATGCTAAATATAGCATTGTTATGAACGAGAGACATGCACCGTTGGCGGGCTGGTATACTCAGCATGCAAGAACAATACTCAAACAGGGAGCCAGAGGTAGCCTCCGTCTTCTGGCAGTTGGAAACAGACAACCGTAGCATTATGTCCCCTCAGCATTCGAACAACAAGCAATTTCATATGCCACAAGTAAACAAAACAAGCATTCTATCACACACTTGGCAAGCCAGAGGGGATGACTAGACTGGGTTTCTTCAGTTACATAGTTTTAAGTTCTCCTTACACAAAAACACAGAAAGTTCACTTTGACTGCTTCTGGAATTCATGTTATGACATCCATCAATTTGTGAGCGCACACTGACTGTTGTTGTTTTGGTCAAATTTATTTGTTTGTTGCTGATGAGGTGCTGACCTGCTGGCAGGGTGAAGGTCACCAAGTCAGTGAGGAAATAGCAGGTGAAATCTCCCTTGCGCTGGTGAAGAGAGGCCGCAACCTCACGACGGATCTGCTCCGTCAGCTCAGGACACACCATGGCTGGAATACACTTGGCTGCCTGTTGGGACACCTGCAGAAATGAGATGATAAGGAGAAGGAGGTATAATTAACATATATGACAAGTGTATAAGACAGAAACTTTGAACTGATTTTGAGCGGTGAAGTCTAAAAACTGCAGAAGGTCATATTCCACAAAAGTAACCACAAAACTGAAAAACAGCTGCATTAAGTGATGCAAAAACAGCTTGTTGTAAGGGAGCAGACAAACCACTTCAAGAATCCCAAACAGAATAGTCGGTAACACCAAAGATGGCGGCTATATGACACATGTTCCACCCCTCTCCCGAAACAATCAATCAAACCGAGAAATTTATCAAGCCAGTTGTGTTGTTGCACTGAAGCATCATGCGTCAACATGTGTATGCTTGGTAGAAGTATAATCTGTGGAAAAAAGGTGTTTGTTTCTACAAGCAAAGTTGATATTAAAGCATAGTTGGAGCCTGAATACTTAAAAAAGCCATTACCTTGTGTGTGTGTGTGTTTGGGTAGGTGACCCTGTGATCAGAGCTAATTTTACTTTCACTATTCTAATCTAAATTGCCTCCAGGACAAGAGGATGAAAAGAGATGTTTCTGTGTTCTGCGTTCAAGCACTCGTCAGCTTTGAAGCATTTTCGGGGCATGATCCAGCGGTTGCTCACTGACCCCCCTCGGAAAAGAAACTGGGGCAGTGACTGAGTGTGGGAGGAGAGGTGTGTGTACAGATAATCTGGGATCACAGTGCTGACGGCAAGCGAGCTGCTATCAACCTCAGCACACTGCGCACACACACGCACACACACTAGTTCAGTGAGGGAACCTATGTTTTTTTTTAACACTGGATACAAATAACACTCACAGCATAGAATAATTACAAACATAAGGAAGGCTATCACATTTAAATCTGGCTTGCTGCAAGTTTGACATAAAAGGAGGCACAGAGAGATGAGTGTGTGGCTGAATTCCAATCTCTTCCCTCTCTACAAACCCTTTGCTCTTGTGATTCCTCTTGGCTGATCTCATTGGATGTTGAGATTAACAGACTTCAAGAGAAAAGGCTGCCATCAACTCTGACTCACATAAACAGGCCCTGCTGTAATCATACCATAATTCAAGGATGTAATTTCTACTGGACACCCTCAGATTCTTCTAGTACAGTTATTGTTGTCTCCTAATTTTCTTAACAGTTAACATGAGAATCACACCTGACCATGCAGATATGATGATACGCTTAAATAAAAACCACTATGATTTAAGCCTTCTGCTTCTAAAAACAAGAAAGGGTTACACTGCGTTTGAAGTGCCCTGCATTTTTTGTTTCATCCAAACTGTAGAATTTTGTTTTAACCTCTTTGAATACAGGTAGAGTAGGAGAATGAGAAACAAATTTGAGTGATATAATGGCAACAGTTTGTCCCTACTGACCTCTGTGAGTAACACAGCCAGCATGTCCTGTCTCTGGAAGCGGATGGCTAGGTGAACCAGCGTGAAGCCATCATCAAACGCCGAGGGCCGATTTAATAGGCGCACCTCATCTGATGTTAGCTGTCGTGCGATGTCACCTCCCGATGACTTGTAGGCCTCCACGGCCGCTAGGTCACCCTCAACCACACCTGTTGGACAAAGAGGGAGAAGGGAAAAGGTCACATTGATAAGTAACATTAAAGTGGAGACTTTTTCTTTTGATACGTTTAAATAATAGAGCCAATTAGACAGTGTACGATTAAACAAAAAGAACATTTTGCTTTGAATTAGAAGTCAACACAAGTTCACAGTGTGTTACTTTTTACAAAGACCTTCAAACATAGGTTTAACAGCATAAGGATTTATAAAAATAAAATTTAAAAAATCAGTAAAATAAAACAGAAATGTATTTGTTTACTTTTTGTTTGCATCTTGTAGCTTAAATGATTGTACTTTGTGGACAAACATGTTGATCAGTGAGGTTAGAATCACATCATGAGTTGGCAAAACGGATTTAAAAATTATTTATCTTCAGAACAACTTTGTGGAGAGAACATTCTGTGCTCAACCAAAAAGTATAAAATATTAGAGATCAAAATATGCCTCATCTCTGTCACAGCTGGGGCAGCTTCGAAACTCCACCGACTTTGAAGTCAAGGGGAAAAGACAATAGGGGGCCACTTTGTAACCTGTCAGTTATTTTTTGCCTTCTTTATCTTCAGGCTTAGATCTTAGCACAAGGGTTGAAGTTTGTGCTGGATCAGATAGATGCAGGTGTTTCCTTTTCTTTGCTTTTTTTGGCAAACATTCCCCTTAAAAACACACTGACTTGTTGGATGTAAACTTGTCTGTGAACTTGTACACATTTGATGCTCAGAAAAGTCAGTCACTTCACATCAATTCAATGGTGAACTGTCCTGAGAGGCTAGAGGATGGGGGTATTTTTAGTTCAGCTAAACCAAAGCAATCGCACACACTGATAATGAAATGTGGATGGTTGTATGATCAGCTCAGACACCAGAAAAGTTGTCTGTTTTAAGCTTCAGCCTTTGTTACTGTGATCAAACCAGCAACACAGCAAGACAAAGCCAAAGTTATTAGCTGCAGAAGGTGACTGAACTATTTGGACAAGTGTGTTATTTTAACAGAATAAAATCAAATCAGAGAGTACGCTAATTTCAATGCTACACAGCAACACAAAATCTCTCTTTCCATTTCTAGCATATACAGTAAACGCCCGTGTAGTATTCTCTCGCACATTTGACAGTATTAAACACTGTTGAGCTTTTGTTCTCGTGTCAAAGGACCACACACAATGCTCAGCTGCATAATCTGTGTGTGTGAGTGAGACCGAGAGCGAGAGAGACATGGAGTGGGTGGAAGGACTCGCTGTGCCATGTGGAGCTGGCTAGCAGTGTGAGAGATGAAGAGAGAAAACTACACAATGGCAATGCAGTGTGATAGAGAGGGATCGCAACCACTTTCCACAAAACACTCCATTAGTGTGGGCGTGTCTGTGGCCCTGCAGTCAGTACTGTACGCATAAATCCTTTAGACAACACAAAAGGCGCAAATACAGTAGTACACTTAAAGACGGACTGATGAAAGAGAATGGATCCGGCTGAGTAATGTTGGTCTTTTTTAATCCGCACAGTGCATGTTCTTCTCTTCACCTCTATCATAGTAAAATAAACAGCAGCCAACAGACTAATGCTGGTGCTTAAAAGTCTATTTGTAATTGGTCCATTTACCTGCTCAATCAGCCATTTCAGTAAGTAACACACCAGTGAATAATGTGGGATATTCAAAACAATCAGCGGCTATTTTGATAAGCAAAGCCTGGTTTTACCCATTTTTAAGCAAAAATGTCAAATATTTGCAGTTTCTAATTTCTCAACCATCACACATTATAGTAAACTGAATATCTTTGGATTTTGGACTGTTAGTCAAGCTCTGAAGATGTCACCTAGATCTGTGGAAAATTGTAACTGCCATTTCTTTACACTGGCAATTACAGTTGACTGAATAATCAATGATAAAAAAAAATAGTCATTGGTTGCAGCCCTAGAACTTAATACTGACAACTGAATCTAACATTTTATTAGTTGTGAACCCAGTCCCAACCCCTATTTGGCAGATAGCTTTTGCAGAAGTTCTCACAAGGCAAACAATATTCAGGGATTTCCTAACTTCAGTAAAGGAAGAATACTGACTTTTTTCACATCATGGTTATAGGAAGGAAATTCACAAATGTCATTGGTAACACTGCATTTACATACAAGTTTCTTGTTATTGTGTGTGCCGACTCACTGACATTTCTTATTGAGAGACCTAAAGAGGTTGGAGCAATTATTACTGCTATTAGATACACTGTCCCAGGAGTAAAAGTAGACAAGAAAAGATCGGTCATACATGTACACACTGTGTTAGTTTTGTTCAGTATGATTTTAGTGGTAACATTGCACAAAATATTTCATATTTGTGGGGGAAAATAATCACTTTTGTATTGAAATGTTTTGTGTCTACTTTGTGGAAAGACCTTTGCTAATAGATTTACACCCCTCTGTAATTTATCTATACCTGTGATTTTTGCCTCATTTCCTTAAAACATTTTCAATCATGTTAGTATACCTTTGACTGTACACTCATTTACTGTATTAAACCAGAATAAAACCTTGCGGGAAATCAGTCCTTAGCTAGTTCTGACTTCAGTATTTTTATATATTCATGATCTCTCATGAGTGTATATTTTATTTTAACCATATTTTGCTCTCAAGTGTGTTTGTATAATTTTATATTTTTCACAGGGAATGTGACATGACAACTAAAGTTTACAAGTACTAAAATATGATTTTGTCCTGTATTACTCGCCCTAGTTTAGTACTGTCACCTTACAGAAAGTGGGACACAGGATTACTATGTTTGCACATTCTGTGTTCAATTGGTTTTGACCATGCTCCTGTTTCTCTCACATCTTTGAGTCAGGAGCATCGAGACTTTGGAACTGTATGAAGGTATTCAAGTGAGTATGAGTGTGTCTATGTTATCACTGCTCTGCAAACTTATCTAGGACATTTCCAAATCCATCACACCTATGATAAGTAAGGCTCCAGACCCCTTTAAATAGAAGAATACATATTAACGATTTTAAAATGTACAGAAACACTGGCCAATGTTTTCTGAATAAAAGTTATTTTTGATATATTATCATGCAGAACCATGTTTATCCAAAACAATCACTGTTGTAATAATATATTCTTTGTAAGAGGCTGGCATGGTGAAGAACCACTATTGTATTATTGTAACACTTGGCCAATGTTTTATTTGGGTTGTTATTCATTTAGTACTCACCAATGATGTTTCTTTATAACCAGCTGTATCCTTCTGAAAAGGCTATTTTTACAACACACTTTAGCCTGGTCATCATGTTAGCCCTAAATCACTAAAAGATGGGACAGCCCAATAAAACCGTACAAACACAAACACAAACAGGTGGTACTTAAGAGGACCCAACTGACAGGCTGCAAGGCACCTTGTGGCCTACTAAACTCATCAAAAGTCCTAATCGGGTCATATCATAAAACTACCTCTCCTAATGAAATTAAGCAGTCTGAAAGAAATCTGCAGAATGCTGAGGCATGTGACATGCAACGTCAGCTATTCTCAAAAGTAACATCATGAAAGCCTTCCTCTGAAAACAGATGAATAATCACAAATCTGTTTATAACTTACAACAGGATAAGAATGTACGTTTTGTCACTGGTTGAAAAGAGAGAAAAAGCCCACACAAACAATTAAGCATGGGTAACATCGGTTGAGTTCGGGAGTTACGAGGGTCATCCACACTGCAGGAGCAAAGGTCACTGCTGTTACCAAAGAGTTCTTTTAACTACTGTTACATGGGTCATGCTATTTTAGTGCGCAGTCCCTGAGGAAACCGAGGGCGCCTATCAGAGCTTTAAATACTGTTTACAAACAGTGATGTCTAAGTATGTCAATGACAGCGAACCTACCTAGCAACAGAGTGGCGCACCATTTGTCTCTAGTCACCGCCAACTGAGCTATGTCTAACTAACTGCAGCTGGGCAACACTTCATTCACTCACTCACTATTCCCTTACATACTTCAAGAATTTGGAGTTTACTTTATAGTGAGTGTATTAAATTTAGATATCAATACCTCTGTAATCATTATCTTGTGCTGCTGCTGACAGATGTGGTGAGATATTGTAAATGCTCTGTCGCCCTGGCAAAAAATTGGTGCAAACATTATGACTCTACATTTTGATCCATTTTGGGAATATTTAAGGACAAAAATTCAGACGCTTCACAATCGGTGAGCTGAAACAATTAGCAAATTAACCCGGCCGCCAACAATTTCACCTCAACTAATCATTCAAGACCTTAATCATAGAAATGCCAAAGATTTTCAGGTTTCAGTCTCCAATGTGCATATTTTATGCTTGTTGTTTTCTATGACAGCAAACTGAATCAAGCGCATAAAAAGGCTGATAATGATCATGAAAATAATCACTGGCCAAAAATCTTCCAAAGTAGAAGTAATGAACTGATGGTGTTAGACCGATTTCAGACGTATTGATTTAATTTTCAAGGGACAATAGATAGGAGATAATAAGCAGCACTTCTAATCAGATAAGGGGAATGAACACTTGAATATGTTAAAAGAAATCACACCCACTCACATCAGACATGCTGACCAGATGAGACTTGGCCTAAAGGGGACTAGCAGCACAGACATGAGGGAACCCTCCATGTCACATGTAGTAAGAGACACTGTGTAGGACCAGAGGCATGCTAACTACGGTCATATTTCTTTGACATCCAGACCCAGTGATTCCTTTGCTTTGAGGAATGTAACAGCATGGAAAAACAGCACATAACTTTTAATCACTACAAGGGCTTCACTGGGATATCAAATACACATGTGGCTGTCAAATTTAAGCCGTCAGTGTAAAACTGAAAAATTATCTGTCAAAGAGACAGATGGGGGGCGGGGAGGACTGGAGGTTGAGGTGGTAGAATAAACTATGTAGCCATGGCGAAGGCAGGAAAGAGTGGAGATAGTGTGTGAGAGAGGGAAAAAGCACCAGTGTCTTTAAAATGTCTCATCCTCCTCCCACTCCACATTCACCAGTCTACAGTGTGGGTGGTTGACACTTGCTGTTTGTGGTAAGTTTGCATGTTGAAAGCAGAGGATTTCTAAGCATATAGTATTTCAGCATTAGAGGGATGTATTAAGAATCATCTGGACTCTGATAACTCATTTGCAACAAATTACCTTGCAGATGGTAAACTATATTAATCATTCTGGGAATCCTATTTCACAGTGTTGGTCTGCTCCATCATCTAGTTGACTCATTACCCAGCTTATGATACAAGAAAACAAGTAAAAAAAAAATGTCAATAAAATCATATATTTTGAAACTCACTAACACAGGCATTGAGGAACAGCCAATCAGTCCTTCTCATCCTGTTCTTAATCTGCTTCCAGCTTTTTGAAATCCACCTCCAGCTCCTCTTTGCTCCCCAATCCCAGCCCTGTGAGGCCAATTCAATCCTCTGAAAGTCCATGTTCTGTCTGACTCTGCTTGATGTCGTATGAGACCTCCTTGGCTGTTGCTACAACCCCCAACCACACCTACTACACTTTACCCTTGCCCGCCGAATTATTACGCCCAACAACACCCCCTCCTGTTGTCCCTGTCCTGTTCGTTAAGTTTTGAGGAAGGTTGTTGGCTCTCAGGCTCCGCTGGCTCAGCGGTTCTGCTAGTAGACCGTTCGGGTTTGGTGTCGACATCATATTAATTTTTGTGCCTTGGCCCAGTTCTCGTGGGGCGCAGGCAGTGCAGGTCCAGTACAGCGCGCGGAGTGTTGAGTCTACATGGCCATTATATTCTCTACAGGGGTCTGTAGTGCTGGCCACGAAACAGGGCGTGCATCCAGAGCCTGAGGTTTGGGAAGATTCTGTGGAAGCCGCGTGGCTGCTGGGTATGGGATACCTGATGGGTTGTATGTTGCCTATGCTGTTGGTGTTGCTGAGCCGCGCGCCCTGGCATAGGCACCAGGCAACGGATGGCCCGGGGCCAGTTCAGGTAGGTGCACATGGCATGACCACTTGCTACTAGTCTCAGGTACATCAGCAATGCGGACACGGGTCGGGTACTGGAGTCTGACAAATATAAGCGGATCCCCTGAGGTGGGCTATGTTGCTGAGGCCTGTAGGTCCCACTGGCAGACTGGGCATCCAGAGCAGGGCTGCTCTTGAAGGGCTCCTCAGTAATGATGGCACCTCATTGGGCCTCTGAGCGCGCACATGGTGCAATTTGATAGCTGACGCCAGTTCTCGTATGTGCAGTATTCACAGGCCCACCGGCAACCAGCTCGGCCACATCGCCGCACCGCTGAGGGAAGCTTTCCTGCTGTTCGAGAGAGGCTCTCAGTTCGGCAGATCCACCTCAAGGAGAGATCACACAGCAAGCAGCAAGACTGGGGTACAGAAAATAAAACACGGGGTACCTAGCAAATCACTTTTTGTTATGCCAACAAACATACTGAACTTGACTACCTAAGTAATCAGAAAAGACAAAGCCAAATATCTGTAATCAAAGGCAAAATACTCTGAAAGGTGAAAACATTAATAATACACTTGAAAGAGTCAATTGCACCTCAAATAGGCAAAATATGGTGTGTTAACTTGCAAGTTTTAGTAAATCTCTCCAATAACGCCTCATTACACAAAACTCAGACAAAGCTGTCTTATTATAGCCATCTGTGCTGACCTGAAATACTGTCCTATCCACTGTCAGACACTTGCAAAAATTTATAGTGCTGTCTGCTCTTGATTCATAATTGATCTATGTTAAAAAAAGGCAGCAATGTTTAGAGACCCACAGTGCCAGGACGAGAGTGCAACCCCTGAATTCCCTTTGTGTCTGTTAAAACCTGACACTGGCTTTAAACACATACAGTAAGTTATACACCAGGCAATGTGCCCCACAGCCGGAGCTTGGTAACAAGAGACAAGGAAGCAGATGAACCAGACACCCAGCAAGGGAGGCGCGTGATCATACACTTACTGACAAAATTGAAATTGAATTCTGGCTCTCAAAGCCTATTACCTACATATGAAACTGAATAATCCAAACCATGTGCCCTGGGTGTTATATACTGAACAGAATTATTACAAGGACAAAGATAATGCAAGATAGTTATGGTTACCTGCTGGGCAGCTCAGAGAAGAGTCACAAGGTGTTTACACTACGCTTCCAAGTTTACCAACACACCGTGAGAAATTCAACACATTTGCGAGAAAGAGACAGACGGGGGGCGGGGAGGACTGGAGGTTGAGTGGGTGTGTAGAACAAACTATGTAGCCATGGCGAAGGCAGGAGAAAGAGTGAGATAGTGGTGTGAGAGAGGGAAAAAAAGCAATCACTAGTTGTTCTTAAAATGTTCATCCTCCCTCCCACTCCACATTCACCAGTCTACAGTGTGGGTGGTCGGACACTTGCTGCTTGTGTGGGGAAGTTTTACACAAGCTGAAAGCAGAGGATTTCTAAGCATATAGTATTTCAGCATTAGAGGGATGCGATTAAGAATCATCTGGACTTGGATAAATTAACTGGATTGCAACAAATTACCTTGCAGATGGTAAAACTATATTAATCATTCTGGGAAATCCCATTTCACAGTGTTGGTCTGCCTTACATCATTCAGTTGACTCATTACCCAGCTCATGATACAAGAAAACAAGTAAAAAAAATGCTTCAATAAAATCATATATTTTTGAAACTCACCAACACAGGCATTGAGGAACAGCCAATCAGTCCTTCTCATCCTGTTCTTAATCTGCTTCAGTTTTTTGAAATCCACCTCCAGCTCCTCTTTGCTCCCAATCCCAGCCCCTGAGGCCAATTCAATCCTCTGAAAGTCCATGTTCGTGTCTGACTCCCGTTTTGATGTCGGCGGAGACCTCCTTTGGCTGCTGCTACAACCCCCAACCACACCTACTACACTCCCTACTCCTTGCCCGACCACATGCCCAACAACACCCCTCCTGTTGTCCCTGTCCTGTTCGTTAAGTTTTGAGGAAGGTTGTTGGCTCTCAGGCTCCGACGCCAGTTCGATGGGTTCAGTTAGCAGACTGTTCGGCCTGGGGTGGTCGCACACTACACACTTTTGTGCCTTGGCCCAGTTCTCGTAAGTGCAGGCAGTGCAGGTCCAGTGCTGTGCGTGAGTGTTGAGTCTGTTACGGTCATTATATTCCTCACAGGGGTCTGTAGTGCTGGCCACGGGAACAGGGCGGCATCCAGAGCCTGAGGTTTGGGGTGATTCTGTGGGGCTGCGTGGCTGCTGGGTATGATGTCCTTGATGGGTTGCATGTTGCCTATGCTGTTGGTGTTGCTGAGCGTGCTGCCTCTGGCATAGGCACTGGGTGCAACGGATGGCCCGGGGCCAGTTCAGGTAGGTGCACATGTGGCATGACCACTTGCTACTAGTCTCAGGTACATCAGCAATGCGGACACGGGGTCGGGCACTGGAGTCTGGACAAATAAGTAAGCTGGATCCCCCCTGAGGTGGGCTGTTGCTGAGGCCTGCAGGGTCCCACTGGTGCAGACTGGCATCCAGAGCAGGGCTGCTCTTGAAGGGCTCCTCAGTAATGATGGCACCCCCGCTGGGCCTCTGAGCGCGGCACATGGTGCACTTGATAGCTGACGGCCAGTTCTCGTATGTGCAGTATTCACAGGCCCACTTGGCAACCAGCTCGGTCATCGTCGCACCGCCGCTGAGGGAAGCTTCCTGCCGTTCAGAGAGGCTCTCAGCTCGGCAGATCCACTCTCAAGGAGATCACACAGCAAGCAGTACACTGGGGTACAGAGAAAATAAAACACGGGGCATTTTAGCAAATCACTTTTTTGTTATGCCAAATAAACATACTGAACTTGACTACTCTAAGTAATCAGAAAAGACAAAGCCAAATATCTTGTAACTCAAAGGCAAACACTTCTGAAAGGTGAAAATATTAACAATACACTTGAAAGAAATGTGTCTGCACTCAAATAGGCAAAATATGGTGTTAACTTGCAAGTTTTTAGTGGTAAATCTCTCCAATAACGCCTCATTACACAAAACTCAGACAAAGCTGTCTTTATTACAGCCATCTGTGCCACTCAGCCACTGTCTCATTCACTGTCAGACACTTGCAAAAATTTATAGTGCTGTCTGCTCTTGATCTGGCACTGATCTATAGTTAAAAAAAGGCAGCAATGTTTAGAGACCCACAAAGTGCCAGGACGAGGAGTGCAACCCCGAATTCCCTTGTGTCTGTTAAAACCTGACACTGGCTTTAAACACATACAGTAAGTTATATACACCAGGCAAATGTGCCCTACAGCCGAGCTGGGTAACAAGAGACAAGGGCAGATGAAACCAGACACCCAGCAGGGAGGCGCGTGACTGGTTAAGACACTTACTGATGCACTGAAATTGAATTTGCCTCAAAGCCTATTACCTACATATGAAACTGAATAATCCAAACCACATGTGCCCCGGTGTTACATACTGAACAGAATTATTACAAGACAAAAGATAATAAGATAAAGTTATGGTTAACCCGCTGGGGCAGCTCAGAGAAGAGTCGGTTGTGTTGTGTTTACACCACGCCTCCAAGTTTACCAACACACCGTGAGAAATTCAACACATTTGCGAGAAAGAGCTGCAGGTTGTGTGGGCAAAGCTAACAAAAAAACAACATCAGAACATTAACCCTGCCTATGCTTAACAGCTAAGGTAGTCATAGTCAACCAGTTTACACTCGTGACAAATCGTTTCGTGCGTAAAATTCATACATTCGGCTGAAATAAACAACAGGCTGGAAACGAGCAGCCGACTAGTGCATTTACAGCTATCATTACTCAACTAACATAACTAGCTACTAACGCTATATCGTGTGTAAACACAGCCACGGAGCGAGCTAGCTGTTAGTTATCTTACATGACAACTAGGCTGCGTTCGTTCGGTTGCCAGCCAGAAATTACAACCAAGCTAGCTGGCTGCTGCTCGCTAACATTACGGGATAATGTTTTGCCTCTCTCTCTCTGCCAGTAACCGTTTGAGAGGCCCTTTATCAACTCTAGCAGAGGGTCGTTGAAAGCCTTACCTTTGCTTTGCTGTGTTTACACTCCTTAGTTTCACACTGCAGTCAAAACAAACGGAGCTTCCCCGAGCTTCCCCCCAGACCAGAGAAACCCACTCCAATCCGAACTCAGCCTTCTCTCACTTGGCCGACACTAGCCGCATATTTACTTCTTTGGGGCGCCGTTTAGTTGGCAGTTGAAGGTCCATACATACCACGGAGCAAGAACCCCCCTCCCCCTAGTCCCGTCCCTCGGTCGTCCGCTTTGACGCTTTAAATCATCTTTATCCCTTTCCCGATTTCCAAACACCGAGCTGACGGGCTTTAATGGCGGCACGGGGGAAGAGAAGCAGCCGAGGCAGAGCTTATAAATACACTACGAGCGAGAGCAGAGAGCTCCGGGCCGTGTAACAGTCAGAGGCAGGATCAGGATTTACCACCTGAATCTGCCAACCAAGCTGATTGGTTGATTTTTGTGTATCCCCCTGACACTGACCAATCAGATTCTACGTCTCTCATTCCAACTGTTAAAAGGCTCAGTGGAATCAAAACAGGCTCTACTCTCACAGTAATAACAGCAATATCGCTTGGAAATGATTTTTCTTTTAGTCGATGGGCCGAGTTAGTGACAGTAAAAACATGTTTGTTTTTAATTCGAGCGTTGTAATTTGTTGCATCTCTGGCACGCAACCACGTGGTATCTCCTCAAAGGGGATAAGGGGATGATGTCATCGTAAAAATACTGCAGCAAGCAGTCTGCAGTAATGCATGACAGCTGGAGCAACACATCTCAGCGATGAATTACTATTATTATTATCGTTGACGGGCATCTACGCACTACGAAGCCAAAATTAAAGTTGCATCGAAAGTAATGCTTTACTAATTCATCTGCTCATCAGCGAGAATTTATGCAACCCTTGTTCACGGGAAAGCCCGTCCCACTCCGATGTGATGTCACTGATGCCAGCAACACTAGGTTTTGCGCAGATACACATGCAAAATAAAACTATGAGTTAGGGTTTTGCACGAGTCATGTCAAGAAGATAAAAAAAATTATCGCAACTACACTGCAAAACACATTTTCTTAAAATAATATTGATAATAACATGGATATGACTCACATTTTTAAAGCATGCAAAAACACTTGGAACGATTAAATTGGAAATCAAGTTAGTTGCATTAAGAAAACAAGGGCACATCGTGTCACATATGCATGTCTCATTTATTATCCCCCAGTTTAAGAACCATGTTCTCTGTGCTCATCTAACCAAGTCCTTTGTCTACTTTCGTCAAGTACACAAATCCAGATAAAAGCCAAGAAGACCTAAGCTGTGCACTGGACTTTGTGCTTCAGGGAGGTGTTGATGTTGCAATGGCCCGCATGGGGAGGGAAGGGAAGGGTGACCCCATACAGTAATAGTACATGAGTGTATGTTTGTATTATGTTGGAACTTGACAGGTTCAACAACCCTAACAATGGTAGTCCTCTCACACCAACGGTCCTCAGCACCACCAGAGCCATGCTGGTTTTCATTCTGGCCCTCAAATGAGGGTTACACCTGGGAATGCCAGAAAGTAAGACTTAAGAAGCAATCATTCTAGGGCCTGAGGACCAGGATTAAGAGTGAGGACTAACACTGAGAACTGTTGCTCTATACTACAACACTCAACTGAGACAAGCTTGTAAAGTAAGTGCTGTTTAAATGCTACCCCCCCTCCCTTGTCTACTATACATTCATTATTTATTTCCTTATTATATTCCAGTACTCAAAGGAAACCATACTCTTAGCAAATTGATTTTGTCATTTCTTTTCTTTTAACATTGTGTGATTGTGTTACTCTGAGTGATTATTAAGTAACATTTTGAGTGCCAGTTCCCGATCAGTGACGCATTGGCATTACACATCAGGGCAAATTAGAAGACCCTAAGGCAAAAAACATGACATACAAACAGGCTGTGTAAATAAAGTGGAGCTTGTTCACAAGGCAAAGCTTCTCCCGCCACAAAATGTCTTCATTTCCAAACTTGAGTGCAACCTGCTGATCGCGATGTTAAGACGCCCTCTGTGTGCAGTGCAAACGTATGTCCATGCTGAATATAACTGTGTCTAGAACTGTCCAGTTCATGCAAGGAGGGTGTCCTACATCCAGCACCCAATCAATCCTCACCTCAGTTGTCTTCAAGTGGGCCAGATGTTTAAAAAAAAAAAGAAATCTACATGTCAGTTATGCTCATCATACCAATTTTGCCTTGCAGGGTGTTCGGTGACTAAACAGATCCCTCTGACTTTACAGTTGTAAATTCCAGTTTCAAATAATAAAGCGAGCAAAGTCACAGCTGCAACCATGAGATACAGGTCCAATTTGAAGCCGTCAGTAAGAATAAAAAGGGGAAAACAGCTTTAGGAAGCAGTGAAGATTGTTTCAGGTAGACAAAACACAACATCATAGAAAGGAATGGAAGGGAGGCATGTAACTGCAGGATTTAAAAAAAAAAGAAAAAAAGCTGGAAGTCGATTATTGCAGACACAACACAGTTTGTTATAATTTAACCCCTCGAGAGAGATCTGTAAATGTGTTCTGTGTGCAGACAGAAACTGCCCTGAGTGGAAGGCACTGTATACTGAAGCAAGGTCATGATGTTTTCATCACATTATCCAGGTCCATACACAACAATGACCCAACCAGGTCAGAATACATGAGGTCTGCTGTTAACTATGCCGAGACAGGAAGGTGATCGCTCGCTCTCTGTTCCCAAGGTTACAATTCACACACACTACAGGGGGGTTACCAGCCTTCCGTTATGACTTTTAATAGAGAACAAGTCAGCGAGAAGTGCGCTTAGAGTGGTTATATGATCACGGTCAGTAGTATTAGAGACAACCAGCACTGTGAAGTGAAAGTAGCAGCCAGGTTTTTATATGAAGAAGAACAGACAGATGCAGTTTTTTTAGTGGTAGCTCTCTGTGTTGCAGCAGCAGCAGAAGGGAACCTTAAGCATCTGGTTAGTAAAGCTACAGTACATTTTGTTTGCCCTGTGAACCCCGTACAACGCACAAAAGCTGAGCTAAGTTTGGCTCAGGGTGGTCAAAGAGGACTACTCAAGTGGCACAACATGACAGCATTGGTATAGCACAATAATAAAGAAATCTTAAATTTTGTTAAGTGCAGCAAAGCGCATACAATTTCAGTGTTATCCAAGAAGAACTAGACATTGACATTCTTGTCAATCAAATTAGATTAACTGTTAATCTGACAAAATATATATATATATATATGTATATATAAAGCACCCATTATAGAAGTGGCAGAGTAAATTTTGTTTGAAATCTATTCTTCATAATTTAAATAGGCAACTGCATGATTAAAGATGGAAACATGAAAAATAAAATGTAATAAGTCCAAAATGAGAGAAATGTGTAGTTACATATATTTCTTTCTTCAAATTGAAAAATAAAGAGTTAACAACCATTTGCCTATTTCATTTTAAAAATTGTTTGAAGGCCGCAGAATATTTTCCCTTTGCTTTTTTGTTTTAAATGGTTTGTTAAAAAGATGCCAAAATAAAGAAAGAATAGTGCAAGAGGTAATGCAAGAGTGGGTGCTCAGAATTGGTGATGCAAATGTGAAACAGAAAGATACAGAAAGCGAGGAGCAGGGTCTGTCTTTTTAAGGAGTCGGCTTGCCAACCAGTTGGCATACATTGTGTTTTAATATCCACGTCCGACCCTGAAACCAGACGCATCCAAACTGAAGGACCCGGACTCACACATCCCAAAAAGAAAAAAAAAAAGAAAACAGACAACCCCGCCTCCCCCCCAGTGAGACACACACCTGTTAAGCCTGCGAAGCTTAACAAGATTTCCCCATAAAATGGAGATCAGACTAAGACAAGAAGAAATACACACAGCGGGACACCACCTGCGCATGCCTTTCACTTTCAGGACTGGCACTTCTTTTGTCTATATTTGTCTATCTTTGATTGCTTGAGATGCCCACCCCTCAAGGTGCGTCACTTATGCATGTCCCTTACACACCCTATGGCATGTTTCTATGTGGTCTGTGAGCCACGAGCGTCCCCATCAGGACTGAGGGCAGCTGGTCGGCCTTGAGCTAAAACGCTGGCTACGACCGTTGGCAGATGAGTGGTTTCACTCACTAAGTTCTCATATTCGCTACTGTCTTCATCTTCGTCGTCGTCGTCATCCTCATCATCTTCGTCATCTTCCTGCCCCGCAGCTTGTCTGTCTAACGAGTCAGAGCTCGATCCGTCACCGTTGCCAAGATACGGGGTGCTGGGAGTGGTGACGGGATTGGAGCTGGCGCCGAGGCCTAGGCCCAGCCCGAGGCCCAAGCCCAGGCCCATCCCCAGCGGGCCCGGGGTAGGGTGTCCTGGAGAGCCCACGGCTTGGGGCCGGGGCAGTAGAGCAGCACTGGTGGGCGGGGAAGAAGAGGAGGGCAGAGAGTCATCCTGGGTTGAGAGGTCAGCATAAGACGGAGGGTTAGGCGAGGTACTGGGCCGCTCTGGGGCAGAGGGTGCGTGGAAGGTTATCCTGGACAGAAGGGAAGCCTCAGAAGGTTCTGTGTTCTCCTCTGGAGTGGAATGGGAATCCACATTTTGAGCCTCACGGAGCCCTGCGGGACAGAGAGAAACTCAGCATGCATTTGGAAATTTAATGGTGTAATTCCAGTTTATAGAATCCGAAACAGGTACGTACTCCTCTCCTCTTCTGCTGTCTTGCGTTTCCTGAGAGCAATTTGTTGTTTGAGCTTGTTTACATCCTCTTGAATTTTCTCCTTCACACGTTCACTTTGTTCTACCTCACCACACACAGCCTAAAAACAAGACAAAAGGGTGAAAAACCTCCTTTGAGTCATCTGATGAGCAAACAATTTCACTACACCACTCTGGCAAAGTCAACCAGCTATTAGTCATCTGGCTCACCTGCACTTTATCTTGTAGTGCGCTGTAGACTTGGAATATTGTTCGGATATCCTTCATCACACCATCTTTGTCAAAGAATTCAGCCCTGGAGACATATTTACCAACAGATACTTCCGTTACATCATCAGTACATGATAAATAATATCACACAGTACATACATTTGTTCATTAAGATCATACACTACAAAGAAGCCGGAGCAGTAAAGGTGTAGTGATTACATTTCAGATGCCTTCTATAACCAAGATAAATCAAACAATATTCCACTGGCTGTCACATGTAAAATATCAGCTGAATGAGCTGAGGTGAAAATATAGTGATCTTGTCAGACGCTGGACAGACAGGCCTGGCTAAACCCCCTACAGCGCAGACGATACTACATCTATGACAAAAACAGTGGGACTAAGTTTAGACACAAAGACGTAGAAAGAGAAGCAGAAGCATTTGAGGCCTGTCACGTACCAGCTTTCCGCTGCAGTCAGTCACCTGCAAATGTACGCCGATACTAGCACAGTTTCGAAGCGTAAACTAGGACTGTGGCAGGGAATCAACTCCCACTGATTAATTGAGGCACCAGTGTTGGGGGGGTGGGGGTGAGAGGGAGTTGCACATGCTATACTCTCAAGGTGAAGCTGTAGTATGCTGTGAGATGACAACAGGTGGCTGCTGCAATTCCACACTTATCAGAGGAGACACGTGGCTGTCTAAACCATCCGTGAGTCAAAAATGGGAGTAGTGCAGTGACATGGATGAAGTATGTTTAAAAAAAAAAAAAAAAAGTTGGGAGTAAACCTTACCCATGCTCTTTGATGACCTTGGCGTAGTTGAGTGAGGTGTTGGGCACTGAGGACACTTTGTATTCCTGCTGGCTTGTGTTGCCAAGGTTTGGGATTGAGAGGGTGATCCTCTGGTTGTACCTACTGAGTGGAGATGAGCAGTTAGCATTAATCCTGTAATACCACATACAACCAGTAGCAACACAAATAATGACTTTTTCTGCTTTCACAGATCCCTCTGATTAAGCATTTCTTTATTTAGTGAGACAGGTTTTGGTGACCTATGAAGCTGAAATACCAAGAAATATAAATCTTTCTCCACAGTTACCATTTCAGAATTTTGTGAGTTTGTAAAGCATTGGTAATGTATCATTTACACATTTATTGACTGTTGTATTGAAGTAAATGCACTAACTTAGTCTCTTTCAATGTTCTATACATAATTGTATGCAAAAGTAGGGATGCACCAATCTGATTTTTTCTCTCCAGATACCTTGACTCAACTTCTGATATCCATTCCTGTTTGGGTACCAGTGCTTCCTTTTTCCCAAATTTTAAATCTCTGCACATCACTGCATGGAACTGGGACTATTTTTATGTAAGGGAACACGAGGCCAGGGACTGAATGAATGTTGACGGATGACAGAAACGCTGAATTTTTCTTTTTTTTTTTTTAAATGACATTAACAGAGAAACTTTATTTAATTGTGGATTGTTTACGTAATGACTTTCATTACTGGCCAAGATAGCAAACAGATTATAGTATCTGTGTACAAATAGAACTTAAGATATAGGGAAACAACAGACAATCAATATCTCTAGGTGAATAAAAAATCTGGACAATAGTAGATATTTACTGATCAGACAGCAGTTACACGAGATACCATGAGTGTGTGAGTGTGTGTGTGTGTGTGTGTGTGTGAGAGAGAGAGAGAGAGTTTGATCGTTATTACCTGCGGTTAGGTCTGAAGAGCACATATTCCAGTGCGTGCGTAGAGCTGTTGGCTGTGGAGATGAAGCTGAAAAGAAGGAAGACGAGGTCGGGCACACCAAGCAGCTGAGTCAGCTGTTTGTGGATGATCTGTTCCCTGAACGACATCTGCTGTTGTGTGTTCCTCCGGAACCGGTACCAACCAATGACGTTCTACATGACCGGAGAAACAAATCTTTTAAAATGCATTTAACCCAATAAAGTATCATAAATCCAACCCAATCTAGAACGAACCAACAACAATTACACTGGCCACAGAAACACAATATACAGTGACTGGGGAAAAAACTGTCCACATTATTATGAAACTTGTATATCCACTTTATTAATATGCCTCAATAAGGAAAGGTAACATTTGGTAACATTTTGTTGAATAATCACTCATTAGTTTACAAGAAAAATTTCATTCAAATAGATAAATTCATGCCTGATTTCTTAACATTCATTTTAGCACAGCCTTGGTTTCAAAGTAACAGGAAGGAATCACTAACATTTCACAGGAAATCAGTCACATTGTATGTTGAAATGACAATTAAAAAATCACTCACTTTCCGCCTATCTTTAAGAATGCTGTTGAGATTTTCTTCACTGACTTTGCCTGCGTAGTCATAAAAGCTGATGAGAGGAGGAAAAAAAAACAAGTAAGTTCAAACTGATTTATCATGTTCCTACTCCTCCTCTGCCTGTTGCCCAGACTTGTCAGATGGGGCCATCTACTGTCCAATGTCAAATTAATTCAGCCTGTGCTAAAATGGATAGAAGGTAACTGAGGTATCCATTTAAAATGTCAGTATATTACAGTGACCAAAAACAAAGCTACCACAAGGCACTTTTTATTATATAGTAAATAAATGCAGAGAGATCTAAATCTCTCTTATAAAGTGCCAATTCAGTCTACCATACCTTGTAATACATGTGTTACAACAACATTTTGTGTCAGGATTTCCTAAATTAAACAATTTAATTTTGTTGGCTGAGCATTTTTGTCTCCCTAAAGCAGTGTCTGTTCTACATTAGTACACATGATGAAATTCAGGCACATTACACTGTGCACTGATGAAGACTGACGATAAAAGAAGCTTTTTGAGAATAAAAAGCTCATATCTTACCTAAACAACTGTGCACAAGGATCATGGTTATGGATTTCTGTAGGGAATAAATAGTGACAAATGTTTCAGTTTAATAGCATTATCAATGTAAATATTTAAAGGCATAATCCAAATGTAAGTCAACGTTCAGCCAAAAAAACAAAATTCAGAACAAAGGACTGCAACTTTATTATATTCATGAAAACATCTGTAATTTGAATTTTTAAAATTACTGGCCCATAAGGCCACATGAACAGTGAACTCACAAAGCCGAAATGCTTCTGTTACTGATTATGTTACATTGGCTTTTAGCTTTAGTCATCTTAATTTACAAGACAAAACCACACACACCAAGCAGACTCTTATCCCAACCACTTTGAAAAGGGGTCATTAACATAAATCTGCACACTTCTTGGACAGAGTAAACAGAGTAAAGCACGCCTCTCCTCATAAGACTGAAGAGGCAGAGGAGAAATTTAGGAAGCAGTAAAACCAAGCAACCCACACCACTGAAAAAACTAATAATCTTTTGTTAACATTTTTGATTTATTGCCCTATTTTGGCAGGTTAAAATCTAATAACAATTCCTGTGGCTTTCCTGTAATTATACTGACTGATCATCTACTTCAAACTGAAATGTCAACATGAATAAATCTGAGTAATTGTGCTTTGTTTTTCCCCCTTCTTCAAAAGTCCCCTTTTGACCACAGTCTGGTCGACTGATACTGAAAGGTGAGCTTAAACAAGAAATGGTTAATGACAAACTTCTCCTTAGGTTAAGGTTGGTTAATGTCTTCAGGAGGTGTGCACTGATAAGAATGACAAAAGCTGTAATAGATGCAACTAATGCAACTGAATTTACAGAGGAGGGAGGGAGATGTCGGTCTGTGCACACCTACGCAGTCTTGGGAAGAGCAAGTGAAAACACCTGTGTGGGTGGACCATGAGTGTACAGGGGCCTTAACAGAACTTGTATTACATGTTGTTCTAATAAGCCATGCCTAGTGCAATGGTGTAAGAGGACAAAACAGTATCAGGCTTTTTATCACAGCACACATTTTGACTTGTCATGACAGGAAAAACAGATGATACTAATGACATTAACAGTGGTTCTGCTGTATTCCAGTGTCAGGTGAATGAATTCAGCCATCATTAATTTTGTTGTTTACACCTGCGCTTTTCTTGCTTTAACATGTCTTCAGTGGAAAAAGGCCAATGAAGCTATGATCCTGTGAACTGCTTAAGGCTCCTGTCGCAGACATTAATCAGCTGCTCCTTCTTGCCTAAGATGCCACGGAGTTTATATTTTGTCTGTTTCAGGGCTTACCTACTACCTGGAGCAATTCTGCACTGCTGATCTGTGTGTCACTGATGCTGACAGTCTCCTCTTGCCTTACTTCTCCTAATAGGAAGCCCTCCTGTGCAAACACATTTTAAAAGAGCTGTGGTTAGGACACTAATGCTGAAAAGAAATCGCAAAAACACAAAACATACTCGAGTTACAACTTCTCATATGTGAATGTTAACTTTTCTCTGTTTTATATTACTATAAACTGAATATCTTTGGCTCAAACAAAATATGCATTTTCAAGAGGTCAGCTGCTTTTACCATTTTTGGAGATAGACTTAACAACTTATTGATTAATAAACTGGCTGAAAAAATATATTTGCACCTCTACAGTAATATAATACAAGATAATAATAATAATACAAGATATGATACAGAGCAGTGAGACAAATAGTAATACTTTAGATATAGCTATGTTCATACAAAGCAGTAATATAAATATCAGAATCCCTGAATCATAACAAAGACATTCCTTCATGTAACATAAAATAACAAACGAGCTTTTTGTTCTGGGAGCAAAATGAAGTCGTTTACTTCACTGACATGTGACAGCAGCTGGTAAACACAGCGCTGTCAAGCTCCTCCGGCTAATGCCTGGAATGCAGACAAACTTGTAAGTAGCAACTATCCACCTGCTCAGGACGAGTTTAAAGTCCTGGCAGGAAGAAAACAGATGTAAACAGCGCTGACGCTAGCTTAGTTTGCTCCAACACTTAGGTGCAAGGTTTCTTTCCCTTTATTAGAAAGTACGTCTCCTCTGTTGTGTTTTTACGACAAGCAAGCCAAAGTCAAAACAGAGAAAATATTTTTACACACGTCAGTCACTTTGTTAGACCATACAGACTTAAATACAACTCGTATTAGCTAGGTGGCTAAGAAGCTAATCTATCAATGCGGAAACAGGAAACACAACAAGGGTTCATGTTTCCTTGTTTAAAAATTTACTGCGTTAGCATCTTATTTTTGATGAGACACTAAACAACTAACAGATATCAGGTCGAAGCGTCTATAGATATTAGCAGTACCGATACACGGAAGTCACTTGACTTGGTAGCTTAGCTAACATGCTAAGTGGCTAACTACTGAGTATTTCCTGGTGCTCAAAGTTTCCCAGCAGCATCCCCATATTGTTATGGCAGGTATTCATAACCATGGTCCTTTGTGGCTAGTGTTATAACGTGATATTTAACGCTTGTGCAGCTACAACACATACGATCGTTTCAAAATGACAAGTCCTGTCTTCATGTTGCTGCAGCTACACAGTCCTTTCCTCCTGTAAATAGACGGCACCAATGCTAGCTAGCCAGCAACAGGATGATGACACTGGAAAACAACACAAACTAATGCCGCTAGTGAACGATCAGACACATCGCCGAGCTACGCGCACTTTAGCAACTATTGCATAATAGTCTGCCAACATAATTCCGAATACTTACATGATCTGAGTTGCTGTTGGCGCTGTGATAACACACAGAACTAAAAGTATAACCTGAAATGGATGCCGCCATGATGGAAACATCCCTATCAATCCCGATGCCCCCCGCGGTTGCAAGCACGCTCCTCAAAGGCAAGGTGTTCTGGGAAGTGTAGGCGAAGACTTAAGCAGCATGGAGGACGCCACAGACAGCACACATGGCTGTGGAAATCCCTCAGATCCGGAGGGAGACAGATGCTCAGACAACGATTTTGGACCTTCAGTACTCGGAACGAAAGACTAGTGAGTTGTAATCCTCTGCTAACGTTAACTTGTGATTTTGGGTTATTCTCGTCAGGCTCCACCCAGCTTCAAGAGACAACAACAAAGCTACATACAACTTAAACTCTTTCAAAATACACTGTGGCCATTGTATTTTATCCAGCTGGCGGTACCGCAATTTATACACAACTTAAACCAAGCATACACGTCCAGCATGTGATGTTCAGAGTGAGAGAAAAGATTCATTGTGAACTACAAAATTACGCACAGTTATATAGAAAAATAGAGTAGGGCTGCGACGATTAGGTGATTAATCGATACGTCGATTGACAGCTAATTGATCGTCAAATATTCTGATAACTGAATATTAGTAAATGGAATGTCTTCGAGTACTGGGTTCTTGGTTAGACAAACAAGACGTATAATAACGTTGGCTTTGGCTCTAAAATATGAATGCAGATTTTCACTCTTCTCATTTACTGTTTGCTGTAACTATGAAAGTCAGCAATTGGATGTTGGGTGATGTTTGCTGTCCTCCTGAACAAGAGAGAGCAGCAGGTCTAAAGGGTGCTTGCAAGAAGAACACAGATTTATAAGACATAAGCAGCTACCTCTTCATGCATGTGTTTCTTTTTTGCATTACCCAATGTCATGATTCTGATACAGCAATGTTTCATAAAACTAATTGTCAGTGTCTGTCCTTTTCTGCAGTTGGGAAGATGCATATCAAAAAGAACTTGAGACATTCAAAGACATCGGGGATGTTGGTGAGATATGGTAATCACACATAGTCCTGACACACTGACATGCTCATTGCCAACATTACCACTGGTTATTATGAGCATGATTGCTTGTTAAGTCAAAATGCAATGACTTGTAAAGTTAGATTTGGTTAATGCAGTATTTCTAGTTTCTGACAATATCCTGTCTTGTTACTAAAGTCTGTGTGTTTTTGTCTTCTTGTAAGGTTTGGTGAGGAAAGCATGAGCCGTGTGCTGCGATGGATGGACAAAGCTAAGATCCCAGAAAATGCTGCCATTCTGGACATTGGCACGGGAAATGGAGCCTTTTTAGTTGAACTGGTGTGAACAGAGTAAAAGTACATTTTGACACTGACTGATTATTAGTTTATTTCAATGGGTTCTACATTTGAATGTTTTTAAAGATTCAGTTCGCCACAATCACAACAAATCACAAAAATAGAGCCACATCTGTGGATTATCCAGGGTAATGGGGAAATTGTATGTTTTTGATTTAGGGTGAACTGAGCCTTTAATAGACAGTTTGCAAGTAACAGCAAGATCTACTGTTATGACATTCACATTTCTAGAACAGCTGATAAACCTTCTCCTTTATTTGCTGTGTTTTTGTGCCAAGGCTAAACACGGATACAGGAATCTGACGGGTATAGATTATTCTGCAGCGTCTATTGAATTGGTCAGAAACGTTCTGCAGGCGGAGGACTTAACAGAAGTCACTGTGAAGGTGGGTACAGTCATGTTTGTCATCAAAACCGTACATTTATCAGCCATAGGGGCTTCAAGTTCAGATGATTGCCGTTGTGTTAAGAAGTGACTGACAGCTGGAAATGAAAATATACAAGACATACTTTCCAACTGGGATTTGAAGATTCATGGGTTTTGTAGCAAACATCATAAGGCTGTCACAATGCAGTTGAAACGTGTACACACTCATGGTGATGGCAGTTACGCCTTCAGTTGGTCACTGGTATGCAAAATGAGTATTTGTGAGGCTAGATGAACAACCCCAATCAACATTTTAATGAAATTCACTCTCGTTAAGTGCTGCAACATAATATTTTAATGTATCTGGTGGATTTAATGCAATGCACAAATCACCCACTGATACAAAATGAATCCAATTCATGCCTAAATGCCAATGATACAATATAGCTTTCAGCACACTGTGAGCCACCCTTGGCCTTGGAAGGTTAGAGGAAACTCTCCTGTGTTTACCATGTGGGAGAGTTGGATAGTAAGAAGCCCCTGAAAGTGATGGAAGTCTGCCCACCATTCAGATTTACCTCCCCCGAAACCACACATGAATTGGCAAGATTTAACACATCTACTAACATATACATGCAAGAAAAACAGGTCAGAAATGCTGGCTGGTCTATAAGGGATGTGACGAGTGAGTTTTCCTCTCCTGTGTGCATAATACAGTTGCATGTTATATGCATAACACACCTATGACGGTGTGTGTTTTGCTTGGGCAGAAGGCCTGCCATTGAAGTCAATATTGACCTTAGGTGGACAGGGGGGAATACAGTGGTTATATGAGTGTGTGTGTGAGAGAGGGAGAGAAATGGTATGTTGGCATCTTGTTGATTTTTTTTTTTTTTTTTTTAATACTGCAGAATGCCAAAATAATTTGTGTGAATGTGCTTGTGTGCATATATAGCCACATAGTAAAAAAGCTTCCTCGTCAGGCCTTATTCCAAAAGTCACTCTTAGTCTCAAATCTATGCCAAGCCCCGTCTCCATCGCCATTAGTCACTGTCTACCCCTGCACTGACACTTCCCCTTCACGCATTCCTTCAGCATGTTCCCAGTTCTTCCATTTTTTAGACTCACACTGAAATTGAATTCAGGTCAGTCGCAACGATATATGCAACATTTCTGTCTCTGGTGAATCGCCGTTGATCCCGTCTCGTAAATCTCTGATTTTGTGGCCCATGGTTTGTGAGCATGTGGCTCTCGAGCTCACCCCAGAGATCTGGTGTTCTGCCCTCTGTCTAGATAAAGGCCTCCTTTCACTGGTGGTATGGTAGGTCAGCAACCTTCTCAGAATTAACCGCTGTCATGTCAGCAGCTGGAATTTAGTTTTAAAGTGAACCAGTGAGGTATAACGCATTTCATCTTGGGTGATGCTGAAAGATTTCTGCTCCAGGTGACTGTATAGTTTACCCTACAGCTAAAAAGTCAGACTAAACATTAGGCGCCATCTCTTATGTTTACTGTAGGGCTGATCACCAGACAAACATTTTCTTAACTTCTTGCTTTTTCTTTATTTTAGGAGATGGATTTCTTAAACTGTCAAGGGGAGCTAATGGACTTTGATGTCTGCATCGACAAAGGAACGTATGATGCCATAAGTTTAAACCCCCACGACACAGAGAAAGGGAAAAAACTCTACGTCCAGGCTTTAAAAGATGCTCTTAAGGACAAGGGCTTCTTTGCTATCACTTCCTGTAACTGGACAAAAGAGCAGCTGCTAGACAGATTCAGAGAAGGTGAAAGCAAACACAGTTATGTCAAGTCATTAATTTCTTATTCAGATTTGATATATGACATGTTTTTTTAATATTCTTAAATGCATGTTTGCAATGTTATAAATAGGTTCAAACACTGGGGAAAAATGTTGTTCCTTTCGGCGTGCATCGGTGTGATTTATAGTGATGTTTCTCTGGCGTGTAACATCTTTATACAACTGGGTGTTTTGTTGTCCGACCGTCAGTCAAAACACAGGCACACCACGACAGTTACCTGGCAGGTTGTTAAGACGCAGGCAACAACAGCCTTGTAAAGTCAGAATTTCGGCAGGCTTCCATTTGCTGTCACTCGTCTCAGTGCAGTCACTCCGGAGAGCCTGCAGGGGGCCAAAGGGCCGTGAGATCTCATCTGTCACACTGACAGCCTGTCTTTACAAGGCCCCAGGAAGCAGCACAGATGGCGGATGGATAGCTCTTAACTCACACTTCTTCTCCCTAACGCTCTGTAGCCATAGTGGGCAAGAAAAGATTATAGGAATCTGTGTTTAAGAAGACAGCATGTTGATGTTAGTTGTGTGGTAGTTTGCAAAATGCACGTCTTAACCTGCACTTTTTTTCCCTTCTGTGTTGCCTCACAGGATTTGAGTTTGTACAGGCGTTGCCAACACCCAGTTTCCAATTTGGAGGCAAGACAGGCAACAATGTCACAGCACTCATCTTCAAGCGAGTACATTGATTCGTATGTCCTCAGAGGATATTTGTCTTTTTTTTGTCCCATCAATTCTGTATTTTCTTCTGTTTATCACAGAAAATCATTTTATCTTTGTACCCTTGTTAAGGCATTTTTATACAAGATTTGATTATGTCAGTTTCCTTTTTTTTTTTTAACTTTGTCTAATGATGACGTAGACATACAGTACAATGCAAATGAGTGGGACTTCTCTTGAAATAAATAAATCAGTTTTTGTTTTGGTTCTGTCGTATTGATTTTGCACCGATCCATAGTGCTGAAGATGTCTGTGACATATATTTATGTGAACATTCTGTAATGTTTATGACACATTTAGGCTGACGATTAACAAGACTTAATGTTTTCGATTTCAGTTTTAAGGTTGTTTATATGCATTAAAAATGTTGCTGCATGTTTTCTCATGTAGTATACCTGAATATAGTATTTTCTGTTGAGTGACTTTTGCTCTCAAAGCTGATGTAATGCATACACAGGGATATCTGTTAACTCCCGTCTTCTCTGTGGATTTCAAAACAAAGACATTATCTGAGGTGTTTCGAAATTGCACAATGAACTGGTTGAAAAAAGCTGAATAGCACAAAGCGCTGATACTGAGATAACCCACAATTTGATTTTGTATCATAAGAAATGCTTTCACATGAAACCTTTTACCTCTAATTAACGTGAGTTCTCTCTGGCCCTTGATCTAACATTGGTTCCCATGCCTTGTGGCGTCAAGAGACTTTTTCATATGTGAACTCTTTACCCTTGTGCCCTTGTTTAACTGTAACATTGCTTTCCTGAGGATATTTGTGGTAATAGGTCAGCCAGACAATGATTCTGGTTTTGTTTGTTTGATTTGATTAATTATCACAGACCTAGGGGCCAAAAGCAGGGGGGCTTGAAAAGAAAAGAAAGATATACGCAAATTTTCTGCTGGACATGTTTCCCTGTTTCATAAATCATCATATAACCCCTTGAATGACTTTGCAAGGATCCCGTTGGGTGTCCTGACCCCCAGATTGGACAACCACTGTTCTGTCTTACCAGGTAGTTAATTGCATCCATCTTTCATGTCATGTGAAAAATAGCGCCCGCCTAATTGACTAAACTGGAAACCAGCAGAGCCCGGGGTCCCGAGGACCATGATTAAGAACTTCTGACATAATGAATAAACAAGAGGCCACGGCTTCTGTGAGCAGAGGAGCTCGTCTGCCATTTCCTTTCTCAATGGCATCATTAATAACTGCCAAACCCTGGATCCTAATTGCAAGCTGGGCCAGTGGCCCAATGGGAGCCGTCGATGTCGAGGCACGCTGTTGAGTAAACACATGCAAGCTTTACAAGAATTACTGCCTGGAATTTTACAAGGCTCTGGATATCCTGCCTGGATGTGCATATTATGCCCAAGTTTACAGCTCTCACAGAGATTTTCCCATGAAGTGAAATCTCCCTCATTGAGCTCCAGCTCAGTTAAATATCCTCTCCTTTACCTCTGTCAGCTCTGCACTGTCACCGTCTCTAAAACAACTCATACGGCAGCTCTTTGAGTGTCTTTCATTGTGTCATGGTGTCATTATATCTTAATATGCATTTAGGCTACATTCTTGAATATACTGTAGCCCACTCATTTTCCTTGCACAGGTGCAGTTGCTAAGAAACACAGTACACCACAAATCCTGTTTGCCTTAATAAAGTCACCAGTCTGGTCACTCTCTCCATGAAGTATCATTCCTAATAGTGGAGTCTGCACTATAACAGAAATTATTCAGAAAAATACTCATCTTCATAAAAGTTGTTTATGTTGTTATTCATGAAAAGCTTATAAACTGCAAGTCATTAAGTAACGATGGAGTCCTGCAGATGTTGATAGAGTTTGAGTAATGTGCTCCTAACTCTGCTGACACTTGTATGTCTGTTTGTTAATTAGAAACTGTGGATATATCTTGGCCTTGTGTCTGAAACGTGTGCCACAGTGTGCTGTAGACTCATTCAGGAAGTCAAACTGGCTTTCCCATTAAAAAGACCAATTTTAATCAAAAGGGAAGTTGGAACCATTTCTTACTGTCAACTTTCAAAGTGTTTTATTACCGTCCGCCGTGAAGTAAAATAAAACATAAAACTGTGGATCTTGCTGGGTTGAACTGAGCCATACAGAACATTTACCACTGTCAGCACTTTCACGGCTTTCGGGTTGGCACTCATGTTTGAAGCTGCACTTTTTATTCCACTCATAATGTTAACCTATAAGGTTTTAGACTTGAAGCCATAGCCCACTGGCTGCCCTGCCAGCATGAATGCCATGCTTTCATTTTAACCTCTCAAGTGTGATACTGCAAATATTTATGTGTTTTTTCACCCCATCTCCCTGGAAACACATTTGAAGGTCTCCTAATAGGATTTTCGTGGATTGATTGAATTACTCCACCATGTAGCAGTGAAGTTTTTCCATGGCAGGAGAGCCAGTGTGGAAGTGGGAAAGACTTCCAGTCTTTCAAGGCATTTCATACGTTTTCACATTCTGCCTTTTCAGTAATGACTAACATGTCCACATTGTAGCAGAGTATACAAGCACGTTAAGACGCTTAAGAAAACTTTTATTGATTGTTAATTGTTTCTATACATGTTTGGGTAATTGTTTTTTTTGGGGGGGGGGGGACTGATTAGTGACAACTTTTTTGCTTAGATAATTTCCCCGTGTCGTGTAAATTTAGTTTTACTTTGTAATACAAAGATGTCAACAGCTATTTGCATCAATAACATCAATGGAAAACATAGTAATAAAAAAGAAGCACATGAGAATTGTAAATGCCTTGGGGAGGACCAGACCGCTGTGGAACATACCAACTCGGAAGGGGTGTTAGTTGTAACTAAAACTTCGAGCTGCGTGTAATGATATGCTGAACGTTTTTTGTTGTTGTTGTTTGCAGTTTACAATTGCACGTGTAGGATTTAAATGTACAGCAACCCAGTGTCCCCTCTTGGTAAACAAGTTTGCTGGTCGGTCAGTTTCCTCCTCCTCTTTCCCACCCCCGCGTCGACGTGGTTCGACCTTACGCGGATATTGTTACAATCACCGCTGAAGGGGTTGAAATCAGCAAGCGAGCTCTCAGCTGCTCGCAGTCTTGCTCAGTCCTGCGCTGGCGACGCCGAACTGGCGGCTGCAACTACGAGAAACCTTTTGTGAATTTTTGCTCTGCTTTTTTTTTTTCGCCCCCCACCCCCCCACCCCCTCTTTGTTGAAGATGACCTAACTTCGAAAGAGCCTCTGCTGGCCAGGTAGTAGGGCGTTTGTTCAGATAACGCGATCTTTACAGCTGTGTTCAGGCATGCATCATCATGTTTCTTCCTCCACTCTGTGTGGTTTACTTTGTCTGCTCATGCTGGGTTTCCTCTCTGCGACTCAAACATTAGATGGCAACATTGTCAGGTTGAATGACTTGCTGGATTACTTGTGATGACATTTTGTCATTCGACCTCTGCTACCTCTAAACCAGACCAGGCACATACAATTGCAGTTTGCGGCTTGTTGTATGCTTTGTGGTTGTGAAATGATTGACTCAGTCTTCGTTAATACTAATGTTTCTGGACCAAATCAGCTGTTTTGGAGTTTACAAGTGAGTCTCAGCATCTGAATATGAGCCTTACCAACCTGTTGCTGCAGTTAAAAGTTTCAGCTAGAGTGGGGGTGAGCCAGCAAACTCCCCTCCATCTATCAACCCTGGTAATAAAGCTCAGGCTGGTGTCAGATACAGTACCTGTAGGTGGAGAGGCAGTGTGGTTGCACTGCAGCTCATACTGACACAGCTCCTCACCACAGTCTGTAAGAGAAGATTGAGAGATGCCTGGGTGCTTTTGAGTCACACGGCCTGGTTGCATATCTCCAACCAATCTCCACCGCATGTTTAGGGTTTGTTTCCTCTTCAGATAGTATTCTGCAAGAGCTAATTCAGTGCTTTTCTGAGCTTTTTTTGTGCTGAAGAGGTTGAAACTATGAGCCACTTTCTTCTTCTTCCCCAATTTGGTTTCTCTTGTCAGAGCAAAGTCATAAGGCTGCATCCTTAGAGTCCATTCAAAATACACACTGTTATTGTTTATTGTTATGACTACGCAAAACAGTCATATACAGAGAGTCGTATACACTAAATTTACGTTATGACACAGCAGTGAAACTGAGCTAACACACGCTGATAACATCTGAGAAGAGCATCTGAAAAATAAATTCATCACATCCAGACAGAGGAGTCCGCACACTGTAAGCCTGGACATGTTTTATGCTCAAGCTCATAGATCGATTCCCTTCTTCTAATATCTGTTCATATGTAGGTGTATTGGTGGTTACGTGTCTTAATCACAGGGCAGGGTTCACACGTATTTTGCAACTACTTTACTGCCTACTTAACTGAAAATGAAAGCCAATTATACTTTGAAAATGGAGCAGTGTGGCCGCAGAGCCTTAAACTGCTTATTGTCAGTGTTGCCTCCTTTCCTTTGTTGGGTTAGGAGGTAACTGTTGGTGCTTATGTTTTGCCCTTTCTAATATTGCACGGCAGTTGGTTGATGTTTGTGGACACCGTAAACACAGTACAGCGAAGAACTGGTTTGGTACCAGGGTACCCTAATTGAAAATACCTGGAAATGGAAATGCCTCTTGCTGCCGCCACAGCAGCAGCGGTTGTCCTTGACACGCAGGGGATGGAGGGCTAGTTTGGTTTAACTTAACAGGAAATGTCAGTAGTCGTCTCGAGAATACCTGATGAGAAAAAACGCTCTCGCAAGCGCAAAGAAGAGTGCAGCTGAAATTCAGGTTGGAAGTGAAGCAGAAAGCTGGGGCGAAGATTTCAATGCATGTCAGCTCTGGTGTCTAATTACAAAGGAGATGTTGATAAGGGTGCCTTGCAAATACTGGTTTAGGTTCCAAGGAAACCTGTTCAGGATTTCGAATCTGCCTTTCCAGTTTTGGGAAGATTATGAGGACTGCACCTTGCTTTGATTTCCAAAGTAAACCAGTGCAGGAATGTCACAGCTTGGTGTGAACAAGTATTTATAACTATCAAATTCTATCACATGAACTGTATCTGTTGATTTTATTACACAAGGACTAGGTGCTAATACCCAAGTTTATGTTCTCTGTTCTGACTAAGTAAAAAAAAAAATACTCAGACAAACCATTCAATAGCAGTTTTTTAATTCTCTGTATTATGAAAATGTTAAGCCAAACATCTGACTAAACAGGAAGAAGTTGCAGATATTTCTTTTTTATGTTTTTGATGAGGCACAACTTGATGCACTGCAATTGTATTCGACAACAGCTCTGGCATTGTTAGCCTGTACACTTGTTTTGGACATGTTATAGACATAATTTATGGAAGCAATTAAGGCCGGGGGGTTTTAAAGGGGGATTGCTCTGCGCTCCAGTGTGTGCTTAAGACGCACACATTTGCAGGGTCTTTGTGTTGCGGGCAAAAGGCCCTATTAGAGCTCCATTCTGTCAGTGCGCAGCTGTGTGCCGAGCGAGCCGCTGGTCCATTCTCCGTCTGTGTGCACAGCTCTCACTCAGTCCACGCACAGACGCACATGCTGCCGCTTTCCTCCCTCTGTCAGTTTCTCTGTTTTTTGCCCTCTGTGTACTTCAGTCTCACTTTTTTTTTTTTTTTTACCCCCCCCGTTTTTTCGCTCTTGTTTGTCTTTCTGTTCCTCTAACACTGTGGCTCTCTTTCTTTCTCTCCTCCTCTGGCCCGAGGCATTATGCAAAGCTATCAGAAAAGGGCTGTTAGCCATGCCTGTCTGTGCCTCCATGCTACTCCCTATTCATTTCAGAAGCTTCCCTTTCTTCTCTGTGACCTGCAGTCATAACCGCTGCTGCCTCAAACACACTGAAACTCCAGACCACTCGGCTTTGGCGAGCTAAAAACAACTACTTTGGTTATTTCACAGTATATTTGTTTCAATGCTGTTATTCCTCATGTTGTATATTCCCTCCTCATTAACATGATAGATTTGTAAGTCTGGCGTCTCAACTCCCACAGAGCCAAAGACCTGCAGCTGAAAAGAAAAGAAAAGGGGCATTCTCACATACACCAGAGAAGCACTCCCCCAACCCCCCAAAGACAGACACCAGACTCTACTTAGAGATGAAAAGCATTCTGGGATGCACTAGGAATGCTCCCATCTACACATCCCCACTGTGATGTTTCTGTGTGGTGATAGTTAGGAATCATCATAAGTTGTCTCTGGTGTTGCTTTTTGACTCTCAAATGAGTGACTCTATACCCTCTGGGCCTTTTTTATCCATGTCTGAAAAAAGAGGTACTTCCCTCGCATAGATTTATTATGCATAGTTTGTCTGCACATCGTGTGTCTGATGGTATTGAAATGTTGCATGCAAAAGGTGTGTGTTTGTGAGTGTGTGAGCATAATAGTCGAGATGAGCTAATGTTTTGACCTTTGTTGCCTTGTGTCATCACAACACCCCTGTTGTGAATGACAGCAGTTGCCATTCTTCTGTCTGTTTTCCTTTGCTGCCTCTGATTGGCTTCTCCTCAAAATGTCAGCCATCACGTAGCTCCTATCTGGATTACGTGGTGTGGACTAATGATGTTACATTCATGAACGATCAGATTTTTTTTCAGCAGATCTTCGGTACGATCGAAGGGAACTCGGTCGTACTTACTCAGAGCTGCTCTTTTTATTGTTGTGTCCAAATTTCACTGCCAGCTACTGATGCTACACATTCGTCATCTTCCCACCCAACACACAACTTGGTAGAAGTCCCTGTCTGTTACTTTTGCTAGAGACTAAGGTTATATTACTACCTCCCTATTCTGTGAACAGTGAGAGCCAGCCAATCACAAGAGGTAGACGTGTTGGGGGGAGAAAAATGAGCCAAATTCTAAAACGCAGTAAGGACAGACATTCACATGTATAGGGCTGGTCCTGCTGTTGTGTAGTCCAGCCAATAAGAAAAAAGGACGATGAGCCGGTCTTTTGCATGGCTCTCAGAAAGGACCGGAGCTATAAGATCCGTATTTCCAATCACCAGCATGGACCATCAGTCTGCTGAAACCATCCTCCAGTTGCATCCCTAGAAAAAAGGGAAATGAAAGCGTGTGTTGGTGTTTGGCACCGACAATTTAATCTGATGTATTTTTAGAACTGGTTTTCCTTCGCTGTGACAAACCTTAACCACCCAGCTTCCACTACAAAGGATAGGACCTCTGCAGTTAACCGCAATATCTTTTCCTCATACAAACCTGACACTTAATGCATTATGTTCTATAAAAGCGACTCTTTGTGCAAGCCTAGGCTTGAGAACTGAGCCAGTGTGTCCTGACAATCCTGCCTGCACAAAGGACAGTTAGCACAGCGACATATGTCATAACTCCCGGTTGAGGTGTCATATTGTATATGATGATCGGTTCTCAGGAGTTGGGGTTTGAGTCTGCATGATTTACATACACCTGCAGGTCATTCCTAAACAGCACAAGACTGAGCATCACCAAGCAGCAAGATTTGCGACAAGTGAGCTCGCTGGCAGAGGATCAGCTGATTCACTGCAGAATGTCAGGAAGTAGATTTAGGATGGTGCAGATGGAGGTCTGACAGAAGTGTTGCAGTTGAGTAGTTTTAGCCAATCTTTAGTTTGTGTGTTAGTTAGAAAATTTCCACCCCTATTCTAACTTCTAGTAAAAGATGGATACTGTTGCTGCTTCCTTGTTGCCCAGCATATGGACCATATCACTACACAGTGGTGGTGCAACAGTTCAATCCAACAACAACTTAGTTTGCTTTAGAGTCTTTCAGCAGCGATTAGATTGAATCACACATTCTGCCCACAATTTGATTAGATATTGCTTCATAAAATTAAACCATTCCCACAAGTATAACAGCTCTATGAATGTAAAATGTAAAACCTAACACTCTCTCTTCCTGTTCAGTTCTGCAGAATGGAGAACTCAAACATTTTTCATTTTACACTATTTTTAGCTGTGTAAACCGTAGTCTGTATGTGGTGTTTCAGTAAAAACATCCAAAATAGCAGACCTTCAGTTTACTTTCAGATCTTGAATCGATGCTTTTGCACCCTCAACGACACACTGTGCTGAGCAGTCAGAGGATCCATATGGCGAGCTGAGCCCCCTCATGAATGAATGAATGGACCGAAGGAATGCTGCTCATAGTTTTCTTTCTGACATTCTCCCACCCATACACACTCTCAACTCACCCATAATACACCTCCACAACTTGAGCACAATGTTATGTAACAGCAGTAATGTCACTTTATTGGCTGATTGGTAGTGACAGCCTGTATAACATCACTTGCTTACACAACATAGGAGTGGTCCCTCCTTATTGAGCTGAGCAATTGCAGGGGGATTGCTAGCAGCGCTGGAGGCTCCAATGTAATGTATCCCTGATGGATTAGGGCTCTGGTTAGTGTGTACAGAACAGGCACTCATGGATAATGGAAGAAACCACAGGCGGAAAGGCACAGATTGGGGGGGGGGGGTAGTAGTGTAATTAGAGGGGGTACCTGATGTATGGAGAGTCATGGCATGCGAGGGTCACTCCAGGGGGCAGGAGGCCCCATACCCTCCTTTACTCAAACTGAAACACCTGATGCTATGCCTGTCAAGCTTCTTAAGATTATAGCCAACAAAGTCCTGGTCTGAGACCCAGGGGCTGACCCTGAATCAATTTCAGGCTACACAAATAGAGAAGCTGCATTTGTGTTCACAGGTTGTGTGTCACCTTGCTGCAACTTAGTTAACTGGCCTTGTTCTATAGTCCAGTTTCCTGTAACAAACCCACTGATAAAAATGAGCTGTCCAGATATTATTCCTCACTGGCAGGGTGATGTCTGCCTTTTTTTTTATATCAACAGTTGTCACTGTTATCCTCTGTTTTGTTTCTGGTTGCTATGACTACCTATGCAACTCCTTGAAACAGTGTACTACTTAGCAACTGAACTAAGTCAGAAACTGACTTAGAAACTGGACCCCAGATAGATCTGTGAAAAATCTTACTGAATTAACTTTACTTGAAAAAATGCTTTAATATTTGGTGGTGTGACTAGATGATTTTAAGTTACACGTTGTACATTACTTATCTGCTCTCTGGCAGTAAATCTAACAGCAGATAATAGCAGATTAAGTTATCCTTATCTTAAATCATGCTTAAGTAAACATAGATGGGGAAAGCCAAGTCACTATTTACTTGCAGCTTACTTACAGTAATGATTTGGTGTTTGTTGCACTTGTGTATTGTGTTCTTCCTTTTCTTAAAAAAAAAAAAAGCAGGGGAGGTCAGTGAGGCGGTATATGTGAAGCTGACTCTGTGTCACAATGCTTTGTGGATATCACTTGAGTTTTTCTCTCTGCATGTATTTGGTAATAAAGTCAGTGCGTTCCACACCCAATTCAGCAGCGGCATGTGACCACAAGGGAAGCGGCGCCCATATACTGCAAAGGGAAGTGTGCATTTCATATGGGTGTTTCACTAGTGTGTCTTCATGCCAACTAGGCAGAGAGAAGAACACCAGTGTTAACTGGACTGTCAGGTCGCCCTTGAGAAAGGGCTCAAGTAATTATGATTCCTGCTTCTGTTTTCATTGCAGTTGTTGTTATAGGTAACAGCTCCTATTCCAAAGTTTAAAAAAAAAAAGAAAAGAAAAGCAAATGATCTTTTTAAATTGCTCATTAAGTACAGACTTTTAAGCGCTGACTATATTTATGCAAAGGTCGATGGTCGCTGTCGTTAGAGAAACGTTCGGGGGAATCTGCAGCAGGAGGCCAGTACCTGACTACTGACAACGCATAAAGTTTGACTGAATGAGCACTTCATTGTTTATGCACTTCTGAAGATCTAGTGGTGTGATGGTGTGTTGTTTTTGGCCAGTGTTCCCCTGCCAGTGGGTACTAGGGTGATGGCCAGAGGATTCAGTGGTATGTCTTGACCTCCCTAGGGCCATTTTTACGACCTCGGCTGCATTATATGAAAGAGGGGTGGCTGTGTGTTCACCCTGAATTAACAGTCCACACCGCAGACTTTCACAAAAGAACGGCTCTTACTTTTATTCACCCCTAACTACAAAAAACCTGAGTGTGCTAAACTTTTTTTTTTTTTTTTTGATGTTTTAATTTTGTTTCCCATGGCCATAGCAACTACCTAAAAACAGATGTCAGCATACAGTTTCTTGCACCATAAAATATGTTATTATAGCAATACCAGTTTGATAAGAGAAAGCTATAAAACTTAAGTTTATCGCTAACATTTAACCTTTTCAAAACTGGAATCTAAAGTTTTTCTCTTGTTTCACCCGTGCAGTGTTTTGTTTGTTTGCTCCTCATCATTTCATTAGTATGAAATGAGTTGCTTTCTTTCAGCTGCAGCCACCGATCAAAGTCTTGACACCAGACGCGCTCTGCACAAGTATGCAGTAACCAGAGCCAATTGGTGATGGACACCAAACACCCCGTCACAGAACTTTAGGGGGCCCCAAATAGGCTTCTATTCATCTGCCTGTACAAATCACAGCCTGGGCAAAGAGCCATATTATCTTAGTTGCCCTTTCTAGTGCCCTCCTGAGTCATTGGCTATTGTGAGCCAAGAGCTGCTGTCTGCACCCCGGCGTACACAAATCTGACCAGAATTACCATTAGATTTTAGTCCACTATGGAGGTCAAATTTAGTTACATGAACCTTGAATGTTTTATAGGCCCAAACAATTGCATGGTTTCCATTTAGCGATGAAACTTCCCTTCAGTTCAGTTCTAATCAAATGTTATATGACTTTCTGCACAATTAGAGACCAGATTTGATGTAACACTGCAAACACTGTTCCTTCTTGTCTGGAAAGGCTCAGTAGACCTTATTGCTAGTAGGATGCCTATGATTACATGAGCCTGTTTTACTCCTGATCACTACTTGCCAGGTTGTCATTGATTTGTACTGCTGATTTTTAAACTGCAAAAACATGGCAGCTGTCCTTAAAATGTCAAATTTCTTGTAATTGAATTATCTGAAAGGCAGAAATAGCACATCCAGTTCCAGGGTCATGCAGCATTTGATATCTGCAATGCCTTGTTTAAATTATTGTGCGCTACATTAGGGAGTTTTCAGACGCAGTGAATCAAACTGTCATTTAAGGCACTGCCTTTGGTTTGCTGATACCAGATGATTTTCAGTGACAGATGTAAACCTGAGCTCGTGTGATTTAGGCTATTTTAATGAGAAATGGTTAGTGTAAGAGTCTTGTCTTGGTGTCTTGGCAAACTGGTTTCTGTCTGGATTTTCTTAAGTATGACAGCAAGTCAAACAATAAAGGTTTTTCAAGTAGTGAGATGTAGGAAACGAGGAGACTTGCTTCAAGCAGTGAAAATCTTATCTGCAAGATCAGTAGAGGCTCTGCACAAGTGCTCCACAGTTCTCTCTCCATTAAGCTCTGGTTTCCCCATCATGAGGAGTCGGTTCATTAAGTAAGCATGGGTCCAGGGTTGAATTCACACTCGGTCTGCCCTCTCCCATGACCCCACTTGCCAGTCGCTACACATGCACACAAGTGCAGGTTAGCGTAAACAGACATGCATGTACAGACACAGACACAGTCACTGTCGAGGTGATGTTTCAGCGCTGGTGGAACACGTCACACCTCCTAACTGCATCAGTCAAACAGCACACTGTAACAACCTTTACACATAACCGTGATGCCCCTCAACTCCCACTCTGACAAGCACACAAACCCTGCTACGTCGCCGCGCCCATTACTCAGTGTCAGTCCCAATCAGTAGGGCAATCTGCAAAACTGATCAAGAAGAACATTCCCTTCTCCCACCACCAACACCAGCCCCTCTTGCCTGCGGAGGCCCAGTTGTGCTCCAATGACTCTCCAGGATAAATGGAGATAATAGGAGTCATATGCTAGCAGTTGGTTTGGGGCAGGTCTACATGAAACATTTATAGTCTTCATGTAGTCATGGGGCTAGAGAAGAGGGAAAGGATAGAGATGACATAGCAAAGTAACAAGACATGACTAGACTGGTATAAAATTGCTTTATCAAATCTCTGCGTGAACAACCCACGCCATCTTTTCTTTTTTTTGATATGTCTCTTTTTACTGTGCACAAGTTACTGCCCGACAAAACTCATTTGATCCCCAGCACACACTTGCATCCTTCTCGCTAAAGCATGTTATATAAGTGCAGCAGCCCTTACTTAACATGAAACCACATGTTAAACGGGCAGGATACCATAGTAGACCTGGAAGATCCATTAGCTTCATGTGTTGCTCCACGACAGGAAGCTGTCATTAGCCAGCAGATGATTGGGGGGGGGGGGGGGGGGGTCTGAACCGTGCTGCTACTCTCTAATTCCATGTGTCAGTGTGTGTGGCGGTTGGCTAATGAAGGAGAGAGGCTCAAGCCCAAGGTCACTGCAGTTATTCCTACTTTTGCCCCCCTCCAACCCCTCCACCCTCGCACTAAGTGTAAAGAAAGCTGAACCTGCCCATCATGTACTGAGATTTTTCCCATGCATTCAGTAGTGGCATCAGAAAGGCTGAGTAGAGCAGACATGACAAGGCATGTTTGCCTATGAAAAGAAGGGGGGAAAAAAACAAAAACAAAAAAGCATATGGACCATCTGCCTTACATATAACTTCCTCCAAGTGTTTTAAGAGTTAGTGTTTACTGCTGCAGCTACTGACTGTGCCTCACCATCTGCGGGTGCAGGCAGCCCACGAGGTGACCGCAGCTCCATATATGTTCTCTTTCTGTACGTGTTCCTCAGCCACATCTGTAGTCATGTGATGGGAGTGATGTTGTTTCCCGGATTCACTTTCCGTTGCAGCATGTTTAGATTCCCATTTGCTCCGTGGATTATGTTCTCATGCAAAATGTTTGCATGAGATCATTATTTACGGGGATAAGGAAACAATTTTCCCATATGGCTGCATGTTGTGTTTACAAAGACAGTAGCTTTATAGGCATGTATATGAGTGGTTAAGTGACTTTAAGTGTCAGGGTGTTAAACATTGAATGGAAAAACATACATCAGCACTCCTTCCTTTCAACTGTCTGCTGGTAAATTATGCTTGTCATCAGGTTTTTGCTTTCACAAATTGATTCCTGGGCTGGACATCAGTTGTGAACCGGTGCTTCAGGCCAGGGGTCAGCAATTAGATCCAGACATGAGCCAGTTTTGAACATGGGAGCCTATATGCTTTCAATATGTCTTGTTTGTTTACGTTTCCAATTCATTTAGGAGAAAATATATAGAACTGTTTGTTTTAGAAGAAGAGGATTCATATGTTATTACGCTACAAGATCAGAGATGTAACTGATATGCCACCACTTACAATAAACAATGACTGGCTTTATTTACGGTTGAATGAAAATACGCCTTAGAAAAAAATGCTTTGACTGCCACCTATTTGTGTTTGTGAGGAAACTAATACTTGTTTATTTGAAGACATGTTTTGAGACATATAAAAATGTCTGCTTGGAATAATTGTCTGTGTCTGGCGTATTCTTTCCGCCAAAGAGTTCAGTTACCTTGTTCAAAATTCTCATTCTCTCACTTAAAATCAATGAATATACAAGTAACGTTAATTTCAAAGAAAGGTCCATTCTCAGTGGATGTGCACTTGTTTCCTCATCACCTTGTGTAAGTTACATACTGAATCATGATTGGCTTCACAAGCTAGTTGTAATGTAATGTTACAAATATCCTGCTTGTATGTGCACATGTCCTATTTAAAGGGATTTGGATGAGCTTGTGTGTGAGTGCCAGTATTTAACTGCTAATTTATATTTTTCCTTCCCTTTATCTCATTCCATAAACACAGGGAGTGGCTGAAGTGTGAGAGACACCCTCCTACCTCCACCACCATCTTCAGCACTTGAGGGCTGCTCTGCAGATGGGAGGTCACCAGCCGGTCACCTGTTTCGCCCAAATGCACCATCAACCCTCCACAGTCATGTAAGATGGCTGCCCGTGGCCTTCTCCTGCACCCATACGGATTGGAGCAGAGCTGCGTGCTACCATGGTGATCATTTTATCGAAAACACTGGAAAAGAAGAAGGGTGTCAATGATGTAAGGTCCAAGAACATCGAGAGACGGCTGGTGAGAGAAATTTAACCTAATCTTATACAAAGCAGACCGGTTGTTATGTGTTGTTGCAGTTAAGGATCTGTACAGTGTTTCACATGTTAGGCAGTAGTTGGTAAAATGAATAGGCCGGTGATTATATCATATAAGTGCATAACCACATGCAGCAGATGCCTCTGGTTGTCACGTATCCCCACTTACACAATGCGAGTGAGCACGCCAGACCACAATCTGGTTGCCTAATGGTGGTGAGTAATTTAACATTTAGCTGTCATCAATGTCACAGTGAAATAAAGACAATTTGTTTCACTTCATTGGCAGATCCATATCAATTTTATATGTGTGCAATATTAAAGAGGTCCAGGATGTGGTTAGTCTAGCTTAGCGCAAAGAAAGCAGTTGGGGGAAAGCTAGCCTAACAGAGCTCTGTCAAAAGTTTCAAAAATATACTTTACATCCTAACAAGTCCAAGACAATTTTTTACTGCTTGTATGTTGTGTAATATTTGTAAAACAGAAAACGAAGCAATTAGTTAAAGATATTTACAATATTTGCTTGTTATGGAAAAGTCAACTAGACTTTTTCCTCCTGATTCAGTATTTGTGCGTAGAAAGGCTGGACATGCCCCAGACCTGCAAATGGTTGACAAATGAAAGTAAAAAACCTGACAAGATGAGTGGAAAAAACACATGCACCAAATGCAGATGCTCCCATGAAGGGCAAGTGGGCTTACTTAATAGGTTTGAGTGTGAGAATAATGTGAATCATACTGTAGGGTTTGGCCCTCACACTCACCATTTCTCAACCTGATTTCTAAACCCAACTGAGCACATCCCTCCAGCAGAATTCAGAGACTTGTACGATATCTTTCTTTGTGCTAGACTAAGAAGAAACTGATACACCTTCTTATTTGGTTGCGTTTCCAAAAAACTCAGTGTTCCTTTAACATTTAATTTCAGCCCATGCCCTACATGTTGGAACAAGCAACTTTTAATGACCTGAGAAGCAACATGTTAGAGTGCTGCATTTTTGGGAGAGCTATTTTCACCTGCACTATTACATTTTATTTTTATCACCACTCCACTCAGATAGCACAACAGAGGAGCTGCAAATCATTTGTAATCTGATCAAAGCTTTCACTTTTGCTGCTGTTATCTTTTTGCCTCTATCTTAAAAATTCCTTAACACACGTGTTGTCCAGGAACCACTTAGCTGATCGTTCCTAGCATGCAGACCAACCAACAAATGTCTTTTTTTTTTATCTTGAGAGCCTAATTAGGTCTTGACATCTCTTCTACACTTTTGTAGATCTTGGCTGGAAACTAAATCAGTCAATATGTGAAGGATTTTGCACAGATTTTGTGGTGGTTTACCTGGTTTGATATTACCTTTTCAAACAAGATAAAAGCTTAAGGTTTGAGTGTACTAATTGGTTCAATTAATTGTCTTCTGCAACATAATACCCATTTATTTTGGATTCTATATCTTGTATCCTAGAAAACATTTATTTGTTGTGGTAATGACCTCGAGGTGAGTCAGAGCAACGCATTGTGGAATTTTCCTTTTGTCCTTTGTGCAGACAGCCACCACCCTATTGTAAGAAATGAGCTGTGAGAGAGGATAGGTGTCTGATTTGAAGATAGGCGTGTGAAGACAAAACTGTTTTATAATTTCTAACTAACCTTTGCTCTTTATAAAAACTAGTGTGGTGTGACGTTTGTTAATAAGGCTCTCTACAGTGTGACATTACCATTCGGCTCTCTTCTTAAAACTTCAAGTAAATTTTGAACCAACTTTGTCATGAGTTCTGTTAGTTTGGCCGTACAAGCTTGAAGAAAGGTGCTTATTGTTTTACACTTATAAAGAAGATTGGTTTGGAGTTTAAATACGTGTAGCTAGCATAGGGTAGCAGTTTTTAGCTAGGCTGTGCACAGCAGTGGAAGTGAAACCCCTGCATTCAAAACCTGAACATGCAATAACTATTTTTTGTGAACTTGCTAGCATAGAATTAGCAAACAGTTGCCTATGAATCCAGTAGAAATTGAGCAGAATTAGCAATAGTAACTCCAATATTCACTTTTTTGTATTTTGTGTTTTGCTCTCCACCAGCTCTAAGGAAAATATCCATCACTCTTGTTAAATGCTTTACTGTGTTGTTGTGTGCCAGTCAGTCAGGAACTATGTGCTGTTGAGCGGGTAGAATACATATGGTTTATCAGAGCATTATTAGTAAAAACATTAGCCTGTTTCTAGGAATGAGGCTGACGAGAGGAATGAGAGTGAACCAAAACAGCGACGTTGCAGGTTCTTGACAGACGCTGTAAAGCTCCACAGGGCTGCAGGGAACTGCAGAGCTAGGTGGGAATTCTCTGCGGGTTCACGACTACAAGCACACTTCACATTACACACAGTTATTTGATCTATTGTTAATATAAATATATTGGTTAGTGCAGCTTTAAGTAAGCATTTCAAAGTTGTATCTGGTCAGATGGAGTTACTCTAACTGTTTTATACTAATAGATTGTGTGGGTTAATTTGCAGCATTGGGTAGTATATACTAATACCCTGTTTAACAGTGCATCATATATTATATGCTCATTATAGGTTTGAAACATCCTAATCTGCATAGCAACTAGTAATAATACAGTTGCCGTCAAATGAATGTAATGGAGTAAAAAGTGCAAATATAGTGCAGTGGATTTTTACAGTAGGATAAAAGGCAAATACTCAACATGCAAAGCACCTTAGAGTTGCATTTAAATGGTCACTTCCACCTGTGGTTCAGTATGTTCCAGATCTACAGGGGTGTTAAACATGCATAATTAATATAGATTTTCTCATTTGATTGTGGCATGACAGCAACCATTTTGTTCCACTTTTTGGTTTATTTGAATCTCCCTGACCGTCGGCCCCTCTTTTTGCCCATCCTCCACAGCGTGAGCTCCACACCATGAGCAGAGGGACCACCCTCTTCCCCTGTGGAACTGTGGGTGAGTTATCTCTCCATTCACATCTTTCTTTTTGTCTTTCCGTCTTTGCTTCCTCTTTCTTGCAATAAGAATTCTCACCTTTCTGTCCTTTGCACTTACTCAACATCCGGACGGTGACCTGGTTTTTGGTGGGATCTTTCTGTTATAACATAGTTTTTGCGAATGTAATAGGATAATGCCTTGCCTCCTGTAATCCCTTGATAAATTGAACCATCAAGGTCGGCGACCCCCGCTATAACCGTCTCATTGTTTATCCCCTCTATCGTACTCGGTCTCTCACTTCTCTCTTTCTCCGTCTGTCACTCATCCCCCTCTCATGATCAGGGTGCACCTGCCTCCACACAACGTTGCACACCACTCTCATGGGAGTGAACTGTAATTGAATATGCTGTTGCCTATGTCAACAATTTCCCTTTGGCTCAGTTAGTGTTGCAGTAATTACCCCCTGTGTTAAAAGACATGCTACTGTAAATACAACCCCCCGCCATCGCTCACAATCCTCCTTTTCTTTTCGGGGGCAGATGTGGTGACGTCACAGGGAGGAGCGTGGCTTACTGTTTCCACTTTTAATGTTGACATTAACATTGTCTAGCATGTCTTGTTAGCTCAACCAGCACTTTGTCTCTTGCTTTCAAAGGCTGGCCTTTTGAAGTTCATCCCTTTCTCCCTTTGTCAAGTTGTTTTCCTAACATTCCTGTCAGGTCGTCACTGTAGCCCCCGTGCATTGTTTGTCCGCCCAAAACAATGATTTCCGTCCACCAGTCTGCGAGAGAGCATGCCAGAATTAGAGACAAGCATCCCGAAAGGATGGGATTTGGATCAGCAAGGGGGCCCTATTTGCCAAAAGCTTCAATAGATTCACAACTTAACCACTTGGCTTGGTAGCTCAAGCCACTATGGCACTTTTACTGTAGGTGTATTATCTCCCACAAGCGTGTGATAGACTCTTTTGTGCGCATGGTGAGACAGCTGGCAAGTCGCACTGCTTTCCCAAGCATATCCATATGCTTGAAGAAAATGACTCTCACTTTCTTTTCATCTTGCTGTCAGTTTTTGTTTTTTTGTTTTTCAGCTTTCAGCATAGTTACAACTGAGCGGTTCTGGTTTGAACCATGCAGCTGCAGTGTTACTTCCTCAAGGCTTAATCCTGTCATTCGTTTGAAAACAAATAACTGATGACAGTTTTTTTTTTTTTTTCAAATTCACCAAAGCTCATAATTTTCTGTTGATCCTTGTGCTTAGTGGTGTTTAACTTCCCTAAATGACTAACTTTATGTTCAGTTTCTTCTTAGTTAAATACCTCCCAACTGCGTTTAGCCGACAGTAAACCTTTTTTCCAAACCACTTATTCTTACAACTATTCATTCTCACCTAGCTTATTTCCTGTTGTTTGTGCCTTTGTGTCAGTTGAGAACTTAATAATCCTTCCAAATATTACTGCCTTTCTTTTAAACTTGAATACATTATGCTTTAATTACCATAACACAAGTGATATATTGAGATGTAGACAGTGCTGCTATTGAGGTCAGTGAGCGTGAGAATATATGTTTTGAATATTGCAGAGGCAGATAGGTGGCTGGACCTGGGGCGAAGCTGTGCCATCCAGCAGAGAGCTCCCTGCCAGTCTGGTGCCAGTCTGGAGAGCCTGTGGGATGTGATGCCTGAGCCGGGGAGCCGGCACTGGGCCAACGAGCCAGGCAGCGCCACGGCAATCACCAGCCTGATAAGAGACCTCAGCCTCGGCAGCGGCAGCATGACCGGCTCCCACTCCCATGGCACATCCACCACTGCGCACTACACCACTACTGCCACCAGCCAAGCTCCCACGGCACCCCCAAGCAAACGTCAGTGTCGCTCCCTGTCCTTCTCCGATGAATTCAGCGGGTTCCGCTCATCTTGGAGGCCCCAAGGCTCCCGAGTGTGGACGACGGTGGAGAAACGAAGGTGCCACAGTGGGGGGAGCGTCCGAGGAGTGGGTGGTTTCTCCGGTGGTCACTTTCCCGCCATGCAGCGTAGCTCCAGCTTCAGTTTGCCCTCGCGCTCCAGTATCCCCTCAGATGGAGCCCTGGACTTGCCGTTCTTCAACCAGCGACTGCCTCTCCACCCTCAGTTCACTGCCTCTCCAGTCTCCCCTACCTCTCCTTCTTCCTTGCATCATCACCACTCCCGCCATCACCACTTCCTCAGGCCCCTCTCCCTCTCCCACGAGCAGATCAGCCTGCCAGAGCTCCAGAGGGAGGAGGCGTCGGAGGCCAGCTCTCCAGACTCCACCCCAGAGCTGGGGAGGCGAGGCCAGAGAGCCGGGGGCACGGGGTGTCTTTCTCGGAGCAGGTCCCAGCCCTGCGTGCTAAATGACAAAAAGATTGGTATGAAGCGCAGGAGACCGGAAGATGCCCAGGAGCAGCGGCCCTCCCTGGACCTGGCAAAAATGACTCAGGTTAGCTGGAAATGTTGAACACACATTGACATGCACAGACAAGCACACACACACTGACATTCATGTGAATGTGTCTTATTATAATTTGACTCATTTCACAGAGTTTAGGATCACTTGCGTTCCCTCATTAAACATAAATCAGCATCAGCTTATTTCTAATTTTGCTTTTATGCTGCCAAATGGGCTCTATTGCATTTAGTTAAATCCTGGACCAAACACACACACACAAACACACACAGACAAATACCTTTTTGTTCCTAGACCAAGTGGAAGTTCAAGAGCTCCTCAAACGTAACAAGGCCTTTCTCTCTCTTTCTGAGAGTCTGATCAGGGACTGGATTAAATCAAGCTGAATTAAGTTTTCTGGGTTGTTGGTCTGAGGCTTCAGGGCTAAGTGATCTCAGGCCTCCCTCCTTCCAGCTAAGGGAGTGGCGCTTTGCTAAAGAAGCATTCCTCAGGTTCGGTCACGCTGCCTAGCGCCACACTCTAGCAAGCCCGGCTCCGGTTTGTTATCTCATTTACTCGTCTGGGTAAACAGCCCATCCCAAAGGTTGGACCCCTGACCAGTCATTTTGCTTCCTCTCTGCAACTCCTACACGGTATTTTCATCTTTCATTCACTGTACTGCCTCACTACTGCTCTCGTGTGACTTCTGTCTACTGTCAGGCAGTTAAAGCAACCACAGGTGATTAATAGTGGGGATATTTGGATGCGCAGTACTCCGGATTGCCCCCCCCCCGCGACAAGAGTTAGTTTGTTCTTATGTGAGGTCAGAGGAAGCAGCAGAACAGCCAGAGAGTATAAATGACCCCTGGACAAACCCAAACCAGGAATAGAACCGTAGAAGTATTTTAATGACATGTACTGTTTTGACGCTTGGCAGTGCTCTGACGTTTTTACCGAGCCCAGAAAAATCTTGATTTGATTCTTGTATCGCATCCTGCTTCATTATTCATTTAAGTGCTCTTGAAATTCTGCTACAGCACCGACAGCAGCCACCGATACCAAACTTTCTTGTATATGCCTCTTATGCTGCCTCTTGGCCAGGTCGTCATTGTATGAGAGTTGGTTCTCAATTGACTCACCTGGTTAAATAAAGATTAAATAAAAATACAAATATAAAGATACAAAAATACAAAGCCAACCTGCCCTGTATACACTCTGCTTTCTGGCACTTGCGTCGTTCATACGATATGCTAAAATCTTCCTTCAACACACCTCCCGTCCAGGAAATATTGTCCTTCTCCTTTTCTCTTATTAGAAAGTGCCATCTATTTATCCTCGCTCCCTTTTCCCAAAGATTTGTGTTCCCAGCCTTTCACCCTTCAGGACACAGCCAGGGTTGGATCAACAAGGCTTTGGTAATGGAGCCTAGCGAGCATGTTTCCTCTGGTCATGCCAGCTGCTAAGAGGGGGGAAAAAATCAAGCATGATGATCACACATGTACGCACAGATACACAAACACACACACGGGGAGTCAGCTTTGGGTTACCTCTTGCTGCAGCAATGCTTGAATGCAGTATTCATGTTTATCTGCTCTCAGTGAGGGCCATTGTTTCTCACATCAGTTTCTTTTTTTCAGTTCAGGTTTTTTTTTGTTTATGTTTTTGAACCGTCCTGCATGGTTGCATGCACTTGCTTGCATGCCTTGAGTGAGGAACGTATGGTACCATTTTGAACACATGTACTCTTTTGCTTCTCCCTCTCTTCTTTCGCAACTCAGACTTAACTTTGTCTATAATCAGTGCAGGTAAAACGTTGCATCTGATGAGCCTAGGAACCAAAACAAGCAGGGTTGCACTATGTCAAGCTAAATTAAGAAACCCGAAGCGCCCATTGAAGATTCGCATAGTTGTCATAGGTTAACGAGGTGGTTTGTCTCAGTGAGAGCCAAGGGAAAGTAGTGGCTGGCAAACTGTGTGGAAAAGGAAGCGATAATGTGGAAACGAGGGGCTGGTTACAACTTGTGTCAGTTATAGTGAGGGGACTGAACATGAGAATTACCATCATATGATTTTTACCACCGCTTATGGGAATTTGGTTCTTTGCAAGAGGGATTTGTACCTGCAGTCATAAATGTCAGCGGATGAGTCTCATCACAACGCTTTCAGGCTGTAGAATCCCACTCAGCCCTGCCTTAGGGTGTCAATTTAAGAGTAATTACGTCTCTCACACCTACACACGCTTGCCACCACGCTTCATCGATTTTATAGGTGTGTAGATGAGTGATAAAGTCTAAAGTCCAGGTAAAGAAAAACAAAAGTAGTTGGTACATACTATACGCAGAGCAAATGCTGGAGGTTCAGGGCGTGAGGGATTGTGAGGGTCAACACGTAACAAATCCCCAGTGTGTGCTGTCAGTGGAACATGGTGTAATTTGGCCCCTAGATTCCTGGACCACGTCAGTGAAGGAGGGTGCGAATTTTGGGGATGCATGTCATGCTAATCGGCTATAACTCGACTACCGCAGGGATTTACATGCAGTCCCCCACCCCCCTCCACCCCCCCAGAATTCCTTGAATATACTCCCTGTCAGCCGCGTGTGTCGGTTCACTCCTCCGTCCACCGCCTCATTTTCAACACTGCCCCCGTCCCACCCCCCTTCCACCTTGGCCCTTCACTGTTTTTTCCTCTGCGTAGAGGCTGAAGTGAGTTGTCAGACTGTAAATGTTATCTTTTCATTCTAGGTTTGTTGATGCAGCTCACTCTTTGCTTTTGAGGAAATGGCCTGGGTGAGGCCCGCCTGGCCAGTTCCATTCGGAGGTGTGTTGGGTCTTCATAGCTCCAGTTGACAACTTGTACATTTTGAAGAGGGGGAAAAAAATATACAGACTATCCCCGGCTTAGCTGTTTTAGGGATAGAGATAGAGAGTGTTGAGCGAGCCCTTGAAAGTGTGCGGGTGTCTGTGCATTCAGGAGAGAAACAGCAGGGCAAAGAAAGGGGCTATTATTTCTGCAGGGAAGCTGGCAGACAAACTCCTCACTCCTCTCTATTAATATCTTCTCGCCGGCCCAAGCCTCGAGCCTCCCCTCCTCTCTCCATCTCGCTCCATTCCTGGAATGGCAGACATGGCGATCATAGCTGAGCGTCGAGCCCCGCAGGCTTGTGGGAACACCTAGGTGGGCGCCTCGAGGTGAGGCACTCACCACGTACGCCTACGACAGGTTGTGACTCGTCTCAAAGGTCGGTCACACGCGTTACCTCTGCTTTTTCAACCTCTGCTCAATTCTAACAATCTGTATTTATCTTTTTTTCTCATCTTACTTCAAGGCATTTGCTCGCATCTGCCATGCATTCTCTCTGTGGTACAGTGAATACAAGGCAAATACACAAAGCAAAGCAAAGGCGTTCATACGCAGGCTCTGACACAGATAAACTGATGTGGAGGTGTGCAACTATGTAGTCTGGGTGTCAGGAATGAGTTAAGTTCTCTTGTCTTTGCTCACACCTCTGCCCTCTCTTTTGTTTTACAGTTGTTTGCTGTTGGAGGTCTGTTTGCCTGTCTTCCTCAGAGCAGTGTGTCGCTGGCTGTTGTTTATCTGACCTCATTTCAGCACAGAGCTTATCCAAAGACATATGCTCATATTTTGAATCTGTACATTGAGTGTATAGTAAAGTAACTACATGATTCTCTGTGTTTGTTGTTTTGTGGTCCTCTCTCTGTATATATGTGCTCATTTGTGCCTGTAGGTTTCTAGGCAAGTGCACAGCAGGACCTTTGCCATAGTATTTAACAGGGTGTTGTTTGTTGTTTGCCCTAATTATCGGGAGGATATTTGCCTGACCTCTTGGCTTGTGCTTGCGCTTCTCCCAGAGCAGCTGCCTTTCCATCATGATGTAGATAACATATTTACAGTGGAATTTCTGGTTGTGTTGATCAGGGTTGGGAATAATGGATAATGTCTACCAGAGTATCAGTTATGTCAATAAAAGAGTGCTTTTTTTGTGTGATATAAAAAATTTAAAAAGTAGGCTTGCTGTTACAGAGTATAATCCAATAGATCTCATGAATGGATCAGTTTAGTTCCTATCCTACCCCATTTTTGATGCTATTTATGGCCTGCATTTTATCAGAAACATCCTTTTAATATATTTGCATTCTTTCTTTGCCTGTCTTTGTTTAATTGCTATTAGCAGAATCTAACTTTCCTACTCAAGTTTAAAACTCTGTATACACCATACCCCGGGAATGATGCTGAAGCCACATAATGCTGAAGACAAGATCCAATCATGAGTTTAGTATCACTGCGTCGGACCATACTGTTGACTGTCTTGTTTATTAAAACAAAGTGACATTGTGAATCCCCTCAGTCAGTTGGTGTCATTTGGAACAGAGCTGACCTGTGCATTTATAGCACATGAACAAACACTAAACACCTTAAGGAGCACTCCATCATGTTTACACATGAAGTTTACTCATCATGAGGCATACTACTCAGCCTCTGAAAACAATTACATAATGTCTTCTTTGGAAAAAAAAAAAAACACTGGGATGGTTTAATTAAAGATTCTATCTAGTTGCATTCGGGGCAATGCAGTTAGTGTCTTTGGAGTTTGATACTCATGACAAAAAGTCAGGATATCAGTTTCACCAGTCATTTTAAAATGTTTATTGTGAGTCTGCCAGCTTTGTGGACATGCAGTACTAAACTGCTAGAGTACCCCTTTAAGGCTTACAACTTTAAAATGTTAATTTCTTAGTCTGAAAATGATTAGACCAAGAAAACCCAACTCCTACTTAAGGCAGTGTGTTATATGAGACATGACAGCATAAGGTTAAAGAGTCTACATGTGTGTGTGTGTGTGTTCATGTATGGATGTATTCCATCTGGCTGGGGGTATGCTCATGGTTTGTCTCGGTGAGAGCCAAGGGAAAGTAGTGGCTGTAGGCTTCATGTGGAGAAAGGAAAGCGATAATGTGGAAGCTTGAGGGCTGATTGCAACTTGTGTCAGTTATAGTGAGGGGACTGAACATGAGAATTACCATCATATGATTTACACGCTTGTAGAATTTGGTTCTGTTTGCAAGGAAGGTTGTACCTGCAGTCATAAGTATCGCGGATGAGTCTCATCCTGGCAACTCAGAGTAGCAGAATCCCACTCAAGCCCCTGCCTTAGAATTGTCAATTTAAGGTAATTCGTCTCTACTACACACGCTTGCCACCACTTCGCTCGATTTTATAGGTGTTAACCCAGATGAGTGATAAATCAAGTCCAGGTAAAGAAAAACAAAAGTAGTTGGTACATACTATCGCCAGAGCAAATGCTGGAGGTTCAGGGCGTGAGGGATTGTGAGGTCAACCGTAACAAATCCCCAGTGTGTGCCTGTCAGGTGGAACATGGTGTAATTTGGCCCCTAGATTCCTGGACCCACGTCGAGTGAAAGGAGGTCACCGAATTTTGGGGATGCATGTCATGCTAATGGCTATAACTCGACTACCGCGAGTTTACATACAGTCCCACCCCTCCACCCCAGAATTCCTTGAATATACTCCTATCAGCGTGTCGGTTCCTCCTCGTCCGCCTCATTTTCAACACTACTTACGTCACCCCTTCCACCTTGGCACTTCACTGTTTTCCTGCGTAGAAATAGTAAGTTGTCAGACCTTAAATGTTATCTTTCATTCTAGGTTTTGTTGATGCAATCCTCTTTGCTTTTGAGGAAATGGCCTGGGTGGTGCATACAATGATTCCATTCGAATGTTGGAATGCAGCTCCAGTTGACAACTTGTACATTTTGAAGGGGAAAAATATACAGACTATCGGCTTAGCTGTTTTAGGGATAGAGATAGAGAGTGTTGACGAGCCCTTGAAAGTGTCACAAGGTGTCTGTGCATTCAGGAAACAGCAGGGCCGAAAGGGCTATTATTTCTGCAGAAGCCTTGGACAAACTCCTCCTCCTCTCTGTGCATATCTTCACCGACTTGACCTCGGGCCTCCCCTCCTCTCTCCATCTCGCTCCATTCCTGGAATGGCGGGCATGATCATAGCTGGTGTCGAGCCCGCAGAGCTTGTGGGAACACCCTGGGTGGGCGCCTCGGTGAGGCACTCACCACGTCGCCTCGACGGGTTGGCGAGCTGTCCTCAAGGTCGGTCACCGCGCGTTACCTCTGCTTTTCAACTCTGCTCCAGATTCTAACAATCTGTTTATCTTTTCTCATCTTACTTAAGGCGTTTGCTGCATCTGCCATGCATTCTCTCTGTGGTACAGTGAATACAAAGGCAAATACACAAAGAAGCAAAGCAAAGGCGTTCATCGCGAAGCTCAACACAGATAAACTGATGTGGAGGTGTGCAACTATGTAATCTGGAGTGTCAGGAATGGAGTTAAGTTCTCTTGTTGCTCACACCTCTGCCCTCTCTTTGTTTTACGATTTGTTTTGCTGTTGGAGGTCTGTTGCCTGTCTTCAGAGCAGTGTGTGCTGGCTGTTTTATCTGACCTCATTTTCAGCACAGAGCTTATCCAAGACATATGCTCATATTTTGAATCCTTTGTTGAGTGTATAGTAAAGTAACTTACATTCTCTGTGTTTTGTTGTTTTGTGGTCCTCTCTGTATATATGTGCTCATTTGGCGCCTGTGGGTTTCTAGAGCAAGTGCACAGCAGGACTGCCGCTATTTAACAGGGTGTTGTTTGTTGTTTGCCTAATTATAAGGAGATGTTGCCTGACCTCTTGGCTTGTACTTGCGCTTCTCCCAAGAGCAGCTGCCTTTCCATCATGATGTAGACCATACACAGTGGAATTTCTGGTTGTGTTGATCAGGGTTGGGAATAATGGATAATGTACAGAGTATCAGTTATGTCAATAAGAGTGCTTTTTGTGTGATATAAAAAATTTAAAAAGTAAACACTGTTACAGAGTATAATCAATAATTCTCATAGATAGATCCAGTTTAGTTCCTATCCTACCCCATTTTTGATGCTATTTATGGCCCTGCATTTTATCGAAACATCCTTTTAATATATTTGCATTCTTTCTTTGCTGTCTTTTGTTTTAATTGCTATTAGCAGAATCTAACTTTCCTACTCAGATTTAAAACTCTGTATACACCATGCAGGAATGATGCTGAAACCACATAATGCTGAAGACAAGATCAATCATGAGTTTAGTATCACTGCATTAGGACCATACTGTTGACTGTCTTGTTTATTAAAACAAAGTGACATTGTAGATCCCTCAGTCAGTTGGTGTCATTTGGAACAGAGCTGACCTGTGCATTTATATATGCGAGCAAACACTAAACACCTTAAGGAGCACTCCATCATGTTTTACATGATTTCCCTCATCATAAGGCATACTACTCAGCCTCTGAAAACAATTACAATGTCTTCTTTGGAAAAAAAAAAAAACACTGGGATGGTTTAATTAAGATTCTATCTTCAGGCAATGGTGCGTATCTTTAAGGTTTGATAAACAAAAAGTCAGGATATCAGTTTCCTGCCGAGAATCATTTTAAAATGTTTATTGTGAGTCTACCAGCTTTATGGACATGCAGTACTAACTGCTAGAGTGCCTTCAAAGAACACAACTTTAAAATGTTCATTTCGATATGAAAATGATTAGACCGAAAACCGCTCTCTTGCAGGCAGTATGTTATATGAATATGACAGCATAAGGTTAAAGAGTCTACATGTGTGTGTGTGTGTCTTCATGTATGGATGTATTCCATCTGGCACAGGGGTATCATCAGTGAGAAAAAAGAAAACACACAGGCAGCTGGGTACACAGCAGGAAATCTTGCCTGCTCCCCCCAGCCCAGCCTAACCCTGCCTGATCAGTGGCCTCGGTAGATTTTGCAGAAGCATGGAGAGGCCCCACTACTGCTTCCTTTAGTCTCTTCTCTGCTGTGATAATTAGTGGTGGGGTATGCAGAGGTTGACAGAGAAAGCGCGAGACTTAGAAATCCTTTTCCACTCCGGTAGAGGCGGAAGTGAAAAGGCCTCCCACTCCTCAGATGATCACCTCAAGCGTTAGCAGACGAAGTATCCCCTGTTTGAGCAGCTAACATATAAAGTTAAGTCGGACAGCCTGAAGTCGGCGTTTTCTTTTGGACCATGCTAAATCAGGGCAGGAAGGGAAAAAAAGTGAGCCTACTAAAGTGAGACTCAAGAAAGGGAGACTCCCAGCTCATTGTAACAGGAAAAGCAATGTCCTAACACATGCTAGGGAACATTAGAGGTGTCCGTCATGTAAGCCGAGGCTCTATAGAGAAAACCTCATCTCTATTCACCTCCATGCCTCCAACATCTGCTGCTGGGGCACTCCAGAGATCATTAACCCTTTCACTGCGCTGCACGGCCGCTCGTCTTTGTTGCGGAGAGGAATTCAGGCTGGAAAGAGAGCATGAAAGCAGAACGGGGGATGGCTTCTTAGTGAATTAAATCTCTTTAAGGTCAAGTGTTGAGAGCAACCACACATAGCTGCACGGACATGTTTAGGACTACAAAACATCTTAACAACTGTGAATAACAAGAAATGTCCTCCACTATACAGGGTTGGGTTTCCAGTCATGCTGTGTGTCTGTGTGTGTCACGGTGGCTTCCACAGTGATAAATAGGCCTAGGGCACAGTTTGAAACAAGATACCTTTTGTGGTTTACAACTCATCTCAGTGTTTTGTGTGTTATTCTCAAACAACCCAGAAGGTTTTATTTTCTGTGTATGTTCTACGATGGCTTGGTACTCGTGTTTGCTTGCGTGTTTACATGGTCACATGCCAGCGATGAAAGGGAAGGCCAGGCTTTGGCAGCCCGACCTGAAACCCAGTCTCAAACTGACATTTGGGAAAACCCTGAGCTCAAATTCCCCCGAGACAAATGTTTGTACTGTCATAGTCCGAATGTGATACAAACCAACACTTTTTTTTTTTTTTCTCTTTGTCTCTTCAGAAACTTCAGACTTTTCAGAGCTTGAGCTGCCCCGGATTCTCAGCCACCGACGGCTGCCAGTCAACCCTTCCGTTGCCTTCCTTCGAGACCTCCGGCCAACCTGATTCAGAATTCACTGCTGTGTCTGAGCTGGGGCTGGAGTCGCGGCAGGAAGTGGCAGGAGACGACGACGAGGAGGAGGAAGAGGAGGATTCGTCCTACGAAGAGCTTGACAGCGATTCGGCCTGTAGCATGGACTCGCGGCCTGCGTCTCCTGACGGCATCGTGGGCGGCAAACGCACCCTCTGGAAGGGTGACTGCGGGACAAAGAGGGACATTTTCCAGCTGGGGGGAGAGCTGGATCTTGACCAGATTGAAAGAAACTGAACATTTTCTAGGAGATTTTAAAAGACTGTGTCTAGACTGTGGTTGATGGTTATTGGACGTTGATGATGTACCAAAAGATGGCAATGAGAGAGGGCTGTGAGAGAAAGAGTGGAGGAGGTTTTTGAGAGGCAAGGATGAGAGAAAGACCAGGAAAGTGATAAAGATGATGAAGGACTTAGTATGTTGTTAACAAGTGGCTTCTTAACGACACATTTGCCTTGAACATTCTTACTGTTCGAATCAAAAAGCAGTGACCTTAGTTTTTTTTTTTTTTTTTTGTTCTTTGGGGTATTCAGCTTCACTCAGGAGTGGGAAAGTGAGGGTTAAGGAAACCTCCCAGCCCCCACTGTCTTTTCAACCTGATGACCTTTCCAAAGTCAGCTAACCTTAGGTTTGTAGTACTGTAGCAGTAGCTGGGCTCTCCTGTATTTAGCTCAAGTTTGTTTTTCAGAGAAAGTGGGGACGTCAAGGATAAGGGGGGTGAAACAGGGAGGGTTAAACAACAGGAAGAAGATACTTCTTCTCACAGACTTATACCCTTGACCTTCCTCTTCATCTTTTGTGCACACATGAAAATCTGATTTCGTTGTTCGCTGAATGTAGGCTCAATAAGCTTTATGAGGAGTTTGGAAAATGACAGTGCCTTCTTTTGGATGCTTGCTCTCCCGGTTCTCTCCAAGAAACTAGCCTCAATCGAAGCCACGATTTCTGACCTTTTTTTTGTAGTTTCTTAATATGCAAATTGTATATTTGAATTAAACACTGAATCTCAAGTTTTCAGTTCTAATATCAATGTATATTTTTCTAAGTAACTGTTTTTTATGAGCTGTTTGTGAAGGAGCAAGAATACAAGGCCTTTCTTCTAACAGAATGGACATGAAATAAATTTACAACCTGCACTGGTATGTCTGGTTTAATTTCAGCTTTGTAGCTGAAGCAAGATTGCTGAAGAGAGACAGATTTCACTTTAAAAGATCAAAAGTCTGAATAAGCTGCACAGTTTCCAGATACTCTTTAGAAGTTGTACTCGCTCCCCCACACTCACTTCCTGCATCACATTTCAGAACCTTTTTATTGAAGCTCACTCATTCAAACTTCATTGTTTTGAACCTACACAGATGCATTTTTGATGTCCTTTTGTTTATGGAGCAAACTGATGTGCTATTTTCTTTTCACTGTGATCTACATGCTATTTACAGTGCTTGATGAATGCACTAAGTTAGGTAAGCATCCATGTAATGCCCTTGTGTTGCCCACCAGTCCCAAACAAAATGGCAGGAAGTTTAGACGTGGAATATCCCTGGCCGGTAACCCAGCGGTGACCAGAGGAGGTGATGTCAGGAGAAAATGTCCCGAGACCTGCGAGGCAGACAGACATGTTGGCCGGGGCGAGTTTGTTCCTCCCTGGGATTTCCTATCATGTCTCTCTTATGTCTGTCCAAGCTGCTGAAGCAAACTCAAAAGCACCTGCCACCTTTTTATAGGACTTCTATAGGGGCCTGTCTCTCTTTAAACTGTGTTAAAGGCTCGTGTCGTCACTATTATTGGTCACCGGGGGGAGGCTGAATGCCGAAATAAAGTGATAGCACAGATTGTTTTTTCCAACACGGAGAGGAAAGCCCTGGACGCATAACAGTGTTTACGTCCAAAACAGGATGTTCCAGCCTGTTGCAGCTTTTCCTTCGATCATAGCCTTGAAGGAAGGCAAACTCAGACATCTCAACCCTGAGGTTTTGGCTTACACAAACACACACCCGTACACACACAACACATCGTTCTCACTCAAAGGCCCTGAAATAGATACCGAGCATGATATGCTTATATACAAAGAAAACCTGTAAAGCTCTACCGGCAATTACTTATTCCTTCTTTTCATTCCCAGTAGGTGAGAGTATGTCTCTCTGTCTATAGATGTTGCAAGAACAGGGATGAGCCAGTGAAAAAGAAAGCTGGGTTTTAGAGAATGGAAAACAAAAACAGGCACAAGCTGATGAAAGGCTCAGACATCTGTTCACACCTCACTTCTTTAACTGGAAACACAAAATCCCGTTGCTATCAACAGTAGTCTGGCTGCTCGCTGCTCCCCAAAGGTCAGTAAACCACACAAACACACACACACACACACACAGGCTTCCTCTCCAGCAGGAAGTGGCAGGCTAAGCGGGGGAGAGAGTTAATATCTGAGGTAAAAGCACTATAAATAGGGAGCATTGTAGTTGTGGCTGGCAAATGTAGACGTTAGAGAGAAGGAGAGAGGAAAGGCCACATTACACAAATTTACAGCGTCCTGGACTGCTCGGCCTCGATTACATGTGAGAAAACATTGGCCGTGTTTTCAAAGAAAGCTGTGTTGTATGCTGTCAGCAAAATCACTTCAACTGTCCTTTGAGAACTCCAGAGAGGAATTTCAGAATAATGACGTCCCTTTTTTTTTTTTTTTTTGTAGTTATCTAGTGTTTATGTCCAGCTGAGTGGGAATCATGTTTGCATCTTAGCTTCAGATGAATGTTTCTTTATGCTCTTATGAAATGCTGTTTGAGGCCTTTTTTCCTCCTCCTCTGGTTGAACTTGCGTGTGTATTTGTGTCTTGAATGAAGATTGCACTTGTTGCTCAGGGGAAAACAACAGGGGAGACAGGCCATAGTATATACTGTCAGTGAACCTACGAAAAGCAGGAAATGAAAGCAAAGAAACAAAAAACAGAAGAAAAACAAAAACAGATAATAACACAGTAAAGTAAAGTAAAACAAACACAGTAAGACATAGTGACTACGATAACCTTCTTATATGAGTAAGAAAGGTATCGTGTGGGCATACTGAAACCTAAAGTCAAAGGCAAGAAAAAAAGATCTGCATGATCTACGTGCACACTCTTCTTAGTGTATGCAGTATTTGCATCTGCAGTTGTGTGCATTTGCGCAATTATCGTTGCGCAATTCACACATTTTATTATTTTTTTATGTTTTAACACGCATGTGGTTTAGTGATTATCAATGCTATGAAGAAATGCTCATCATTAAGTGGTAATGAATGAATTCAGAAGTAGCCTAGTAATGATACATTCACCTCATAAACACACAGACACATGACTTCCTACTGTATGATACTGGGTACTTAATAAGATAAAAAGTATTAGTATTATTACAGATAACAGTGAATCCAACTTTTGTGGTGTTGCCTAATCCTATCAGGGAGTCTGTTTTTAAGTTTTATAAATGATCAGAGTATATGTATATATATACACTATGTAAGATACAGTATACTATGTGAGATAGGGTGAGAGAAAATCAAATGACTATTAATATGTAACAAAGGAAGATGAAATAAAGAAAAAGAAAGTTGTACAAAGTGAAAATTATATGACAGCTGCTCCTAATTAGGCATTACTCCTTTGTTCAGGAGTGATGAGACAAAACTGAGAACTGCTCCTCTGGTTTACTGAAGGTACATGTTGTGCCTTAGGGTTGGGCAAATGAATCTTCCTGTCCAGGACAGCTGCGTTTATCTGGGTCTACATGTATGCGTGTAAGTGCATACGTGCGTTAGCAGGCACCTATCGTGCTTAGGACAGGTGGCTGGCAGTGTCACATGTCACTGATTGACTAGTTCTCCACTCAGAGGTGACAGAGTGCAACCCAACACTTTGTCACCATGGATCCCATGAATACCATACCCTCCTCCCTCCACCTCTGCATTTCAGTGTGATTTACATCTTCATAATACACTGTAATGACTGGTTTTGTTGTATGCCACCCACCCAAGAGTACCTGGAAATCTCTAGAGTGCAGGCCTGGACTTTTTTTTTTTTTTTTCTAAGATGATTGTACATTACATAAGGAAAACACATATGTTAGAGCTACCATGCTCCCTGTACGCTCACATCAGTCAAAGAGTTATACTTGCAATAATTAGGAATGAAATCCCATAATGAGGCTCAAAAACAATCAAAAAGCAATAACCATTAATGTTAATGATGGAGTGAATAAGGATAAGCATTAGTCATCTATTTTGTCTCTTCTAGCAGTCAGTAATCTGGCCCGTACAACAACAGGCATTTGTGCTTTTTAACTAACCCAACATAAACACTTTTTTTAAAATACCTACATCAGCATCATTAATTACTGCACTAAGAACAGTCTTTCTCTCACAGCTGTCAGTTAGAAGAAGAGTGAGACAGTGATGGGCAGCTGATAGGCGTCACCTGAACGGTACATGTTGTTGACTTGACCGAGATAAACCCTGGAAAACCCAGACTTCACGTTGTAGCGCAGCTCATAAATCTCGCTCGGTTTATGGGGAGCAGATGGTAACATTGTTTGGTGTTGATGTGCTTTGGCGTATTCACAGCAACTCATTCAAATCAAGTGTTTTGCAAAAGGGACGTTGCTGCCAGCCCCATTAAAAGCTCTCATGTTACAAGAAAAAGGAGTGCCATAGGGCCACAGATTTTTTGACAACACATATGCTGCCAAGCATTTATTCCATTTTGGAAATACGTTGCCATGCCACCCAAACATTTCCCCATTCCGTGTATCCTGCAATGGAGTTTGTGTATTATAGAAAATGAGAGAGAGGAAAGTGGGAGAAGGGCAGTTTTACTCAGTGGAAGGACACGTGCTGAGGGAGAGGAAATATATGCCCCCCCCCCCTTTTTTTTCTATGAATCTTTTGTGAGCAAAAGGGTAGTACGCACAGGAGACTGGCTGTTGACTTGCTGCATACACAGTGATGACTGAGGGCAAAACAATTGAGGACTGAAATAGACATGTTATTGCAGCGGCTGGTCCACATCCATCCATCACGCCAGTCACATCTGGGTCGACTAGTGCTGCCTGGAGCACCTTCCCCCTGGTCCGAATCCAGGCTGGCTGCTTCTCATGAATCGAGACAAAACATCAGCTGCGTAGTGGAAATTCAAGTCAGTAAATATCTGCTGAAAATAATTAACAGCTCCTGAGGGAGAAATGTAAAACAAATGAACAGAGCTGTTCTGTGACAAGTGTGGCTTTAGTCTGTCTGTCAACGAATAATAAACACCAAATTGCCCATACACATGCTTCATATGCAGGAAACTGTCAGTAAAAGTGGAATACACATGGTGCACAGACTTAAATCCCTGGATCAGCGAAAGCAGAGTAAACAGATCCGTATCACTATTCTGTGTAAAAGCCTTGATTTATAATCTGGCCTCAGGTCCTCAGAGGACACTGCACTGTCAGTTTAAATCCCTGATGTTTGTTTTCCAGCCCCGGCTTTGCGACGTGAGTGACCAAAGCAGATAGGGTTGAGTCAGGACACTTGATCTGTAATCAAACTGAAATCAGCGATTACTCAGGAGCGACTACCAGAGACAGCTTCAGGAGCTAGATCACTGCCAGCACAGCTGCAGCCTTTGACCTTGGGAATAAAGGTAGTGGTGGTTGTGGAAGGGGGGGGGGGGGGGGGGGGGTGTCATTACAGGAGTATTTTCCTGGTCATGGCTAATAGAAGCTGAATTGGTGTGGCTACCACCTGGGGTGATAATGGGTGTGAAATGACCCCTGGTTTGACAGCAGCATTCAGTTTAACAGGAATTGTTCACACACATATTTGTAAGATAATACTACAATTTATTATAATACGTTAAAGCTTTGGCTGCTGGTGTGTAAATACAAACACCAGAGGCTCAATGATCTGTGCCAATGAATGAACACATTTTAATGGATAAAAGGAAAAAAACCTGAACAATTTTCAAAGCCTGTGTTTGCCATGAAAGAACTCCAGGCAGGACAGACACCTGGCTATTATCGCATTTAAAGACCTGATTCCTGGATAATAAGGCACAGCAAATGACACATTTCACCTTTGACCTTTGAGACCTGCACCTGCTCTTTGAGGAACTTTGAACTCTAAGTTGAGGTGAAAGACAAAAACTAATGGATGCATAAGTTATGATGGGATGGTGATTATAAAGATCTTCAGGTGCAAAATATAGTTCTGTGCAGTGCTGTGTCCGGTGTTGTTTGAATAGATCTATTCAGTTGTCATTCCACCATTTTTCTTGTGGCGTGAAAGAAAATAGCAAATGGTTGCAGCTGATAAGTTACAAAGATTGACACCAGCGGGTGGTAAAGTTAGCTACCGAAACTAGCTAACGGTAGCAAAAATAGATATGGCCATCTATTTTCATCTTAGCTGTGCAAGGAAAGCTTGCTAAGGCCTGCTTTATTGCCCTTAGCTGGGCTAGTGCTAACATTAGCATGGTTAGAAACAGGATTTTCGTCATGACGTCAGACTTAACAAGCAGATACCAGACCTACCTATTTGAGTTGATGAGTAAATCTAAGGTGTGGGCATCAATTCAGAGGTCTAGAACCAGGAGAAATACCTTGCCCCAATTTACATCACTGTCACCATAGTCTGCATTTTCCAAATGTCTACAGCTTGAGTTTCCCATGTTCACAATTATTGGAATTTTCTTTAATGAGGGAGTTTCATGAATGTAAGTTTCATGTACCTGTGGCTCCTCTTCAGCATATGAATGATTTGCATAGGTGATGGTGGTTTGTGTGCATGACATGAAACTACTTTATAGCAGGGAACCTATGGACTGCAGCTCTATAGAGGTGTGCCGTGTAGACTGCACAGTCAGGAGTGAGAATAATAAGTCTGACATTCATCACATCTACTCTACCATCCTCCAGCTGGGCCGTGTGGGTGCGCACAGGAAAGGCGCCTGCCACAGTCACACATCTGTAAACATGGGCAGACAAGTAGGCAGCAGTCGCCGATGTTATCGCCACAGACCTTAGCTGCTGGGCAGGCAACAAATGGACATGAAAATGCTAATTACGTTCAAATTAGGTCCCTGGATAAACTGGTTGGTAAACTTCTGGCTGATCAACAAACAGCTAGAAGTCACTTGGTTGCGTGGGCAGTCTATGCCACTGTGGAGACAACTGTATATGCTTGAATAGATGTTATTTAAGTCATTACTTTGTACTTCAAAACAAACTCGTTAATAAAATAAGCTTGAATGTCATTTCATGGCAGCCACAGACTAATTATGGAATATAATAATGTAAATTAGCTGATGATGAAATTCTCGGTTCTGCATTTTGAGCAGGCAGGAGGAAGCTACTACCTATTTCATCCTGCAGCTTATAGATACTTTTATTCTTTGATTTGAGGCCACCTTTTTCCTCCCTGTATGACAATTGTAACAACTCCTATATTTCACGCTACAAAGTGCTCGTGTATCAACTGTAGCTGGATTCAGTTTGATAAATGTTTTCACTTTGTTTCCCAAAAAACTGAAGGGAGTTGGAACAAACAGGATCTTGGAATGGCATCAAATCCTGTGGGAGAAGATATTCTTGATGCGGCCTCTCTCAGTGTTTCAGGTTCCCACCGAGTACTGACAGATTACTAATCTGTGTGAGCCAGTGTTGCTGCTTTGGTGTGGGTCTCTGTCAAGGATAGGCACAGACAGTCCTGTTTGATCTAGCTGGGAAGAGAGAAAATTAGAGTGCTTGGAAAATCCTCGGTAAAGTGTCAGCAGCTTGCCATTTTCTTTGTAGAAGCAGTACATCATGTATTACGCTCTTTTAAAAAAAAAAAAAAAAACTCCCAGCCAAGTGAAGCCTGCAAGGTTAAAGCGAACAAGGTTTCCTTTTAATCTCCTCTTCAGAGAGAGGGAAAGGTTACACCTGTAACTGACAAAGAAAGAGAAATAGGGAGGCTTACTGTATGCATACATTCATCTGTCTGTTGCATTTTTTTTCCTCTTTTTTTGTGGAGGGCTTAACTTTCTTTGACTGTTGTGTCTGTCTTCTCATGTTTTCACTTCTCCTTACGTCCTCTGTCTCAGTGTTGCACACAGAAACACAGGCAAAGTCAGCCATTGTGTAAAAAAAATAGAAGCTCTGCAGGGTGATCAAGTGCAAACTGTGGGTGTCTTTATAAAGTACATTGTACCGTCATAGAGATAGGAGTAAATGAGAAAGACAGAGAGGACAATGGAACTCTGTGGGTAAGCAAAGACACGGCTGGTGTCTGTTATTTCTGCCTCCCTGCAGGTTTGCATGTCTGTGACAAAAGAGAAAGGCCTCTTCCCATGTTTGCACAGTGTGTGCTTTTCGAAGCGAGCGCCCCGCTTGTGTGCTGTTTGTGTACAGTCTGTGTATGACTTTCAGTGATCAAACAGTGTGGTCGGTGTGTAGGAGTCAGTCGCTGTTTGTGTATCGTACTGAGTGAGTCAGTTGATGCACTTCACGCCTGTCTGAGATTTGGACGTTTCCTCCTGTTCTGGCTGTTTTTTTTTTTTTTGGGGCTAAGAAAGAGAGGAAAGGTAGGCACTCACTCTACCACGTTCAGGCAGTTGTTAGGAGCAGTAAAAGCTCTGCATCCTGCCTGCTCATCACCTTCATCATGAATCAAATTTCTAACTTCCTTCTTTCCTTCATCCACTTTGATAACAAGTGCCCGAGCAATATCTATTCTGCCCCTGTCAAAGGCATGAAACAATCACGCTTGTCACCTGAACAAAAAGCTGCCACAATTGGTTTTTACACCACCAAAGTGTGCTGCATTTACCACACACCAGCCGAGAAACACCAGCCGAGGGCAATTAGTGGAAAGTATTCAGAAAGTCAGCACTCCTGTCCGTGGTGTGCGATACCCCCATCTCCTCGGGGAGACTCAGTGAGTGGGTGAGAGGCAGACACAGACCTGCCATACTCAAAACACTTTGTGGCCAGACCTTGTGATTAAACCGCTAGCGCCAGAGGAAGCATAAGACACCAGAGGAGGAAGGCAGGGAAGACGAAAGCACTGTCTGACTTCACACAACCCCACACGACAATAGCAATAAGAGCCTCGCCTACAAAGTAAAAAGTTGTCCCTATAAAACATCATTAAAGACTTTCACTGAAGAACTGAGGCGTTAAAGGTTTACTTTGTTTCGAGCTATAATGTTGAGGTTTGTGAAACACATCTTGTGTCCTTCTACCCATTTACTGAGGAGATCTCCCACCCATGTCCCTTCAGTTACTCAGCACGCCCCACAGCGCAGCTGCTGTCTTTGCAGTGCCATTCACCTGTACAAGCCACATAGTTCACTGTGTCAAACACAGATTTAGGGCTAAACAGAAAAGTTAAGTATGTGACCTACAGGAAGTCATGATTAAAAACTAGATGAATTAAACTTGATAAACACACAAAAATATCCAGGCCAGACCATTAAATAAATAAACCAAAATCTCACACAGCCAAGATAAATTTAACAACATGTACCCAATATCTTATTTGAGTCATGGGGATTTAAGAAGGAAGAGCAACAGGAAAGCTAGATATACATGATTATGTCTTTAAACTCACTGTAATAAAGCAGAGTGCCCGCTAAATTGTGTGTGAAACATCCAGGGCAACCAGAGTCACCCATGCACAGCAACTTCTTTAATCAGCAGCAGCAAAGCTGAGCCGCTTAAGTAATGAACTACCGCCTACACTGAGAAAAACTCAACTGACTGATCTTTTTAATTTCTTTATGTTGAAAAAGAGCAAACAATGTGTGTCACTGTACGCTCCCCAGGTTTGCTCATTAATCATACTACGTGGCAGGTGTTACATTAATGCAGGTGTTCAAACATCACAAATCACTTGATCACAGCAAACAAAACATGAAGTGATAATGAACACTGTAGATATAGCTCTCCATTATGACTGCCTCAGTCTCTTGTTGTCTTCGCCTCAACCAGCCTGACAGGCTCGTCTACAACGCCAGTGCACTGCAGGACTGATCGACTACTGGCATATACGACAATACACCTATGGAATGTTGGGCTCAAATGTCATGGTATTCCCCCGTGCCCTACAAACAGCCTACCCTGCTCACAGAAGTAATAAAAAAGGACCATCTATTTCTGTCCAGGAATGCTACAGCTTGTTTTTGCTGTGGGCTAAAATTATTTATTTTTTTTATCTCAAGGCCTTAGCAGCAGTACTAAAGAGTATCATTGCCTTTCAAGTAAAAAAACTCTTTACTCTAATATACAGTTTTAGGACTCCCTATGACCTCAGACAAAACAGCTTTGATTTCAGCCTTTTTGATTTTATTCCATATTTGTAAGATGTTTCACGCACCAGCATTATGTCGATTCAAAGAGGAAATATCGCTGTCTGACTGGAGTCATAAGATTCTCAACAGAACCTGATTTAGATGGTTCCAAGAAGGACATGATAGCTAACAACAGCAGGAGCTACTTGTTTGTTTTTATATTGTGTGTGTAATCCAACCATAAGTCTGCTCCATATGTCCACGCCTACAGCAAAAAATGTCGGGGCAAATGTTGGTGAGAAGACTATTAAAATCAGGTACGTTGCAGCCATCTGTTCTGCTAAACATTTGATCTGCTCATGAGTGTATCTGCTACTGTACACGATGCCTACCTTTTGTCCAAAATGTATCAATCAGAAAATTAAAACAAGGCTAAGAGGCCCAGCTATGCTGGAGAGCAAAGCACTGGACAAATTGAAATCTGACCTGATGATGGCACAAAAGGCTGCATCTTCTGGGGACCATGAACGCCTGTACAAAATTTCACGGTTGTCTACTGTATAGAGCTCCAGTAGTTGATGTCACGCAATCAAAACACCACCATATTGGCAGGAAACGCACTGTTTAAATTACTGCCAGCCATACCACTGCTAGCAACTAACTTTTCTCTTCGCCAGCTGTATTTATAAAAGGTGAACATGGTGGATAGCTGTTGTGCCCCGGGATGCCAGAATAGTTGCGGACAAGCAAAGGGGGTGCATTTTATTGGATTCCCAAAGATCCTGAAAGACGACAGAAAGAGATCTCTGCTATAAAATGAGCTAGAAGCTAGCAGGAGAAAACAGAGCAATGGGAACCCACAGACAACTGATTCCACTTATATAGTGATCACGTCATATTAGGCACAGAATCCAACGCCTCCAAACTTTAATATCTGGATTATCTTACATGCTTTTATTACCATTTCTAACAGCTCTATTTACATAAAAGGCGTCTTAGACCTATGCATTGTGGCGTGGATTTTGCAGGGCTAACTTGTCGCTCACACAGCAACGAGCAACTCGATGCAAAATAAATGTGGGATTAAAAATGATGCTGATGATGAACATAAACAACACTTTGCTATTTACATGTGCTAGAGATATAGGTCTTCTTCAGTGTAGTAGTCTCTGTATATTTCGGAATTTTGCTGCAGGAGACAGGGAAAGAGAAAGGTGAGAAGAAAAAGAGACACAGTTGTAAGGAAGAAAGGATGAGGCTATATAGAGGCACTTGTCTTACAACAAATGCGAAAACACAGTCCCTTCTCCTGCAGCTCCATCATGCCTTTCAGGTGAAGCACAGACACCGGCTGCTCCTAGAAGTATAGCAAGTCTGAGTCACACCCACAGCTGAGTAATGCTGCCCTGAATCAAACAACAGCACAAACTCCAGAGGAGGGAATTCTGCTACACCTTGTGCTCAAAAATAGATCAGAGGGTAAAAGATGCTCCATATTTTTTTTCTCTTCCTAATCAAAATTCAAAACAAGACAGCAGGCACGTTAAAGTGTAACCACAAGGCTTTTATTTGCACATGAATACAGAGGGAATCGATTTACATTCAAACTCTTGCCACAATGCTTTTTAAAAGAATTCTCATAAGCACTCATGATATCCACCATGCCTACCCTTACTGGGCTTAGAGTAGACGCAGTGATGTTTTAGTGACTTATGTGGCAGCTGCACTGAGAGCTGCACTGCTGACAGTTAATGAGAGGATGATGTATGTGGCTTCAGGTTTTCAGAGTGAGTCATTTCCAACCATCTGTTTAATGATTACAAGATACAATAACTGGAGAAAGTTTGGGTGAATACGTGATCTAGATGTAAAACAGATGACTCCCAGTGAAACTTTTGATCAGTATCAAATAATTAAAACCCCATGATACAGAGTTGTGACATTTTGAAGGAACCTTTTTTGATTTATTTATTAAGTGATCTGTCTTTTGACAATGTAGGCTAGCTAGAGGGAACTGTGGCAAATATAATAATGTAAATAATAGACAATATGACTTACTTTCCATTAGTTATATAGTATTCCTTTCCCTGATGAAGCATATGTCTCCTCAAGAAAAAAAAAGCTTTACTGTTTCATTTATCTAACTCAGTGTTTGCAGGGCTTGTGTGGGTGGCAGAAAGATAAATATTCTGCTGTAGCATGCAGTATACAGAAGGATGAATAATGTACTATAGATTATAATTTGGTGAGGCCAGTTTTGTGAGATGACTCTACACAGAAAAAAACCTAGTTTTTTGGAAAGTCTTTCTCAAAAAGTGCTTTAAGCAACAGCTTGTGTGTGTAATATAAAGTGGGCTAACCAAGTGCAATGCATCAGCTATAACCCAGCTGCATTTGAATGCCTTGTTCAAGTCAGACTCAGTTTAGACAAACTGATACCAAGCTAAGAGTATCGAATGCTGTGTCTCCAGTTAGCATGCTGCCCATGTTTACCAGTGCTGCCCAGTATACAAGGCACATATTCAGACAGCCGCCCCCTACTTCATTGATGGAGCGCAGCACGCAGACTCTCAACTTGCAAAAATCCATTAACTTGACTCGACAGTGTGTCACTTTGAATGAAATCCATTTCTTTTGCCCAGTATTCATGCTTTAAAATCTTTGACTTTATTTGTCACAGGCAATAATTATATTATAATAATGTAATTATTCTGTTTTCAATCCATTCATATCCATTCTCTGCCACTATTTCCCCACTATCATATAAACACTCCATTGCACCTTTGCCTTGTGTCATTTAGTTATAAAACCCTCAGATAAACCTCAGGCTATGAGCTGATGCTATGAAATGCATCTGACAGGTGATTCCACCTTTTTCATTACCCTGCTGTCAGCTGCAGTGAAGGGTGTGTGTGTGATAAAAATGTGCCAAAAAGACCCACTCTGACATGAGGTACCATTAGAAATCCCATCAGACAATAATTGAGACCAAAGAGGGGCACATCTAAACTGACACAGGGAGGACATATCCTTTTTTTAGGACGAGTAAAAGCCCAGAGAAGGTTAAAGGTAAAGAAAAAGTGAAGACACCACTCAGGGTTGTGTTATATTTCAACAGATAGCCTTCACAGTTTCATGCCCCGGGAGGAAAAACAGAGTATTCGCTAATTCTGAGTGGCACAATGTGGTGAGGACAATGTGACGCTCAAATGCAACAGGATGTGACTGTAGCTCAGGGACCATATTTGTCTTTTTCCAGCCCTGTTCCAGTCAATACTCTCAACCACAGAGGAAATCTAAAAGAGAAATGTAAGGAGATTGCCATTATAAAGGGCAGAGAGAACCCATTGGGAGGGATTGGGAATCTATCAGAAGGACAGAGAACAAAACTGATCCACGCAATCATTGTTTCAGTCAGCTAAGAGCCCGTGGCTTAGGGAAAATCCATCAAGTCATTTCATTAGGAGAGACCTCTGCAATGAAAAGATCTGGAGACAATGGAGCCACTTTCTCTAGAACGGTGGTTACACGTGAATAAGCCTCTCTCACAGAGTTCGAATGAACAAGCAAGCTCATGTCCTGTGAAAAGGAGAATTACTGTCAAGTGAAAATGCTTGATAACAATGACCAGGGGAGAGCTGGAATTGCAGATGCCTTTCTTGTAATTGCCCTGACGTAAAAGGCTAAGTGCAAACAAGAAAAATGTTTGAATTATATAATGAAGAAAAAGGACAGGAGATCTGTTCCTTACTTTATACTCTACACTGTCTTCAATTTTTGAAGTATACATGAAATTAATGTATTTTTTCTTTGCACATTGTTGTCAAATGTTATCCTGCCAACCTGTCCAGAGAATTTACTTCATCTCACCCAGTGAGATCCTCGTACTGTCTCTGGTGATCCCCTGACCTTTCCTTTATTGGAAACTATTGGATAAATTGCCAAAACATTTTAGAACTGACATTCGTGGTTCCCTGATGAATTCTAATCACTTTGTTGTGTCTGTGAAGGTTCTCAGCCATCCGATATTCGGTATATTGGTATTTCCAAGTGCTATACAAAGGCAACTGGACTTGCTTGAAGTCTTTCAGATGAGAGATGAAACATCTTCATTCTAAAAGCTTTTTCAACTCAAGAAGCCTTTCGAGTGAGAGGTGTAACATTTCAACAACCTCAAAGCAAAGCCTTTGTGTAGCACTTAGAAATCACTGTGGTGATCTCTTGACTTTCCATCTAGCACCATTGTCACCATGTCACAATACCTGCAAAGCTACCGACATCAACCTCAGCTGCACTTTGTGTTTAATGCTAATTAGCTAATGTTAATATGCTAACATGCTACGCTAAAATGAACGTGGTCAACATCATACTTGCTATGAAAATGGAACACAGTGCAAGTCTATGGCTGGGGAGTAGTGACTATTGCAGTGGACAATAATAGGCTATGGAGTATTAATGTGAGTCTTCACAAGCAACATTATCACTGACAGCAGCGGACATTCATTAGCAGGCATGTGTGAATGTGTGTGCATGTTTGCGTGGATGTGTGGAGAGAGAGTGAGCTACAAAGGAGAGGGAATAACTGGGCTGGCATGACATTAAACCTGACAGAAGGGAAACATCATTACCTGCTGTGAACTACGGAGGCTTCTCATTCACTTCCCCTGGTCTACTGGCCACATTTCTCACTAATGAGAGAGAAATGAGGACATGTATGCTGGCATGAGTTTGGGGGAGATTCAACCCGATCTTATGTACTTGTTAACCACAAGGAAAGAAAAAGACAACACACAGCATGCATGCCCATGTAAGGTTTTTAATAAGGATCTTAGAAACAGGATCTTAGAAGTCCTTTGCACAATGCAAGACTTTTATATAAACCTTCCCTAGGGAGATTTTACTGTTCTTCAGTTATTATCTTTGGCATAAAATGTGATAAATTCACATATAATAACAGTGTCATTACCAAATGTCAAAATTTAAATGCAAAAGTGATATAACACAAACAGCAACAAAGAGATTCATGTTTCATACAAATCTGAATCACATTATCACATTTCAAAAGAGACTATCATTGCATTTTAAGTTTGACATTATTATTGATGAATGAGTCACAAGTAACTCAACACGGCAGCTCAGCTCAGATGACAGATGCAGATTGATATTGACAGATGCACACACACATGCACGATGTGTGTGAGCTGTGATAAAATCTTAGCCTCTGTGCTGCACAACACCAAAGGATAAAACACAATGTAACTTTTTGAAATATGCTGTGTGTGTTTAGGGGGAGATGTTGGAAGTCAGAGTTAGCAGAATTACTAAAGAACAGTATGTGGAGGGGTGACTTAAGAAATGGCAAACAATCCTTGACTGAACATAGAATAGATTAATAGATTATTTTATACATAGACATGTCATTTTTGTTTCAAGTGCAGGGAAAGAATTCAGGGCTCGATCATCATGCAGCACATTATGCAGAAATATTCTTGAGACCCATATTGCTTAAACCTACACTTAATCTGATATCAGCATCCACTGATTTGGAACATTGGATTTAAACTGGAACTACGTTACAGGTTGCTAATATGACTAATTATGGCTAAGTAACACTGTTTTCAGTTGCCTTGGTATGATTCAGCCCTCTGATGAGATCAAATGTCTTCTATCTGCAGTCTTTGAGTGATGAGTTGTCCAGGCACCGAAACACGAGCCACATCCTTGACTTATAAATCCTCTCCGTTTAGTTCTATAACCTATTGTTGATAAATCTATTACTGGCAGTGTTTTCAGCAGATGTCTTTGGTGCCGTAAGTCGAGCCTTCATTTTTCTGTGAAAATGCACTCCTAATGGCAGACAGAATTGCAAAGTGAAAGGGAAGCTTATAGGGACCCAAACTAAATACTGATGGTGTCATTATTCTACAGCCATTACATTATGCAATCAACATTTACTCAATAACGATAAGTGAAAACAAAAAAAGTTATCTGTTGTCACATGTAAGACGACCTTTACGTGTACACACATTTGGGAATTTTTACACAATGCCATGCTTAGTGTAGCCGGTGTGTATTTTATTTTATTTTATTTTTTAATATAAATTTTTTTTGCAACACTGACATAGAAAAAAAAATTCACAAAAAAGTAGCAGTTCTTCATTTTACCAGAACAAACTGAGTCCCAGCAGTGGGCCTCTCTATTGTGCAATCAAATGAGATAGCAGGATGAGTTTCCTCTCACTGAAATTGAAGTCATAGCACAGTTCAACCATGACTGATTGCCTCTGCTCAGGCCTAGTAGTACACAGAGATTTATCTCCATCATTCTTTTACTCTGTTTGTCTCCGCAAGCGTAAAACGAGACATGCCACCTTTGGATGTAGCCGACTGTTGTTGCTGCTGATGGGTGGTCATGAGGAGAGAGAGAGACACACACAGCACTGCAACACATAGTTGGTTCAAAAGAGGGTTAGATGTTTGTTGTCTGTACTGTGCAAATCAAAGATGAAAATCCCCTCAAAATATAATTCACTTTCATTTTTTGATTTGTAAATCCAAGCTTGATTCACAGCATTCAAACGAAATTCCTTTAGATGTAATATTTACATCGGGGGGTAATATTTTACAATGTTCAAACCCAGAACTCCATGTTTTTATGGCTGCATTATTCCAAAAATGAAATATTCTCTATACACATCCCAACAAAATCCATCATGATATATTCATATTTTGTATCTTTGAAAAATTTCTCCTCTAAAATTTGAGTTTGAACAGCATTTGGCTGGGCAGCATTCATTTGTGATGACTGAACACCATCAGTCCACTGTTGGTTGATTTAAACATAAATTGTATTGACTCTATTCAGCCCCTGGAGTCAGTCATTAACACACTATCAGTGGACCAATACATTTAAAAAATGAAAACATCATCAATTCATGTCTTGATGCACTGATTTCCACATGAGGGAGATTTTTATATTTTTGGAGATAACTGAATTTGTTGTCCAAAATCCATTGAATAGCACAATACAAATTCCCTTTTAAGTTGAGTTTTTTTTTTCTTTCAGACTTTGTTCACCTAGTGAGGGTTCTGGGGATAGGGCTGGGTTCAATACAGACTACTGTGGTCCTGAGATTTTCATAAGTGTAGTGATAGATTTCCCTTGTCTTGTGTGTGACCATGTAATTCCATGCTGCCATCTGAATTTGTGGTTTTTAGTTGCATCTGACTACTACCTGGCTAGTCATTCAACTCCAACAGCTGACACAAACATTTCCTGTAGGTCCTCTATGCTCTGTACTTTTGTACTTTTGTACTTTTAAAGTAGGATATTACAACATAAACTAACATCAATGTGAATATGGTAGTTGACAAAATGTTCTTTCAATAGAAGCCTTATGTTCTTTGTCTTTTTTCTTCTGCATTTCAATGGAATCATGAAGATCTCAACACTGTCTTATAGGAATAAATGTAAGGAATGAGTATTGTAATAGTAATCATTCAACAAATTACCATGTGAATCTAAAAAACTGTGTGGCCTTACAATTAGGAGAATGATTCAGAATCAAGTCTGATTCTCTGATCAGAGTAGAGATGAACTGTCATATAATTGGATTAATTGGCCTGAGTACCATCTGAATCATAGTGCCAGATGTGTGTAAATTGCTGTTCTCAGTACAGCTGACGTCACAACAAAATCATAGGTGCATGATAGAGGACATTAGTGTGCCTACCTCAGATATCTTTTCACAAAATGATTGCTGTTATATTTTTTTCTACTCACTTCCTATTTTTGTATCGTTGACGTCAGCAAGTGGTGGACTTTAAAAACTTTATTACTTACAACACTCAGAGAAGAACACACATAAATAACAGAAAATTAAGGTGCAATTGTAACCCACTATTTGTCGTGCACCAAAACTTATTTTCCACTCAAGCACTGACTTTTGTGGTTGGAGTGGACAAAAAGTGTGTTGTTTTTTTTACTCAGTACTTATGTAGCTCCACAGCCATCATTATTGTCTACAAAGTTAAACCTGATCACAACCCCTGTAAAGTTTGGATTTCTGGTAAAAGCACATGAGCTTTCAACCAATTATAAAGCTTTTTACAAAGATATCACAGCTTGCTCTGTTAAAACCCAAGGGCCAGCCAGAAAACTCTGTTCTTACTAAGACTGTTTCCACAGTGATCTACTAAGAAGAATCCTTTGAAATAGCAAAACTTGGCATACTGGGGAAAATTGGAGCAGATTTTAGCTTAGCTTAGCATTAATTAATTAATTAATCTCTACAAAGGTAATACATCCAACTAGCACTTCTGAGGCTAACAAATTAAGTCACATATCATTTGTTTAATCAGAACAAAAAACAAAGTGTAAAAACAAGAAGATGTGGATTTATGGGGGGTTATGTGCTGGACTATTTCATGGCTGGGAGCAGTGACTTGTTGGAGTCTCCACTGGTCACCTGGCAATCTCACAGGGACCACAAGAGTCTGAGCAAACTGATTCCCCCACCTCCAGTCTTTATGCTAAGCTAAGCTACAAGCTTCTGGATGTAGCTTGATATTGAACAGACAAACACAGTAGTATGATTTTTCTCAGCTAACTCAAAAAAAGAAAATAAGTTTCCCAAAAAATGTGATTAAATGTAATATAAGCAAAAATGAGTTTTCAGAATTTGACTGAAAAATAGTGTGAAATTACTATTCTAATCCTTTAGGATGTTTTTTCTCTTTCCCCTCTTCCCCCACTGTGTTTCTTCAGCGGCATTTAGCTTCTGGGGCTCTAGGTCCAGGCTAATGATTTTTATTCATTGTGTTCGCCACTGATTCACTAATCAATGAGCTGAGGATGCTCCAAAGGTTCAATAGATCCTTTTCTTCACCCAAATGCCCAATTCTCCTCAGTTCATCACAGAAGAGCTGTACAGAAGTGCCAAACAAAACCAAGCAGCATGAATTTTAAGCAGAAGCTCAGATGTGTGAGTGAGGACTGGCTGGAAAATTGTTTAAATGATTAAAAATAAATTAAAATGCACACCATTTCAATAAATATCTCTGTATTACTGAACTGCCAGTTGATAATCAATGATAATCAGTGAAAAATATCATGATCTTCAAACCTAAAGCAGCCTATCTTTATAAGATGAACTAGCAGTCAGTTCAGTTCAGTTGGGTCTTCATTGTCCCATATGGGAAATATGACTTGCAACATGGTGAAAACAGACAAGAAACGACTCATCCATCAGTAAAACTCAATAGAAAGAAAAATTTGTTAGAAGTGAGGATGAAGAGTGATGTGATAGCTGTGTTGGGGCGTATAACAGATGGGCATAAATGCTCCTGGCAGCAAATCCCCAATTCAACCCAGCAGGCCGGACCATTTGCTGCATGTCGTACCCCTACATTCTTTCCCCATGTGTCCTGTCTGTCTTCACTGCTAGTAAAGGAATAAAAATGCCTAAAACAATAACTACAACAACAACAAAAAACAAAGAAAGAAATACAAAACAGCAGTTAAAATCAGTAAAACAAAAAAGTCATTTACACCTGGGCTTTCCTACTGTCCTTCTGTAAAAAAAAAAAAAAAAAAGGTCTGTAAAAGAGAGGTTCATTGCAGAATTTTTGGCCCCCAAAAATATCTCCTTGTCACTTCTTGCCACTTTAGAGCCCACAGTTGACTGGTTAAGTCGTGTAAGTGCACATTTTTGGGAGATCTGAAATAGGAAATAGCTGAATGTATTACCAATAATGTTTGTATATTGCTTTAAAAGCTCACCTGGGCCAGGTAATGAAGTACTTAAGCTGTCCACAGTCCTTTGGGCATCAGTAATGGCCCCTAGATAGATCAGACTGCTGTAGTGAAGCTGCTCAGCGGACAGTAAATGATGATGATGATGATGATGGTGGTGGTTTTTCGCATCAGTTCCCAGGTGTGAATGTTGAAACTGTGAAACTGGGTGTGAAAAAGGATGATGCAAGCAAAAAGCATGGGTGCTCAGTTGACTCTCACATCATCCTAGCTCCTAAAATAGTACAATCTCTGATGTGCACACAATCAAACGCCTCACGTCCTTGACAAAATGAAGGAATGTCAAACAACACCTTATCGGTTTCTTCCGCCTTTGAAAATCCTGGAGAGGGTTACCGTCAATATCACATGAAGAGGGCAATCAGCCATGCCTGACTCCTTTCTCTGACCAAAGCTCCGGTGCTTCAGCCATGCGGCTCCTGAGACTCTGCTGTCATCCATGAGACCAATCACATTGTAAATGCACATAATCACAGAGCTAAACAAGGCGATTCTCTTCGACAGGCCATCCTCAATCTCCTCTTCTGATCTTTGATTTTTTTCTCTTCAATGAGCGCGTGTTCACAGTGACAGAGGGAAAATGTCACCTGTAATTTGAATGGCATTACAAATAATGGGTGGTCAACCCATCAACTTAGGCGCAGATAAGAGTGGTAATTTTCTCAGATGACAGTGAATAATGACACAACTGTAGAAAAGTGTTTACATAAGTAACTCTTCCATGTAACATAGCAGTTTAAATAAGCAAAGCTCTGACAGCATGTCAAACGCTTATAATGAAAGTCATTTTATTCAAACTGAATGCAAATTAGTCCTCAAAGACAAGAAATGTGGAGACAGTTCACAGTTTACTAGATACAGTGTTGTTTTTTCCATGACAGAAACAAGAGTGGTGGTGATCACAGGCAAAAGGATGAAGCTAAAATAGTTTTATTTCCTCTGCATTTATCACAGTACTGCTTTGCAACTCTCTGCAATTCTCCTGCTAAAATAAAAAGAGTCCTATATTTAAAAATTCGAAATGAAACTCCAATTTCTGTGGCACTGGCATTTCATGACAATATAACAGTCCTTTACAAGCAGCAACATATTAAACAAGTAAAGTAAAAAGTAATGGAAATGTTTCCAAAAAATGCCTTTAATATGTTTTGCTCTGAGCAGAAATGATAGAAATTATCAAAAATGTTTCAGGGTCTACTCACAAAATTCTCCAACAACATTTCAGCTGTGTATGTGTTTATATAGGTGGATATATAGAGTGTAGAGTGTCACCCGAGAGGGGTGTTTTACAGTTGAGCTCCTTGTGAAAAACCGATGCTGTGTAAACTTTTGAGACTGATTGTAAATACACATAATTACCATGATTTCCTGCAGAAAATTGATGGTGAGGTTTAGTCTGACACCTGGAGGGCGGAGCTGGGTCATCAGGGCGATTGAGTTCATCTGGTTGGACTGTGTGCTATACTATTAAACACCCTCTCTCCCCTGGATTTAATTTTTTTGGTTTGGTCACACAAGATTTGATTTGTTTAATATGCACCACAGCATATTTATGCTTTATTATTACAATGATCAAGAAACCATGCAGATGTGTCACCATCAGACCTTAATCACACTTTCCTGCAAATGAAATCCCCATAACTAAGAAAGAAAAACATCACTTATAATCTGTATGAGGATGCTTAAACAGTTGCCACATTTTAACCTGGATGGTATTCTGCAGGTAACTCTGAAATATCACAGTAACAGCATAGCTATGGAGCAAACAGATCCTTTGGATGCTGAGCTACTGAAGAGTTATGTTCTGTGTTTTAGTGCCCTCTTGTGACTAATCCATGAACATGATGTCTAAACTGTCCGTCACACACAACAGAAGTTGAATCTACTCCTCCTACTCTACTCTTCTGCCATTTCCGTGTGTTTTAACTCTTTACCATTTGGTTTGCCCCTTTCATCCTTTAAGATTGTTGCTATCATTATTCCACACTGCCTTCAATCAAATGTAAGTATTGTAGATGACTTATGCATCATTTTAGACTTAGGACAGTAGTAATGAAACATCTTGACTTTCAAAACTGTCCATTGATTTTTCTGCACAAACAAGTACAAACAACTATAATAATATGTATCCCTTTCATGTGAGGATTGTTGACTTTCTCTTCAACTCTCTGAAATCTAATGTATAAACTATTTTTTGCATCTCTTTCTGGTTAATATTTAGGGGAGATGGACAGTAAAAATGAAATTGAGGGCATTTGTTTATGTAAAATCATATCACGGTATCAAGACCACAGTCAATCCAGCCTTTTGAGCCATAAATAAAGACACAAATTCAGTTTATTTTATTGTATCATCTTGATTTGATGAGTCGCTCACATCCACTCAAAAGCAAATAAATATCACACACAAAGCCCATACACTTCATAAAACTCCATATACAACTTTCATTAGGTTTTCCTGCTTTAGCTTCTTGCTCTGGTTGTTCATTCACGTCCATCCGCATTTCGTCCATGCTCATGCCACTTCAGGTGTGAGTCCAGAGAAAGGCCTTGTTGTCCAGCACACTGGCAAGTTTATGGTTAAAGGGCTGGTGAAATTCCCTGAGGAGGTCTCTGGTGGCTGGAAGCATTGGACCCAGGTTCCTGTCCGCTGCCCGCCGCGTGTTAGACATGGGCCGTTTGGTCAGCGCTGCCTCCGCCTGCTTGGACAGAGGACCTGCAGGGAAGGTGGGACACAAGACGTCTTAAACCTTGAAAAGGATACAGAAGTGGAATCTCAAAACAGAAACAACCAAGTAAATACACAGCCAGAAAGATATAATATAGAGCATGCTTTGATTATATTTTAATGTACAAAGAGCATGTCACTCTAACAGATGTTTTTGTAGCTCTTTGGACACTTACCCACGCTCAGAAAATCAAAAACTTTCTTGATTGTCACTTTGAGGTTGGCTGCGTAGTCTTCTAGTCGTAGAACAAGAATCTGCTCCCTGTGGAAAACTGTCAGCCAGTCCAGCAAGAAGACAATGTACATCCCCAAGTTTAGCCTCACCTGTTGTGGGAAAAAGAGTCAACATCATATAAGTCTCTTGTAGTGAGATTTCTATGTCAAAGTCAAAAGCAGGTGTACAGGTGGTAGACAAAATAATGTGAACAACTAATGGAAATCAGCTAATCAGGATAAAGCTGGTGAAATCATTTTTTTTAAATTGTCAACAAATCCACTGAAAACACAAAAAACTTCAATGAACTGATCCACAGACAAGTATTCTCTGTGTATCCAAAGCCTTCCACCACTTCCACTATTGCCCAACAACAAAAAACATGTTGCTTCATTATTATTAACATTGGAAAAACTGATTCATTTACATCCTCAGTAGAAAGAATGGGCTTTGAGCTCACACTATGATGGATTTGTTGATAGTAAGTAAAATACAGAATATAGCAAGACTCATTCTTTAATTATCATTTCCCATTTCCTTCTTTAAAGTAACTTAATCACATCTTTCATCTATTAAAAAAAAGATCTGCAATCAATACTTTGATATATGAGCCTTCAAAGCAAGATGAGATAAATATGCACTAGGTCCAAAGACACCAAATTATTTGTGTCCAAAGACCAGGTCAAGAATCAGTCAACGCTCAGCTCTTTTCATCAGTGTGGTGCACAGGTGCCAGATCTTTAAAACTGATTCATACAGAAACCGAAACTGATGGCTCATGACTTGTATAAAAAATATGATTTAATGTGCACAGTCACTGTGAGTCCTCAAGAGGGCACCACAGCACAAAAGCACTGGCTGAAAGTATGACACCGTGCTGTGATTCACTATCACAATGGCACATGCTTAAACATATTTTGAAACCCCTCATCTTCATCACGAGCATAACAGAGGAGGCATGTAAACAAAGAATCTCAGGGTGTTTTTTCTGAATGTTTATGTTAGATCTCAGATTGATTCTGTTTTTCCACCAGTGGTTTCAGGCCAGGCTGATTGCTGCTTTTTACTGTAGTAAATCTCCCAGGATAACAGTGCTGTCACCTACATGTTGTGATTAGGGGTGACCAACCGACAGAGCTCATAACTCAGCTTACTCCAGAGGGAGCGCTGCCTGATAGGATACCTGCCGAAGGGTCTGAAGTGACTCTGGGAGAGTAGCTGGTGATATGCTTCCCCTGCACAGAGCAGGAAGCACTTAAGTGAAGTTGCATCCATTTACAGCCACTTGGAGGACAGATAGAATTTTTTTCTGTAGAAACGAAGTGTTTGTTGTTGTTGGGTATAATTAAATGTAGTTATAAAAAACTGTAATTATTCTCATGGTATTCAGACGGTTAAAAGTGAAAACATCATTTCAGCTAACCGGCATGGCGTTGGAGAGGCTGGTGTTGTAGACGCAAGAGCGAAGTGACCTCTCAGACAGGCAAGATTGAAACAACTGCACAGACTCTATGACCTTCAGATGGAAGTCCTCTGCCGACTTGTTGGCCATCTTAAAGTACAGGTAGTCAGAATAAAGCCTGGGAACAGAGTGAAACAGAGCTGTAAGCCAGTTGGAACGAAATGAGATTTTGCTGGATGCACAATTGGAGCTCTGATTTGAATCAAATATGTTTTGAACAATGATAAATTACTGGAAAATCCCTTTAGAAGGAACCAAAATAATCTATAAAGGCAGATGTGAGAATGGATTTCTCTGCAGTACCTCTCTACTGGATCTCTGAGCATGATGATGATTTTTGCACCAGGCTGGACCGTGTGGATGAAGTCCTGGGCCAGGAACGGAGGCTCTGTATCCTCCCTGTCTGTGTGAAGGTAGCTCCAGGCTTGGTTGTCCCACATAGTGGATGCACTGGCTTCACCTGTCAAGACATTGACAGTCTTAGCATCACCTTGGGTAACAACAGTTCATTTAAAATGCAGCAAGTAGTGCAGAGACTCAGGCATAATGGGGCGAAGTTGAGCAGATTTTCAGGCCAAAAATATTCAAGATGTTGCAAACACTTTCCTTATCTGGGAACATTATCTCTCACAAATATATGCTTGAACAGCTTTGCAGCAGTACAGTTTAAATGTAATTTATTATCAGTACCCATGCAAAATCCAAATAAGGAGATTTTTTCCACTTCAGCAAGCAAAGCCAATTAAGCAGAGCCTTCTTGACAGCAAAACGTCAAAGAAAAAAAAAATCACTTCAGAAAACCAACCTAATATTAAACATTGCTCTTCAAAAGATCAATACCGCTTCACTCTGTGAATGCAGTTTCTTTATTTCCATGTTTATTCGTGATTATTCTCTATTGTCTTTCAGAGCCGGGGCCAGGTGAGCAAAGATTTCAACCAACCACATTTATAATCACAGAAGCACAAGAGCACCCAACGAAATATCTAGAATAATGTGAATGGTATTTCCCTCGGGCTCTTCACATGAGCACAGCAGTTCTCCTGAGGTCAGAGCCAAAATGAGCGAGGCCTGACAATAAAGGAAAAAGAGACAAAGGAGACCTGTAATTTGAATCATGGTCAGGGTCCAATTGTCTGGACGTTCAAAGGTCCTCAGAAAATAGTAAATGAAAACTAGAAAGGCAAGAGATTCTTCCATCTGATGCACAATGGACAGTAACAATACCAAATCATACCCACCCACACACACACAAACACTTTGACATGTGTTCACCTGTTATGAGCTGCAGTGCACTGCGGTCTCCAGATGAATTTCCACTGATTCCCGCTTGGATGTTGTGGGCTGCCAAGTCAAACAGATCCAGGTAATCTTCCACAGGAAAACTTTCCTGGAAGCCATCTTTGAAACGGATATAACCTGCACCCCGAGGTACACCAAAATGACTTTCATTAAATCTCATTTATAGACTTTTTCACCATAAAAGTAATTTAATGCTTTGAATTAGGCAGATTTTTTTTTTTAATCTAATAATTTGAATCCATTTTTCAAAGCACTTAACATATAAACATACGCCAATTGCATACAGCTAAATAAACAACAATTTACATATGTTGTTGTTATTAAATACTGTGAATACATGGTACTTCCTGCAGCCAGCTCACAATAAAAGCCCTCAAGGGATAAGAATTAATGGAGCCTTCCATCACAAAGCAGCTGCAGAAAGACCTTAGTTATAGTCAGTGGTAGTAGCTCAGCTTAACCTTATTTTAGCAGTTTATTTTCACATTTGGACATTTATTTTGTACTGCTGAATTAGACTTTATTGTTACAAATGGCAAATTCTGTGAGGGGTAAGAAAATACATTGAAAGAACACCCTAATAATCATGAAATCAGAACCAGTGGGAAGAAAAAGAATAAAATCAGGCTGACATGAAAATGTGAGTCAACTGTGTTTACATGTTTAAATGGGAGACAGCAGAGAAATGGTTGACCTGGAACACATTGCAGCACTGTTAGGAGTCATCACTTGAAAACAGTGTGATGAGGTCAAGCTGTTTCATCTGTTATATGTCAAGAGAGGCCTGCTGAAGTAAATTAGGAGCTGACCAACTATCAGAATTTTCAATCAGCTCATAAGTTAAGAAGTCGTGGGTTTACCCACTAACAACAATAATACTGGTTGTTCATTGTTTTGGGAATTAGCATATTCACTTTCTAGCCAAGATTCAGATGAGAATACTGAGACCACTCTCTGTTGACCACAATCTGTCTGTCTGTCTTAACACAATACACTACATCTCATTTCAAAGTACAAAAACAGAAGAGTGAAAACAACAAATTGTTTTATGGGGGTTTGTCATGGTTGTTGCTGCAAGACTACTTCTTGGCCAGAACCGATGATTTCCTGCATTCTCCACTGGTTAACTAACAACCTCATAATGACCACAAGACTGTGGGAAGTCACTTCCTGTGGTCAAGACATATTCCAGCTCATAGCCCCCTCAAAAGCTAACCGCCCCCTGGTTTTTGCTTCATATGGCGTTGATTTAACTCTCTTGCAAGAAAGTGAATAAGTACATTTCCAAGTGTTCAACTGTTTCTGTAAGATACATCAAATCTCCTGGTCAGAGAGAGTCAGCTTTAAAACTGTGTCTTTTCTGGCCATCTGTTTGTCCTTTTCTTTCTCTGGATTTAATTATCACCCAGAATGACCGCTTAATCATCAGTTGGCCTCTGCAAACTTTGGACAGAGTCATCAAAAATGATTAGAAAATACCAGCCACCTCCTGATGACTCACCAAAGCGTTTCCTGGTCCACCAGTGCGGCTCCTTCATGGTGTTGAACTTGACCTCTGGGTGCAGCAGCAGTCTGTGAAACAAGTCTGTCGTGCCGCACTTCGGTTGGCCGATGATGTAGAAGTACGGCAAGCAGCGCAGGCGCAACTGTTTGCCGTCCCTGTTGTATAAGTGCTGGTGAAAGTTGGTCCTCAGGCGGTCACACACCGTCTTGAAGCTCTTTGAGCGCAGAGTGAAGAGGTTCTTCCTGTACGGATCCATGCTGAGCTCGCCGGAGAGCTCTTCATACCAGCAGGGGCTCTTGATGCTAGGCAGGAAATGGCGAGGAATTACAGAGAACAGCTGCAAAGAGGCAGGCAACAAGATTAGCAAAACAGGACATGGACAAAATAACTGAAATACTGTATAGAGCACTGTAGGCCTATGATAAAAGATGGTAGGTTCCACTTTCATAGAAAACAGCAGGTGGTGGTTCATGTAATTTACACTGTGTGTCAGTGGTTATAGGTTCTCATGATATAAAATGATCAAAACATCCAGAATTCATGATTTTACTGCTTTACAAATGATGCATCATCATCACCTACCTGGCCTCTTTGTACAACATTGTGTTGCTATGAAAACTCACATAGATATTCTAACACTGACACACACCACTCATTGGTATTCAACTTAGTGACTCACTTGTGTTGCTACCTCTTGGCAATTGTGATTTACAGTGTAGCTGCCAGAGTTGCTAATGCCCTTTTCCATAAACACAGCAAAATTATGTAGGGTAATGTGGAAAAGTATGATGAGAACATACACTAAACATAGGAGAATTACAGTCCATTAGCACATTGTAACAGCAGTCAGCAGGCCCTCAGCAACACTTAGCGAGACATGTAACCTGATATTTACCCAACAGCTCCACAAACTTTGGCTCTGAAAACATTAAGCTGAATCAACACCTCTGATGGACTCAACAAACACTGGTCATTATGAGCTTCACCAAACAGGTATTTACTGCACTGATTGTAAAGTGTTTGTTATTTGTCAGTCTCCTACAGCTCGCATTTGTCTACAAAAAAATAAAGTGATCATAATGCTCACTTATTAACATTTTCCAGTGTGAGGCTAAATCATCATTTGCCAGTATATGTTTGTCATGTTGGGTGAAAACATTGCATCATTGTAGCCTGGAACTATAACAAAAACAGCCTTTATCATAGCTGGTCTAACATTTACCAGCAAAAATGAGTCAGCCAGTTTTTGTTTTTTTTCCACAGACTTACATGGAGTTCGTTTCAGTGATGTCCTTTCATCAGGCACCTTTCTGGGTGTGTACTCCAGTTTGAGCCATGATCTTCACCAGCAGTTTCATGTCTATTATATTCTTCTCTGAGGAAACCTCAGCTGCTGCTGCTGTCGTGTTTCGCCGGGATGACCATAGGTCTGAGCTGATAGGGCGAGGGTGAACAGGAAGTCCTTCTTGTCCACTGCAGGATGTAAGAAGCCATGATGAGGAAACGCCAGTGTCAAAAACCCAGGAGGAAACTGACTAGTCTGACTTTGGAGATGCTCCAGAGGTTGGTGAGGGACAGCAGGGAGACCCACTTGACGCCCCTGATTTTCAGGCACGCTTAGGTGCCTGAAGTCAAAAAATGCCCTGATGAGGCCTTTTCCCATAGTCCCTGTGATGTAAGAAACTGTGGAGGCTGCAATTGTGGTCCCTTTGGGTGTTGCTCCCATATTTGCAGTCTGATAGTGACATACTGGCATAGAGTAAGAGCAGGCATGTGGAAAGAGGAGCTGGAACTATTCCTTCCAAAAAAAAAGTCAAGTCATGAGTTGCATCCATCAACTGCAGGAGAAGCTGATCCCAAGAAAGTTTCATATTCATGAACCACAGTTGATTTGCACCAAAACTAAAAGCTACCCATTATTCTCAGAGCTGCGAGCCAGCTGAGAGCTTTATTTCTCTGTTAACCTGAAAATATAATTTCAAGACTTTCAAGGTTTTCGTTAATTGAACCGAGTTAGGTATTACGGCAAGCACACAGTGTGCGCGCACTATGTTGCTCTCCCTTCCCGCCATGAATAATAAGAAGAACTGGGGCAAGTATATTCCAGATATCATGTAAAAGGTTTTAAACACTCTCCTGAAGACAGTAACAGAGTTATTTTCTTTGTAAGATTTAATAATCCCTGGGACCAGGAATGAAATCCTGCACCAGTTCCAGCTAATTTCATGGAGCATCTCTTTATTTTATCTTATTGCACAACAGGGGCCTGTTTACACAGTCACAAAACATGTGCCTCAGAATATTCATACCACATCACTAAGGTAAATTCAGAGTATAAAGAAAGC
>BRZM01000065.1:1902204-2347728 GCA_033238685.1 Lates japonicus | reverse complement strand
ATCACATGTACGCCGGCTCTCTTCTTAAACTTCAAGTAAATTTTGAAACCAACTTTGTCATGAGTTCTGTTAGTTTATAATGCATAAGCTTGAAGAGTGCTTATTGTTTTACACTTATAAGAAGGTGGTTTTGGAGTTTAAATAAATTGTAGCTAGCATGGGGTAGCAGTTTTAGCTAGGCTGTGCACAGCAGTGGAAGTGAAACCCTGCATTCAAACCCTGAACATGCAATAACTATTTTTGTAGACTTGCTAGCATAGAATTAGCAAACAGTTGCCTATGAATCCAGTAGAAATTGGGCAAATTAGCAATAGTAACTCAATATTCCCTTTTTTGTATTTTTGTGTTTTTGCTCTCCACTAGCTCTAGGAAAATATCCATCACTCTTATTAAATGCTTTACAATATTTATTTGTGTGATCAGTCAGGAACTATATGCTGTTAAGCGGAGTAGAATACATATGGTTTATAGACATTATTAGTAAAACATGCTTCTGTTTCTAGGAATAGGGCTGACAGAGAGGTAGAGTGAACCAAAACAATAGCGTGGGTTCTTGACAGGCTCACGAGGGCTGCGAGACTGCAGAGGCCTGATTAGAATTCTCTCTTAGTTCCGACTACCAGCACACTTCACATTACTACGATTATTTGATCTGTATTAGCCTTAATATATTTGGTTAAGTGCAACTTTAAGTAAGCATTTCAAAGTTATCTGGTCAGATGGGTTACTCTAACTGTTTTTATACTAATAGATTGTGTGGGTTAATTTGTGATGGGCATTATATACTAATACCCTGTTTAACAATGCATCATATATTATACTCATTATAGGTTTGAAACATCTAATCACACCATGACTAAGCCATATCTGATTACGTCAAATGAGATATAATGGAGTAAAGACTGACCATAGTGCAGTGGATTTTATTAGGATAAAAGGCAAATACTCAACATACCAAAGCACATAGGTTGCATTTAAATGGTCACTACCTGGCAGTTCAGTATATTTCCCAGATCTAGAATTATTAAAACCTTCATAATTAATATGGTTTTCTCATTTGATTGTGGCATGACAGCAACCATTTTGTTCCACTTGGTTTATTTAGATCTCTGACAGTATTTCCTTTTGCCCATCCTCACAGCGTGGGCTCCACACACCATGACAGAAGGATACCTCTTCCCCTGTGGAACTGTGGGTGCAGATTATCTCCATTCACATCTTTCTTTTTTGTCTTTCCATCTTTGCTTCCTCTTTCTTGCAATAAGAATTCTCACCTTTCTGTCCTTTGCGCCTCAGCATCGGTTGACCTGGTTTGAGTGGGATCTTTCTGTTAAGCATAGTTTTTGCGAATGTAATAGGATAATACCTTGCCTCCTGTAATCCCTTGATAAATTGAGCCATCAAGATTGACCCCCAACTATAACCGTCTCATTGTTTATCCCTCTATAATACTTTCGATTCTCTCACTTCTCTCTTTCTCAAGTCTGTCCTCCTTGTCCCCTCTCATGATCCAGGGTGCACCTGCCTCCACACAGCGTTGCACACCACTCTCATGGGAGTGAACTCTCGATCGACCATGCTGTTGCCTATGTCCTTAATTTCCCTTTAGCTCCAGTTAATTATTTTGTTAGTTACCCCCTGTTTAAAGACATGCTACTGTAAATACAACCCCCCGCCGCCGCTCCCACCGTCCTCCTTTTCTTTTAGGAGCAAGATGTGGTGGCGTCACAGGGGAGGCGTGGCTTACTGTTTCCACTTTTAATATTGACATTAACATTTATCTAGCATGTCTTGTTAAGCTCAACCAGCACTTTGTCTCTTGCTTTCCAAAGGCTGGCCTTGCAAGTTCATCCACTTTCTCCCCTTTGTCAAGTTGTTTTCCTAACATTCCTGTCAGGTCGTCACTGTAGCCCCGTGCATTTTGTTGTCATGAAACAATGATTCCAAATCCACCAGTCTGCGAGAGAGCATGCAGGAATTAGAGACAAGCATCCCGAAAGGATGGGTTGGATCAGCAAGAGGCCCTATTTGCCCACTTCAATAGATTCTAGCCATGGCGGTAGCTCAAGCCACTATGGCACTTTTACCTTGGTGTTTATCCCTGGCGTGTGATAGACTCTTTATGCTGGTGAGACAGCTGGCAATCCTTTTCTTTCCCAAGCATATCCATATGCTTGAAGAAAATGACTCTCACTTTCTTTTTCATCTTGCTTTGTCAGTTTTTTGTTTTTGTTTTCAGCTTTCCCAGCATAGTTACAACTAGGCGGTTCTGGTTTGAACCATGCAGCTGCAGTATTTACTTCCTCAAGGCTTAATCCTGTCATTCGTTTGAAAACAAATAACTGATGACAGTTTTTTTCAAATTCACCAAAAGCTCATAATTTTCTATTGATCCTTGTGCTTAGTAGTGTAACTTCCCTAAATGACTAACTTTATGTTTTGGTTCTTTAGTTAAATACCTCCCAATACGTTTAGCCGACAATAAACCTTTTTTCCAAACCTTATTCTTACAACTATTCATTTCTCACCTAGCTTATTTCCTGTTGTTTATTGCCTTTGTGTCAGTTGAGAACTTAATAATCCTTCCAAATATTACTGCCTTTCTTTAAACTTGGGAATACATTATGCTTTAATTACCATAACACAAGTGATATATTAAGGATGTAGACAGTGCTGCTATTGGGGTCAGTGGCGTGAGAATATATGTTTTGAATATTGCAGAGGCAAATAGGTGGCTGGACCTGGGGGCGGCTGTGCCCATCAGCAGAGAGCTCCTGCCAGTCTGGTGCCAGTCTGGAAGCCTGTGGGATGTAGTACTGAGCCGGGGGAGCCGGCACTGGGCCCTTGAGCCCAGGTGGCGCCATGACAATCACCAGCCTGATAAAGGACCTCAGCCTCGGCAGCGGCAGCATGACAGCTCCACTCCCATGGCACGCCACCACTGCGCACTACACCACTACTGCCACCATGGCTCCCAGCACCCCCAAGCAAGCGTCAGTGCTCGCTCCCTGCTTCTCGATGAATTCAGCCCGGGTTCCGCTCATCTTGGAGGCCCCAAGGCTCCAGTGTGGTGACGGTGGAGAAGCAGAAAATTGCCACAGTGGAGGCGTCCGAGTGGGTGGTTTCCGGTGGTCTTTCGCCATGCAGCGTAGCTCAGCTACGAGATTTGCCCTCGGCGCTCAATGTCCCCTCAGATGGAGCCCTGGACTTGCCGTTCTTCAACCAGGCGACTGCCTCTCCACCTCAGTTCACTGCCTCTCCAATCTCCCCTACCTCTCCTTCTTCCTTGCATCATCACCACTCACATCATCACCACTTTATAATTTCCTCTCCCACAGGCAGATCAGCCTGCCAAATCCCAGAGGAGGGCGTGGGAGAGCCAGCTCTCAGACTCCACCCAGGCTGGGAGGCGAGCCAGAGAGGCAGAGACACAGGGTGTCTTTCGGAGCAGGTCCCAGCCCTGCGTGCTAAATGACAAAAGATTGGTATGAGCGCAGAGACGGAAGATGCCCAGGAGCAGCGGCCCTCCCTGGACCTGGCAAAAATGACTCAGGTTAGCTGGAAATGTTGAACACACATTGACATGCACAGACAAACACACACACACACTGACATTCATTGTGAATGTGTCTTATTATAATTTGACTCATTTCCTGAGTTTGGGATCACTTGGTTCCCTCATTAAACATAAATCAGCATCAACTTATTTCTAATTTTGCTTTTATGCTGCCAAATGGGCTCATGCATTTAGTTAAATCCTGGATAAACACACACACACAAACACACAGACAAATACCTTTTTGTTCCTAGACCAGTGGAGACAGGCTCCTCAAGCGTAACAAGGCCTTTCTCTCTCTCTTTCTGAGAGTCTGATCGGGGACTGGATTAAATCAAGCTGAATTAAGTTTTTCTGGGTTGTTGGTCTGAGGCTTCAGGGCTACGTGATCTCAGGCCTCCCCTCCTTCCAGCTAGGGGAGTGGCGCTTTGCTAAGAAGCAGCATTCCTCAGGTTCGGTCCATGCCTCGCCACACTCCTAACAGAAAGCCCGGCTCCGGTTTGTTATCTCATTTACTCGTCTGGGTAAACAGCCCATCCCAAAGGTTGGACCCCTGACCAGTGTTTTGCTTCCTCTGCAACTCCTACGGGTATTTTCATCTTTCATTCCTGTGCCTCCCTTTCTGCTCTCGTGTGACTTCTGTCACTGTCAGGCAGTTAAAAGCAACCACAGGTGATTAATAGTGGGGATATTTGGTCATGATACTCCAGTTGCCCCAGCGACAAGAGTTGGATTTGTTCTTATGTGAGGTCAGAGGAAGCAGCAGAACAGCCAGAGGTATAAATGACCCCTGGACAAACCCAAACCAGGAATGGGAACCGTGAAGTATTTTATTGACATGTACTGTTTTGGCTTGGCAGTGCTCTGGCGTTTTGAGCCAGAAAAATCTTGGTACGATTCTTGTATGGCATCTGCTTCATTATTCATTTTAAGTGCTCTTGGGGAATTCTGCTACAGCACAGAAGCAGCAACCACCGATACCAAACTTTCTTGTATATGCACTCTTATGCTGCCCTCTCTCTTGGCCAGGTCGTCATTATATGAGGTTGGTTCTCCGAATTGACTCACCTGGTTAAATAAGATTAATAAAATACAAATATAAGATACAAAAAAATACAAAACCAACCTGCCCTGTATACACTCTGCTTTCTGGCACTTTAAATCGTTCATACGATATGCTAAAATCTTCCTTCAACACCTCCGTCAGGAAGTATTTGTCCTTCTCCTTTCTCTTATTAGAAAGTGCCATCTATTTATCCTCGCTCCCTTTTCCCAAGATTTGTGTTCCCAGCCTTTCACCCTTCAGGACACAGCCAGGTTGGATCAGCAAGGCTTTGGTAATGGAACTAATGACATGTTTCCTCTGGTCATGCCCAGCTGCTAAGAGGAAAAATCAAGCATGATGATCACATGCAGCACAGATACACAAACACACACACGGTCAACTTTGGGTTACCTCTTGCTGCAACAGTATGATAGTATTCATGTTTATCTACTCTCAGTGAGGGGCCATTGTTTCTCACATCAGTTTCTTTTTCGGATTCAGTTTTTGTTTGTGTTTATGAACAAGTCTGCATGGTTGCATGCCTTGCTTGCATGCCTTGAGTGAAGGCAATGTAATTTTCCATTTTGAACACATGCTCTTTTACTTCTCCTCTCTTCTTTACATAACTCAGACTTAACTTTGTCTATAATCAATTGCAGGTAAAGCGTTGCATCTGATGAATAGAACAAAACAAGCAGGGTTGCACTATGTCAAGCTAAATTAAAAACCCGAAGCCCATTGAAGATTAGCATGGTTGTCATAGGTTAGGGTGGTTTGTCTCAGTGAGCCAAGGAAAGTAGTGGCTGGCAAACTGTGGAAAAGGAAGCGATAATGTGGAAGCGAGGCTGGTTACAACTTGTATCGGATTATAGTGAGGGGACTGAACATGAGGAATTACCATCATAATTTTACCACCGCTTATGCAGAATTTGGTTCTTTTGCAAGAGGATTTGTACCTGCGGTCATAAATGTCATCGGATGGAGTCTCATCCTGGCAGCTTTCAGGCTGTAGAATCCTCAGCCCCTGCCTTAGGGTGTCAATTTAAGAGTAATTCGTCTCTCACACCTACACGCAGCACCACCTTCCCTTGATTTTATAGGTGTGTAGATGAGTGATAAAGTCTAAAGTCCAGGTGAAAAACAAAAGTAGTTGGTACATCATGAGCAAATGCTGGAGAGTTCAGGCGTGAGGATTGTGAGGGGTCAACAGCTAACCGTCCCAGTGTGTGCTGTCAGTGGAACATGGTGTAATTTGGCCCCTAGATTCTGGACCGTCAGTGAAGGTCTGTTTGGGGATGCATGTGTACTATTATTTATAACTCGACTACATGAGGATTTTACATGATCCCCACCCCTCCACCCCCAGAATTCCTTGAATATACTCCCTGTCAGCGGCATTAATGTGGTTCCTCCTCCGTCCACCGCCTCATTTCAACACTGCCCCGTCCACCCCTTCCACCTTGGCCTTCCTGTTTTTTCCTCTCGTAGAGGCTGAAGTGATTGTCAGACTGTAAATGTTATCTTTTCATTCTAGGTTTGTTGATGCAGCTCACTCTTTGCTTTTGAGAAATGGCCTGGGTGAGGCCCGCCTGGCCAGTTCCATTCAGTGTGTTGGGTCTTCATGGCTCCAAGTTGACAACATGCATTTTGAAGAGGAAAAAATATACAGATATCGGCTTAACTGTTTTGGGGATAGAGATAGAGAGTGTTGAGGCGAGCCCTTAAGTGTCTGGTGTCTGTGCATTCAGGAAGAAACAGCAGGGCAAAGAAAGGGGCTATTATTTCTGCAGGGAAGCTGAGACAAACTCCTCACTCCTCTCTATTAATATCTTCTAAGCGGCCCAAACTCGAGCCTCCTCTCTCTCATCTCGCTCCATTCCCTGGAATGGCAGACATGGCGATCATAGCTGAGCGTCGAGCCCGCAGGCTGGCCAGACACCCACAGGTGGGGGCGCCTCGGGGTGAGGCACTCACCATCACGCCCTCGACAGGTTGTGACTGCGTCTCAGGCCGGTCACCGCGTTACCACCTATTTCAACCTCTGCTCCAATTCTAACAATCTGTATTTATCTTTTTTTCTCATCTTACTTCAGGCATTTGCTGCATCTGCCATGCATTCTCTCTAATAATTTTTAGTGAATAGAGCAAATACACGAAGCAAAACAAAAGCGTTCATCATGGGCTCTGACACAGGTAAACTGATGTGGGTGTGCAACTATGTAGTCTAGGTGTCAGGAATGATTAAGTTCTCTTGTCTTTGCTCACACCTCTGCCTCTCTTTTTGTTTTACAGTTGTTTGCTGTTGGAGGTCTGTTTGCCTGTCTTCCTCAGGCAGTGTGTGCAGCTGGCTGTTATCTGACTCATTTCAGCCTGCAAACATCAAAAGACATATGCTCATATTTTGAATCTGTACATTGAGTGTATAGTAAAGTAACTACATGATTCTCTCTGTGTTTGTTGTTTTGTGGTCCTCTCTCTGTATATATGTATCATTTGTGCCTGTAGGTTTCTAGGCAAGTGCACAGCAGGACCTTTGCCATAGTGTTAACAGAATTGTTGTTTGTTGTTTGCCCTAATTATCAGGAGGATATTTGCCTGACCTCTTGACGTGTGCGCTTCTCCCCAGGCAGCTGCCTTTCCATCATGATGTGAATACTTATATTTACAGTGGAATTTCTGGTTGTGTTGATCGGGTTAGAATAATGGATGTCTGCCAGGTATCAGTTATGTCAATAAGGGGTGCTTTTGTGTAGTATAAAAATTTAAAAAGTAGGCTTACTGTTACAGTATAATCAATAGATCATGAATGGATCGTTTGGATTTCTATCCACCCCATTTTGATACTATTGTACCATTTTATCAAGAAACAATCCTTTTAATATGTTTGCATTCTTTCTTTTGCCTGTCTTTGTTTTAATTGCTATTAGCAGATCTAACTTTCCTACTCAAGTTTAAAACTCTGTATACACTGCATGCCGGGAATGATGCAAGCCACATAATGCTGAAGAGACAAGATCAATCATGAGTTTGGTATCACTACATTGGGACCATACTGTTGACTGTCTTGTTTATTAAAACAGTGACATTGTGAATCCCCTCAGTCAGTTGGTGTCATTTTGGAACAGAGCTGACCTGTGCATTTCCTGCTTTTGAACAAACACTAAACACCTTAAAGACACTCCATCATGTTTACACATGAAGTTTACTCATCATGAGGCATACTACTCAGCCTCTGAAACAATTCACATAATGTCTTCTTTGGAAAAAAAAAAAAACACTGGGATGGTTTAATTAAAGATTCTATCTAGTTGCATTCGGGCAATGCAGTTGTGTCTTTGGAGTTTATTCTCATGACAAAAAGTCAGGATATCAGTTTCACCAGTCATTTAAAATATTTTATTGTGAGTCTGTAACTTTGTGGACATGCAATTACTAAACTATGAAGTACCCCAAAACACAACTTTAAAATGTTAATTTATAGTCTGAAAATGATTAGACAAAACCCAACTCTACTTAAGGCAGTGTGTTATATGAGACATGACAGCATAAGGTTAAAGAGTCTACATGTGTGTGTGTGTGTGTTCATGTATGGATGTATTCCATCTGGCTGGGGGTATGCTCAAGTGAAAGAAAGGAAAAAAAAGAAAAACACACAGGCAAAGCTGGGTACACAGCAGAAATCTTACCTGTACTATTAGCCTAACCTACCACCACGCCCACCCAAATCCCAGTCAGCCCTCGGTAGATTTTATAGAAAGCATATTGTGGAGAAACCCCCACCTTTCTTTCTTCCTTTCGTCTCCTCCTCTGCTGTGATAATTAGTAGTGGGGTAATACCGGGGGTTGAACAGAGAAAGCGAGGGCTTAGAAATCCCCTTTTCCACTCCAGTGGGGGCAAATGCAGAAAAGGCCTCCCACTCCTCACATGATCACCTCAAGCGTTAGCAGACGAAGTATCCCCTGTTTGAGCAGCTAACATATAAGTTAAGTCGGACAGCCTGAAGTGGCTGTACAGACCATGCTAAATCAGGGCGGGAAGAGGAAAAAAATGAGCCTACTAAAGTGAGACTCAAGAAAGGAGACTCCCAGCTCATTTGTAACAGGAAAAACGTGTCCTAACACATGCTAAAGGAACGTGGGGTGTCCGTCATATGGCTTGGCTCTATAGAAAACCTCTCTATTCCTCCATGCACTCCAACATCTGCTGGGGCACTCAGAGATCATTAACCCTTTCACTGCGGCTGCCCGCGGCGCTCGTCTTTGTTGGAGAGGAATTCAGGCTGGAAGAGAGCATGAAAAGCAGAGGCAGGGGATGGCTTCTTAGTGAATTAAATCTCTTTAGATTGAGTGTTGAGAGCAACCACACATAGCTGCACGGACATGTTTAGGACTACAAACATCTTAACAACTGTGAATAACAAGAAATGTCCTCCACTATACAGGGTTGGGTTTCCCGATCATGCTGTGTGTCTGTGTGTGTGTCACGGTATTCCACAGTGATAAATAGGCCTAGGGCACAGTTGAAACAAGATACCTTTTGTGGTTTACAACTCATCTCAGTGTTTGTGTGTTATTCTCAAACAACCCAGGGTTTTATTTTCTGTGTATATTCTCGATGGCTTAATTTTCGTGTTTGCTTGCGTGTTTACATGGTCACATACCAGCGATGAAAAGGAAGAGCCAGGCTTTGGCCAGGCCTGAGCCAGTCTCAAACTGACATTTGGAAGCCTGAGCTCAAAATTCCCGGGATTAAATCTTTGTACTGTCATAGTCGAAGATGTGATACAAACCAACACTTTTTTTTTTTTTTTCTCTTTTGTCTCTTTAGAGAACTTCAGACTTTTCAGGCTTGGGCACCCGGTTCTCCAGCCGCAATGCCAGTGCTTCCTTCAGGTACCTTCCTTCGAGACCTCGGCCAACCTGATTCAGAATTCACTGCTGTCTGAGCTGGGGCTGGAGTCGCCGTGGCAGGAGGCAACGGCGGAGGAGGAGAAAGAGGAGGATTAAGTCCTGAAGAGCTTGACAGCGATTGACCTGTAGCATGGATTTCGCGGTATAAAGTCTCTGTGACACATCGTGGTGACAAAAGCGCACCCTCTGGAAGGGTGGCTAAGGACAAAGAGGGACATTTTCCAGCTGGGGGAAATGGATCTTGACAGATTGAAAAAACTAGACATTTTCTGATTCAAAGGCTGTGTCTAGACTGGTTGATGGTTATTGGGCGTTGATGATGTACCAAAAGGTGTAATGAGAGGGCTGTGAGAGAAGAGTGGAGGTTTTTGAGGCAGGGTGAGGAAAGACCAGGAAGTGATACAAAGATGATGAAGGACTTGGTATATTTGTTAACAAGTGAAGCTATGCCCATTACATTTGCTGAACATTTACACTGTTGGAATCAAAAGCAGTGACCTTAGTTTTTTTTTTTTTGTTCTTTGGGGTATTCAGCTTCACTCAGGAGTGGGAGAGTGAGGTGAAACCTCCCAGCCCCCTGTCTTTTCAACCTGATGGCTTTTCCAAAGTCAGCCTAACTTAGGTTTGTAATTATAACCCAGTAGCTGGGCTCTCCTGTATTTAGCTCAAGTTTGTTTTTCCAGAAATTAGGGGTACGTCAAGGATGAGGGGAATTGAAACAGGAGGGTTCAAACAACAGGAAAGAAGATACTTCTTCTCACGGACTTATACTGTGACCTTCCTCTTTCATCTTTGTGCACACATAGAAAATCTGGTTGGTTTCGTGAATGTAGGCTCAATAAGCTTTATGAGGTTGGAAATGACAGTGCCTTCTTTTTGGATGCTTGCTTGCTCTCCCGGTTCTCTCAGAAACTAGCCTCAATCGAGCTACGATTTTATTTTTTTTGTAGTTTGTAATATACAAATTGTATACATTGAATTAAACACTGAATCTCAGTTTTCAGTTCTAATATCAATATATATTTTCTAAGTAACTGCACATGAGCTGTTTGTGAAGGAGCAAAGTCTAGGCTTTCTTCTAACAGAATGGACATGAAATAAATTTACAACCTGCACTGGGTATGTCTGGTTTTAATTTCAGCTTTGCTTCAAACAGTTGCTGAGAGACAGTTTCACTTTTAAAAGATCAAAGTCTGAATAAGCTGCACAGTTTCAGAATCTCTTTAAGTTATTTTCGCTCCCGCTCCTTCCTGCATCACATTTCAAATTCTTTTTGTTGAAGCTCACTCAAACTTCATTGTTTGAACCACAGATGCATTTTGATATCGCTTTGTTTATGGAGCAAACTGATGTGTAACACTACTTACTGTGATCATGCTATTTACAGTGCTTGATGAATACACTAAGTTAGGTAAGCATCCATGTAATGCCTTATGTTGCCCACCAGTCCCAAACAAAATGGCAGGAAGTTTAGGCGTGGAATATCCTATTTGATAACAGCGGTGACCAGAGGAGGTGATGTCAGAAAATGTCCCGAGACCTACGGGGCAGACAGACATATGTTGGCAGGCGGGGTTGTTCACCCTGGGATTTCTATCATGTCTCTCTTATGTCTGTCAAGCTGCTGAAGCAAACTCAAAAGCACCTGCCACCTTTTATAGGACTTCTATAGGGCCTGTCTCTTTAAACTGTGTGCAAAGGCTCGTGTCGTCACTATTATTGGTCACGGGGGAGGCTGAATGCGATAAAGTGATAGCACAGATTGTTTTTCAACACGGAGAGGGGAAAGCCCTGGTGCCCATAACAGTGTTCGTCCAAAACAGGATGTTCCAGCCTGTTGCAGCTTTTCCGCCGATCATAGCGAAGGAAGGCAAACTCAGACATCTCAACCCTGAGGGTTTTGGCTTACACAAACACACACCCGTACACACAACACATCGTTCTCCTCAAAGGCCCTGAAATAGATACCGGGCATGATATGCTTATATACCAAAGAAAACCTGTAAACTCTACCGGCAGTACTTATTCCTTCTTTTCATTCCCAGTAGGTGAGTATATCTCTGTCTATAGATGTTGTTACAGAACAGGGATGAGCCAGTGAAAGAAAAGAAAGCTGGGTTTTAGAGGCTGGAAAACAAAAACAGAGGCTACAAGCTGATGAAACTCAGATTGTCTATTCACCTATCCTTCTTTAACTTTGGAAACACAAAAAATCCCGTTACTATCAACAGTAGTCTGTGCTCGCTGCTCCCCAAAGGTCAGTAAACCACACAAACACACACACACACACACACACAGGCTTCCTCTCCAGCAGGAGTGGCAGGCTAAGCAGGGGAGAGTTAATATCAGGGTAAAAGCACTATAAATGGGGAGCATTGTAGTTGTGGCTGGCAAATGTGACGTTAGAGAGAGGAGAGGAAAGGCCACATTACACAAATTTACAGCGTCTGGGCTGCTCGGCGCCGATTACATGTGAAAACATTGGCCGTGTTTTCAAAAGCTGGTATGCTGTCAGCAAAATCACTTCAACTGTCCTTTGAGAACTCCAGAGAGGAATTTCAGAATAATGACGTCCCTTTTTTTTTTTTTTTTGTAGTTATCTAGTGTTTATGTCCCAGCTGAGTGGGAATCATGTTTGTCTTAGCCTGAATGAATGTTTCTTTATGTCTTATGAAATGCTGTTGAGGCCTTTTTCCTCCTCCTCTGGTTGAACTTAGCTGTATTTGTGTCTTGAATGAAGATTGCACTTGTTGCTCAGGGGAAAACAACAGGAGACAGGCCATAAAATATACTGTCAGTAGACCTACGAAAGCAGGAAATGAAAGCAAAGGAAACAAAAACGAAGAAAAAACAAAACAGATAATAACACAATAAAGTAAAAATAAAACAAACACAGTAAGACATAGTATTCGATAACCTTCTTATATGAGTAAGAAAGGTATACGATGTGGGCATACGAAACCTAAAGTCAAGGCAAGAAAAAAAGATCTGCATGATCTACGTGCACACTCTTCTTAGTGTATACATTATTTGCATCTGCGGTTGTGTGCATTTAGCAATTATCGTTCGCATAATTCACACATTTATTATTTTTTATGTTTTAACACGCATGTGGTTTAGTGATTATCAATGCTATGAAGAAATGCTCATCATTAGAGTGGTAATGAATGAATTCAGAAGTAGCCTAGTAATGATACATTCACCTCATAAACACACAGACACATGACTTTACTGTATGTATGATACTGGGTGCTTAATAAGATAAAAGTATTAGTATTATTGCAGATAACAGTGAATCCAACTTTTGTGGTGTTGCCTAATCCTATCAGGAGTCTGTTTAAATTTTATAAATGATCAGAGTATATGTATATATATACACTATGTAAATACAGTATACTATGTGAGATAGGGTGAGAAAATCAAATGACTATTAATATGTAACAAAGGAAGATGAAATAAGAAAAAGAAAAGTTGTACAAAGTAAAGAATTATATGACAGCTGCTCCTAATTAGGCATTACTCCTTTGTTCAGGGTGATCAGAGACAAAACAAGAACTACTCCTCTGGTTTTACTGAAGGTATTTGTGCCTTAGGGTTGGGCAAATGGTCTTCCTGTCCAGGACTGGCTGGTTATCTGGGTCTACATGTATGCGTGTAGGGTGCATACGTGCGTTGTGAGCACCTATCGTGCTTAGGACAGGTGGCTGGCAGTGTCACATGTCACTGATTGACTAGTTCTCCACTCAGAGGTGACAGGTGCAACCCAACACTTTGTCACCATGGATCCATGAATACCATACCCTCCTCCTCCCACCTCTGCATTTCCAGTGTGATTTACATCTTCGCAATACACACTGTAATGACTGGTTTGTTAATATGCACCACCCACCAAGAGTACACAAATCTCTAGGTACAGGCCTGGACTTTTTTTTTTCTAAGATGATTGTACATTACATAAAGGAAAACACATATATTGGAGCTACCATGCTCCTATGCGCTCACATCAGTCAAAGGTTATACTTGCAATAATTGAGATAGAAATCCATAATGAGGCTCAAAAACAATCAAAAAGCAATAACCATTAATGTTAATGATGGAGTGAAATAAGGATAAGCATTAGTCATCTATTTTGTCTCTTCTAGCAGTCATTAATCTGGCCCGATACAACAGGCATTGTGCTTTTAACTAACCCAACATAAACCTTTTTTTAAAATACCTACATCAGCATCATTAATTACTGCACTAAGAACAGTCTTTCTCACAGCTGTCAGTTAGAGAAGGTGAGACAGTGATGGGCGATAAGCGTCACCTGAGCAATTTTTATGTTGTTGACTTGACGAGATAAACCCTGGAAAACTGAGCTTCACGTTGCTTAAGCGCCCAGCTCATAAATCTCCTTTCGGTTTATGGGAGCAGATGACGCATTGTTTGGTGTTGATGTGCTTTGCGTATTCACAGCAACTCATTCAAATCAAGTGTTTCAAAGGCGTTGCTGCCAGCCCCATTAAAAGCTCATAATATTGCAAGAAAAGGGTGCCATAGGGCCTGGATTTTTGACAACATATGCTGCCAAACATTTATTCCATTTGGAAATACGTTGCCATGCCACCCAAACATTTCCCCATTCCGTGTATCCTGCAATGGGTTTGTTAATACATTATAGAAAATGAGAGAGAGAAGAGTGGGAGAAGAGGGCGGTTTACTCGGTGGAAGGACCGTGCTGAGGGAGGAAATATACCCCGCTTTTTTCTATGAATCTTTTAGCCAAAGCAAAAGATGGTCACCTTTGGGAGACTGGCTGTTGACTTGCTGCATACACAGTGATGACTGAGGCAAAACAATTGAGGACTGAAATAGACATGTTGTGGCGGCTGGTCCACATCCATCCATCCGCCAGTCATCTGGGTCGACTAGTGCTGCCTGGAGCACCTTCCCCTGGTCGAATCCAGGTGGCTGCTTCTCATGAATCGAGACAAAACATCAGCTCGTGGTGGAAATTCAAGTCAGTAAATATCTGCACAAAAGTAGTGTAGCTCTGAGGGGAGAAATGTAAAACAAATGAACAAACTGTTCTGTGACAAGTGTAGCTTTAGTCTGTCTGTCAACGAATAATAAACATAAATTGCCCATACACATACTTCATATGCAGAAACTGTCAGTAAAGTGGAATACATAGTGCACAGACTTAAATCCCTGGATCAAGCGAGAAAGCAGAGTAAACAGATCATTATCACTATTCTGTGTAAAGCCCGATTTATAATCTGGCCTCAGGTCCTCAGAGGACACTGCACTGTCAGTTAATCCTGATGTTTGTTTTCAGCGGCTGCGACGTGAGTGACAAAGCAGATAGGGTTGAAGTCAGGACACTTGATCTGTAATCAAACTGAAATCAGCGATTACTCAGGGCGCTTCAGGAGCTAGATCACTGCATAGCACAGCTGCATGTGACATGGGAATAAGTAGTGGTGGTTGTGGAAGGGGGTGTCATTACAGGAGTATTTCCTGGTCATGGCTAATAGAAGCTGAATTGGTGTGGCTACCACCTGGGGTGATAATGGGTGTGAAATGACCCCTGTGGTTTGACAGCAACATTCAGTTAACAAGGTATTCCACACACATATTTGTAGATAATACCACAATTTATTATAATACGTTAAAGCTTTGGCTGCGGTAATGTCTAGCACCAGAGGCTCAATAATCTGTGCCAATGAATGAACACATTTAATGGATAAAAGGAAAAAACCTGAGCAATTTTCCGTATGTGTTTGCCATGAAGAACTCCAAATGGGACAGACACCTAGCTATTATCGCATTGAGCCTGATTCCTGGATAATAGGCACAGCAAATGACACATTCTGCTGACCTTTGAGACCTGCACTGCTCTTTGAGGAACTTTGAACTCTAAGTTGAGGTGAAAGACAAAACTAATGGATGCATAAGTTATGATGGGATGGTGATTATAAAAGATCTTCAGATTGCAAAATATGGTTCTGTGCAGTACTGTGTCGGTGTTGTTTGAATAGATCTATTCAGTTGTCATTCCACCATTTTCTTGTGGGCGTGAAATAGCAAATGGTTGCAGCTGATAAGTTACAAAGATTGACACCAGCGGGTGGTAAGAAGTTAGCTACGAAACTAGCTAACGGTAGCAAGAAATAGATATAGCCATGCATTTTCATCTTAGCTGTGCAAGGAAGCTTGCTAAGGTAACACTGTTATATTGGGCTAGTGCTAACATTAGCATGGTTAGAAACAGGATTTCGTCATGGCGATCAGACTTAACAAGCAGATACCAGACCTACCTATTTGAGTTGATAAGGTAAATCTAAGGTGTGGGCATCAATTCAGAGGTCTAGAACCAGGAGAAATACCTTTTAATTTACATCACTATCACCATAGTCTGCATTTCCAAATGTCTACAGCTTAGGTTTCCCATGTTCACAATTGTTGGAATTTTCTATTTTAATGAGGGAGTTTCATGAATGTAAGTTTCATGTACCTGTGGCTCTCTTCAGCATGAATGATTTGCATAGGTGATGGTGGTTTGTGTGCATGACAGAAACTACTTTATAACCCAGGAACCTATGGACTGCAGCTCTATAGAGGTGTGCGTGTGAACTGCACAGTCAGGAGTGAGAATAATAAGTCGGCATTCATCACATCTACTCTACCATCCTCAGCTGGGCGTGTGGGTGCGCTGGAAAGCGCCTGCCACAGTCACATCTGTAAACATGGGCAGACAAGTAGGCAGCAGTGCGCGATGTTATCGCCACAGACCTTAGCTGCTGGGCAAAACCAACAAATGGACATGAAAATGCTAATTACGTTCAAATTAGGTCCCTGGATAAACTGGTTGATAAACTTCTGGCTGATCAACAACGGCAGAAGTCACTTGATTCGCGTGGGCAGTCTATGCCACTGTGGAACGCTGTATATGCTTGAATAGATGTTGTTAGTCATTGCTGTGCTTCGAAACAAACTTCGTTAATAAAATAAGCTTGAATGTCATTTCATGGCAGCCACAGACCTAGTGGAATATAATAATGTAAATTAGCTGATGATGAAATTCTCGGTTCTGCATTTTGAGCAGGCAGGAGGAAGCCACCTATTTCATCCTGCAGCTTATAGATACTTTATTCTTTGATTTGGGGCCACCTTTTCCTCCCTATTATGACAATTGTAACAACTCCTATGTTTCACGCTACAAAGTGCTCGATATCAACAGCTGGATTCAGTTTGATAAATGTTTTCACTTTGTTTTCCCAAACGAAGGGAGTTGGATAAACGGGATCTGGAGATAGCATCAAATCCTGTGGGAAAGATATTCTTGATCACGACTCTCAGTGTTTCAGGTTCCCAGTACTGACAGATTACTAATCTGTGTGAGAGCCCAGTGTTGCTGCTGGTGTGGGTCTCTGTCAGGATAGGCTGAACAAAGTCCTGTTTGATCTAGCTGGGAAGAGAGAAAATTAGGTGCTTGGGAAAATCCTCAGTAGAGTGTCAGCAGCTTGCTGCCATTTTCTTTGTAGAAGCAATTACATCATGTATTCGCTCTTTTAAAAAAAAAAAAACTCCAATAAATTAAACCTGCAAGGTTAAAAGCGAACAAAGGTTTCCTTTTTTAATCTCCTCTTCAGAGAGGAAAGGTTACCTGGCAACAAGAAAGAAATAGGGAGCTTACTGTATGCATACGATCTGTCTGTTGCATTTTTTTCCTCTTTTTTGTGGAGGCTTAACTTTCTTTGACTGTTGTGTCTGTCTTCTCATGTTTCCTTCTCCTTAAATCCTCTGTCTCAGTGTTGCACACAGAAACACGGAAACCCAAAGTCAGCCATTGTGTGTAAAAAAAAAATAGAAGCTCTGCAGGGGTGATCAAATTGCAAACATGGGTGTCTTTAAGTACATTACCGTCATAGAATGGGAGTAAATGAGAAAAGACAGAGGACAATGGAACTCTGTAGCAAAGACTACGGCTGGTGTCTATTATTTCTGCCCCACTCCTGCAAGTTTGCATGTCTGTGACAAAGAAAGGCCTCTTTCCATGTTTGCACAGTGTGTACTTTTGAAGCAGCGCCCGGCTTGTGTGCTGTTTGTGTACAGTCTGTGTACTTGACTTTCAGTGATCAAACAGTGTGGTGGTGTCTTAGGAGTCAGTACATTTGTTTGTGTATCGTACTGAGTGAGTCAGTTGATGCACTTCGCCTGTCTGAGATTTGGACGTTTCCTCCCTGTTCTAGCTGTTTTTTTTAAATCACTCCTCCTGACATACCTCATAATCAGTTGAGATGAAGGGATGGGAGGAGTGCTGGAGGAGGGAGAAAAGATGTGGGGTCTGTCTGTGCTCCATCACTGAGATGTCTGATCCCTCCTCCCTGGAGCACGTTGGCAGTTCTTTCCCAAGGTTAGGGAGCAAAGTCCATCCTGAGGAGGAGGAAGTTGAACTCTCGTCACTGGTGCTCCAGTTTATCAGCTTCCCTTTTAGAGTTACAGCCGTATCGTGGGACCACTTCTCTGTACGAGAATCTGCAGGCCACGCGCACGTGGGGGGGTGACATACGTGCACGCACGCATAGGCAGTGACACGCACGCATACCACAGGCACTTCATCATATCAGGCGCACATATGTGCATGCGCTCTCGGCATGCCTCTGTCTCTGAGAGAAGGGGAAACAGAGAGAGGAGAGGATGAGTTGTGAAATATAGGGGAGAGTTGAAACAAGGTTTGACCCAAGAATGCAGCAATGTAACTCGAATGGCCAAGATTTAAACAACCTCTCCTCTGCAAATTTACAGTGTTACAGGCCTGACCGCAGTATTTTTCACCGAGCATGAGTGTGAGAAAGTCACTCAGGCCACAAAACATCTTTCAACCTTTGTCCCTCATCACAGGCGAGATGGTTTGTCAGCTGGAGTAAATCCGGGTAAATTCAGCACAATGTAGTTTACAAAGGCCTTGTAAGGAGTTTGGGTTTGGAAAGCCCCATAGCATGCTATTCATTTTCCCTCCCCTGCGCTCGCCAGCCCACTCCACCCGGCTATTATGGCGGGGTTGTCTCCAGGGACCCCCAACACAGACGCTAGTTTGGAAACCCCAAGCATGCCCAGACCGCCTGCATTTCAGCGGGGGTTAAAGTGGAGGGGAAGGAAAGGACTAAGAAAAGGAGAGAACAGCCTCGTTCCTGGCTGCATCTTCCTGGGCCTGTGATTTCCCTCCACTGTGAATGTAAACAGACAAGGACATGAAAGAGAAAAAAACACCGGCAGAGTGGAGGAAAAATACAAGAGGAGGGAGAGAAGAAACAGTTCAGCGGGCAAAACATATCTTGGCATGAAGCGTGAGACACAAGTCACCAGCTCATTTACTGGTGCCGCTGCCAGACACAGAGACAAAAAACACATGCAGGCAACAAAAGCTGGCTCCCAGACACACTGGCACAGAGAGGGCTGTCTATGAAGCCCATGACACATCAGTTCAGACTTGGTGTGCAACAGCTGCAGGACAAAGACTTTTGATTTTGATCATTCAGGAGACCAAAACTAATGTTTACATTATACTTTATACAACACTAATCACCTGTAAAACACAAAGAAAGGAGAAGCAAGTGGACTTTAAACTGGGTTTTATGTTCCCATGCCTCCAAATGTTGTCGATGTTCCTGCTGCAAGAGGTATATTTTTCATCATTTTTAAATATAGAACCCAAAATAAAGCCTTTACTACTCACGTACTACTGACATTCCACAAATCAAAATGTAGATTCAAATCATACCTTCTAGATCCCACTAATATTTTAGTTTTGTAAAAGTACTGTATGGAAAACACATTTACTCTGACTTATTTTATATTATACGACTTAAGAGCAGATAGATTTGGTAAGTTGTGTCATTAAAAGATGAGTTCACCAGCTATCTCCTTACATGTCCACACGCACATTGGAAACAATTATTGGTCACTGTTTGGTTGATGAAACTCTCTCTTGAGTCATGATGAGGAATAGCAACACAAAGTGGAATTTGTTAATAAAAATACTGTCTGTGGAAGATGCCGCAACGTACTTAACAACTCAGCTGAAGAAACCTCATTAGATTCAGATGAACTTTAGAATGATTCTCCCACAAAACAAGGACTGTGGGTTTGTCACTCCATCACTTACATTGCAGTTGTAGGAAGAATTGCTCTGTGGCCAGTATGCACAGGAGGGAACCTTACAGAGACCAACCCTTTCAGTGTGTTAAGATAGACAAAGACAAGAAAACAAGACATATGGCTAAGGGTTTAAAGCTGATGGCTCAACAGTGTCTAATACTAGAGTTCCCCGAGCACTTGAATGCACGGGAGATAATTTTTAAGTGGTCCCTGCTTACGTTTGCTTTACCAGGTAGAAAACATCAAAGGAGGGCAACATTTTTGTGATGGTTTCTCAACCTCAAGCAAGGTTAAATCTCTGAGTCAATTTGCATACAGTGCTGACATGAAGTTACTGATATCTCTAATAATAACATTTGCACAGAAGACAGGAAATCAATCTACAAACTTCGTTTGCTGTGGAAAATAGTAGTAGTAATGTGAAGTATGTACCACGTTGTCATCCACAGACTAAAAAGCATGAACATTTAATCTTGTGAACACTAGGCATATACAGCTTGTAGGCATGTTCGCGTTAACATTTTTGAATCATAATAAATCTCGAGGAAATTGCTCTTGTGGGATGACAGCTAAATTACGAGTAGCTATCATTGGATCTTCAATAGTGTTTTCTATACCGTTAATCAGGCTGGTAAAAATCACACTGGCGTCAGTATACTGTACATGTTAACAATGAAAGTTCTTGTCAGCTAATGACGCTTTTGACATCAGGCCTGGTGTTATAACAAACTGTTACATAACCATGTGCAGAACAAATGGTACCATATTGAAAGGCCTGTGTGGGTGGACCTGCGCCCAGAGAACAGGGCGTCAGGGACAGATGATTGGGTGTCAGGAGAGTAGGGCGGAAGGGCTTTATGAGCTTTGAGCTCAGTTTTCTGTTTTCAGCATTAGTCACTGTTACTCTGTCTCTCCTCTGTTTCCAACCTCTATTCTTTCTCTCGTCATAAGTCTGATGATAAAAAATAGGTAGGGGTCTCAGTGTTGAGTAAAACCTTGTGTGTAAGGGTATCATAATAATAGCAGTGATACCCAGACAGATCTTCTCAAGCATCAGGGGACTTGTGTTTGTTTGGGAGGTGGTTGACTTTACTTAAAGAAATGTGCCATAATTAGGCTTTCCATTTTTTTCTCCACAGGCAGACATCTATGACCTCTGTGGGTAGAGATTATCAGTCTTGCTTTCCTGTTAACTCCTAATATGTCCTCCACTGGGGCAGAATGGCAAACATATATTCACCAGTCTAAGCCCAATGGGGGCCATCTACAGCTCAGTGGGCGCGAGAGACTCCCTGCAGAAAAAAAAGGGCTTCATTTAAAAGCAATTTCCTTCATTTCTTTCATTTTCTTCACTCCATTTTGTCTCCCCAGTTGCATACCATGGAAGCCTCAGGTATTTTCCAGCTGCTGCCGACAGCATAAGTGCTTTCAAATCTGTCATATGGCCTGTCTCTGCTTTGCTCTCCCATGGCCTCACCACTTGTAAAAAGTGCAGCCACAGTAACATGAGAGGCAGAATCTGCACTCCATGTGTTCAACAACTTATTAGACACTTTTGTTTTAGAGAGATCAATGCATAAACATGGTTGATATGCTTCCTGATCTTTACATATTTGTAATTCAGCTGTCTGTAAATATTTACTAAAGCTTCCTCCTATTCAGAACATTTTCATCTTCAGGCGAAAATCCCTCATGCATCATATATATTGGCGAGCAGCCAATCATTGGGCTCATCCAATGGCAGGTGATCCTGTAAGGATGTGAGCTAAGTGTAGAATGGTTGATGGACAGATATAACTAACAAAGTAACCTGGCACTGGGGGTGATGTTGTGTGTCTCAGCTCTTTTGGTGTTTTAATTAAAATAGGAGCGCAAACAACTCTACACCTGTGTTAGTTAGTTATTTTATTTTTTGTTAATTACTGGCAGAGCAATGAACTGTAAACTCAACACTATTACATCTTCCTCTTACCAAAGTTATCTCATGGAGATATTGCTAGCATGCTGGTTTCCTATTTCAACATCCAGCAGACACAGAGTGACATTACCATTCCCTTAGGTAGTTTTTCTGTCACCTGTTGAATGCAAGCCCAACATTAGCTCTCCTTTTGGCTTGGTTTGATCGCCACCAACTCCTAAGGGCATTTCTAGCTCTTTAGCCACTAAATGCCTCTCTTCAGGTAGTGTACTGGGTTTATCAGAGATTTTTTTTGCTGATAACATCAGCCTGCTACAGCTGGAAACAAGAGCAGTAAAATTTGAATCGAATTTTGCAAACAATGTTGAAGGTAGAAGCGCTCTGCAGATTTGGGCTCACCGCAGAGTTCAGTGATGATTTTCTGGGCTCAACACTACATCCACCACCTTTCACACGGCACATAACCATCAGGTAATTGCTCATGTACAAGTATTGATTTGTTCAACTTTACAATTACCAAGTAAATCAAGAAGAATGAGGCGATTACAGATTCAAACGCAACTATCATATACACAGGTAATTCAGCTGCACTGAGACTGAAGTTTATTTGTCCTGCCACCATCAAAGAGAGTAAGCAACATACACATATACAGTATAAGCATATGGTTATTTACTCATACCTCTGTTACATTTCTATATTGAATTTTTTATGGATGATTTAGAAATTTAAAATATTAAATAATATGCACAGAATTACAGACTATGATGCATTGTGTTGGGCAGGACCCACTTGGACCATCATGCATTGGGGCTTGTGCGACCCGTTACGTCACCTAATACAGATTTCTAGGTGTTCTCATTTCTGTGGCTTAAAAAACACTGGAGTTTCTGTGTTTCATTTGTCAGTTTCTGTCTAAGATCCTAGATTGGATGGAATCGGACTTGTGACTTTGACTTGTTTTTGTTGTTGCTGCTTTCCTATCAGAGTCTGCTGCTAACACTGGACTGTATGTTTGCTTGGAATTACTGAACACCTTCTGATTTTGCTAGCCCTTTGGATTACTGAGGGTGTTTGTCCAACAGTATCAGACAGGGGAAAAGCACTCAGTGCTGACATAGAGTTGTGGGTTTATGAGAGAGGGGAGTGATCCGGGATTAAAACAAACATCCTCTTCCTTCTTTTGTGAAATCCTAAACTGAGGGTTTCCCTGTATAGAGCTAACATTCGTTGGTCAAACATCATATCAAGGTAATCTTAAATATTTTTCTGATAAATACAAGCGCTGACAGTGAGGGGATGAAATACAGTGACCTTACTTGTCCTTGTACATTTAAGACAGGTCCTGCCTTACTCATCCACAGTTTGGTGTAAGTTTCTGCCTTCATCTGTCCAGTTACATGCCTCCCCGCCCCCTGCCTTCTTCTTTCCTACTAATAGTTGCCATCAAGCAGACATTTACATGTACAGAAAGTCTTATGTGCACTCAAGTAACCTGGTTTAACACACAAATATCATAACCCAGTTAAGCTAATTTCTTGATCCACTTTGAGAAACACAATTAACATGGCTGACTTTCTCGATGGATAAATAAGTTACTGAGAAAGAGTAATGGCTATTCTACAGATATTTAGCATCATCCTCTCTTATTCCTGTAGAAAACTCTTTTTGTTGGAAGTCCTCTTTTATCTGACAATATTCTTGTGAGTTTATGTATTTACTTATAAATAGAGTGATTATATAACAACCCTGTTTGTGAGTCTTGTGACCTTAGGCCTCTTTCATGGCTTAGTTACAGAGTGAAGCTATGGCTGCCCTTTCAATTAGGAGGTCACCACCCTTCATTTACTGTTTGCTCTTTTGAGGAATAGCTGACACTTTACTTAGTAGATGAGAAGGCCCCAATGCACTTTTTCGTCTAAACATAAAATATTACCTTTGACCCAAAATGTCAAACTATTCCTTTAATTTGTGCAAATGAACACATCTAACTATAAATGGAGGACTCTGTCTGTCTGTCTGTCATCTGATTTTCTTGACATCACTCATCGATTGACTTCAAATTTGTTTGATGATGCAGCTGATGACATCATCAAAGGTCACCCTCAACTTGACGAACACATCAGCACTTTAACAGACGCATCCCTTATACACAGGCGCTAACACACGGTGCAAAAATAGGGGCAATGTTTTCCACAATTCCAGGGTTATCTGTAATGAAAGTGCGTGTGTGATGAAGGAAGCCTAACTAAAAAGATAAACACACCACACCTCACTGTCTTGTCTGTCAGATCTGTCTCCTCTTGGCTTCTGCTGTGGCTGCTGCTGCTGCTGCTGCTGCTGCTGCTATTGCCGCCACTGCTCTGGGTCAACAGGGCGGCTGCATATCTATGTTTTAAAATCACTGAGAGCTTGGCTTTTATTGTAGCGTTGAATCTATTGCAGCTCTCCTCTCTAGAGGGAATGGTACATATCCATGTGCAAACTGCCTGAAAAATGGCAAACTAGGTGTGTTCAGTGCACACAATTATCTCAGTTGAATGCAGACAGCCTGTGCTCTGGGTGAAGATTCATGATAACTGGCCTCCTTAAGCACCTCATACCTGTAGACACATTACATCTCGATCCCTTGCAGGGAATTTCACCAGCGACATGTTAGACCAGCTTCACCTGTCAGTCCCACAAGCAGCAACAAGGCATTGCCTAGCAGAAACATGCAGAAGAGTAGGAAAGGCGGTGTTTACTTTATCAGGACGTGTGGCAGGGCCTGAACAAAAAGGCCTGTTTTTACCCTACAATGCTCCTCGCAGGTTATTTCTAGTGCCCAGTGGTGGAGAGTGAAGACCAGCCACAAAAGGAAAGAATATGTGGTTCTGTTGTGGTCTTAGGGGAAGTTAATAGGCGAGTAGATGTGGGGTGGGGTGTCTGACTTTACACATTGGGTGGCCCTAGGGTGCATGAGTCAAGGTCTCTCTCTGTGGGAGAAAGGGTTGGCAGGGAGGAGGAATGGGTGTTTATAGACTAGAGCTGGAGAGGTCAGAGGGATGAGTTCACGTTACAAGGCGAGATGATACAAAAGATGACACCTGGTATAACCCTGTCAAAGATAAGGCGTTTTAAGGAATGTTGAAAGTCAAGCCTGGCACTGGCGTAATGTTTAAGAGTGTGCAGGAGAATAAAGCTCACGATGGGAAATTAGGGTTTTGCTGAAGTCTACTTTTTATGTTTGACAGCACAGTCCCACAAACATAGAGGTCCACAACCAACATTCCTGCAGGACATCTTAGCCTCAGCTAGTACAACAAAACAAATGCTGACAGAAGGACACATGACATGTAAATCCACACAGGCGTACCGTGTTTTCGCCTTGTATTTGTTACAGTGGATAAATATGTTATTAAGTATGTGCATGAGAGAGATTATGCTCTCGCTCCTGTGAATGTTTACTCTATTATTGTTGCTGGGCATATGATGTACACACATCTAAGGTGTGCCTCCCACACCAAGTGTTTTTTTCTTTAAGTTTGTATGCACATACTCCACTTTGGCAGACTCCCTTAACTGCCATCAAGTAATGTCACCACAGAATCTGGTTCTACTACTGTCTGTCTGGCTGTCTGTGTTCCCTACGGCTACAGGGCTGTATTTATCCACGAGACAAACCCCTGTCGTAGTACAGGTGATGACAGTAAGCATAGGTTAGCAACTTTTTTTTTATTGACATAAAGATTTTGATCTGATCTTTCTGAGCAATTGGACAGCAACCAGATTACCAAACAATTCAGACAGGATACAAAAGACACCACAGAATTATCCCTCATGGGCACAAAGTATTCACTCCAGGGAAGTGAGACAGACAGGAGCCTTTTCTTTAGAGAGTCTCCGTTGTGTACATTTTTGGGCCTATTGTTCCAGTGATTGCATGTTCAAATATGTCATAGTACAGAAGTGCGGAAAATCTTTTGAAAACAAAAATAAAACATTATGTTTCCTCTCTGGCTCTTCTTAACATTTCTCCTCTCCGTTTCTCTGTCCCGTGCGGTTGCGTTTGTGCAGTCTAATTGGCAGAGTGGTCTGGGACCCTGGCTGCTTGCCTGACAGGCTGGCACAACAATACAGGAAGCGACCTTATCTGGAAGGGATGGGGAGGAGGCGCAGCAGTATAGTCAAAGAGATATGCAGGATTTCCAGAAATGTATTTGAATTAAAGGCCATCTTGCATTCATTTCTAAATCTTAAGGAATGAAACAATACAACTCCCCCTTCTCCTGCAACAAAAACATTCAAAGGTAACACACATGCATACAGCTAAATGTACTAAATAGACCCTGCTGATGTAATTGAAACTATACACATCAGCATAGTGTTAAATTAACACTTCAGTTGTGAGCATTTTCCTGGGAACAACACTATATTTTCCTGTTATTGAGTTCAGGGACGTTTTATTTGGTGTTCCAGAAATGTTGATTGTTTGCCCACTCACAGACCAAGATATGGCTCCTGGGCATGAGTTCAACTATCTTTGAAAATTATGAAATTCAGCAACCAATAATCCAGTCAAACTCCTCAGCTGTTGATTAGCCCAGGTGAAAGCGATTGCACAAAATTAAGCAATCACTGCTTGAAGTGACTTATTAGGCTATAAATCACTGATATCATCTTTAATTATTCAGGTAACTTATATGCTTGCAACTCATAATTCTGCTTTAAATGTTAGTATCAGAGTTCCCTACCCAGGCCTGTTGTCTGTGGCTGACCTGTGGTTTTACCTTTGCTGCTGAATCTAGACCGTTTGGCTCCTCTCAGATAGAAAACCTGCCAGCGAGGTTGCTTTGTCTTGTGCAACGTTTGCAGATGAGCCTGGGAAACATCAACAGACAGATGGATTCTCTGCGCATCCTCTGAACAGTGAAATGTGGTTAATAGAACAGTTTTCCATTGTATACTAAATCCATGAAATATTGTGATTGTCATTCGCTTCATCCATCCAACCATTTTTTACTTATGCTTTACAATCTGTACAGCATATGACATCCTCTATCCTTATACCCCCTGTTTGAATAAGGAAAAACAATACAAATGGTAATAATACTAATATAGATAGACAACATGGATGTCAAGCAACTTCCAAGTGACACCAAACATACCTGAGCCATACAGCCTTCTTTCCACCATGGATACCCTCACACAGAAAGGAGAGTGAACAAGGAAACCGTACACATTGAAGGAGATGGGGTATCACTGCTAAAGGTGAAAGATGCGTGGGTGGCTAGATCTGCAGATTCAGATCCACATCCGAAACGTCTGGAGATGAGGCACCGACGGCCACAGGGAGAGGGAGAGGTCCTCTCTGTCTGGTCAATGATCCAACGCAGAGCAGCCTGAGTGAAAAGACAGCACAGGGTGATAAAACAGACAGAGAGAGGGACAGGAGAGAGAGAAGGAAAGAGAGTCGACAGGGCCAATGTGTTTCTTGTGAGTCTCTCTGCCTGTTTACTTCATGTGCACAAACAGTACAGGAGCAATAATAAGACCCACATTTGGACAATGGTCGGTCCATCCCTAAGTCCCTTAAGCATCAGGGTAATCTGATACAGAGATGGATCAGTGGAACTCTAAAGTAATCCCCCAAGATTTACTTTCACTAAGCAAAGTGGTTACACCATCAACTTGAAAGGTTGTGTAATGATACCAATATGAGGTGATAGTTTCTGCATGTAGGGAGAATTAAACTAAATAATCAAGTCGCTGACTTGGTAAATAATCTCAGCTAATCAGTCAGTCTGCTCCTCCAGGGTTTGTAAACACACTGAAAAGGTAATTGAGTGAGCGGAGCATTGTTGGGAAACGCATGCGAGGCATACACTGGTTTGGGTACGGCAGCACTGATCCAGAGCTTTTGCATCTGGCATTGAACAAATAAAAAACACATTAAAAATTGCGTTCAAGTGCGATGTTAATGTACACAATATATTTACAGTTAATGTAATGCCCCCTTCGTGAAATGTCATTCTATTAGACTGTGCTCCGGTAAAAAGCTGTCAAGATGCCTATCTGGCAGAAGGGCAGGAAATTTGAGAAGCTATAACCAAACCAATAAGCACAGCGATGATTATTCAACACCCTGGCCGCGAGGCAGCTGTCAGGGATACGCAGATCAAACACTCCCCTGTGACTCTGTCCCTGGGCAGAGTCAATCATGGGAGTAGATAGATGAAGCAGGGTGTAGAGAGACACGGCTCTGACTTCAGCATGGCATCTGCGTTTGTGTGTGCATATATACAGCTTAGGCAACAATATGACAGTTAACCTTCCCTCACCTACCAGCTGAGATGACACAGAATAACACTGCTAATGTTTAACAAACACAGGCAACTGGGTGTGTTTGTGTTTGTGTGTGTGTGTGTGTGTGTGTGTGTGTGTGTTTATATCCTTTGATAAGCCCATCCTGACCTTTCTATCAGGGGCTCATCCTCAATAGTCGCGGTCAGGGCCGCTAATCATTTCACAGACTGTTGCACAACAACTTTCATCAGCTCCAAGGAACAAAGTGTGCTGCCAGTGACGCTCATACTTAATAAAGGCATCTAGTAGCCTCCCTGTGCCCCACACACTCACACACACAGACACACACAAATGTGTATCCAAGCCAGTACACACACACTTTTTAGGAATATTCTGGCTTAGTGAATTTTATGGCTTTGAGTTACACTGAGCATGTAAAGACGAAATCCAGTGACCAAAATAATAAGGCCCATCATAAAAATCCATGTAATTTGTGGGTAAAACACTCCAGCCAACACAGCCTGTAACACCTCATTACAGAGCAAAGCCAGCAGATGGCACCATTTCACTTTTATATGTGCAGAAGTGATGAATGCAATACCAACTACACAGCCAGATTTTACTTATATTATGACTGGTTTATCTGACTTTCCTTTGATATTTTTTGAATGAGTTTAAAACAGTGTACTCATTATTTTAAAAATTCATGGGGATTTTTTTGGTATGGTGCATGTTATATTATGATCATGAAACATATGTAGATCTTCCTAAACATCCAACAACCAGAGGTCAGTTTTTAACCAGATACAGGGGACCTAGTGCTGTTACTCATCTGGTTATGATTATAGCTTTCTTAAAGTCTCACAGGGTGAATTCATGTTCATTAATGTTCATTTCTGTTTTATATATATACTTGTTTTTTTCCCTCGTGTGACACCATGTGTTTTTCACTGTGTCACACCCCCCCTCTTCCTGCACATTCATTTTCATTTTAGTCATTTGTCTTTGTGTGGCATTTGATTTTAACCCTGGCAAACTAACAAAACTCAAACTCCTTTGAGGAATGTTCAGGGTGACATCTCTGAGGTCACAGCTCCCTCTTCTGACACTGAAAATATCACAACCAGCAGCTCATTACACTGTGTGACAAGTAAATGAATGTGAATGTGACATGATTTTTCTTCAATGATTGGAAATTAGAAATTTAGAAAATCCAATTAACGTGGACTCACTGGAAAACAGTCCCAGTGAAGCATCTTTAAAGTCTGACAGATACAAAATCAGCACTAGTTCTTTTCTGACATTCGTCTCCACACGCAAGCAACAATCTTTGTCTCTAGAGCACTTCTGCTAATAGCCGTGAGAGGAAAATATGAGTTAAAGTCTGAGGGATGTGGTGTAACTATCCCCTGCGCCAAATCCAAAGCAGGAACCCAAATAAAGGTTCAGTTCAGAGTAAAAGCAAACAAAAAAGGAAAAAGGCCTCATTCCTGATAATACCTTTAGAGCTCTTCTATACGCCCAATGATGGGTGGAGGGGAAGTGACTACACAAGATCCTTAAAGGGGTTATTTAAACCCCCCACTCCAACCCACAAAAAATAAAGAAAATAATTGGTTTTGTTTGCCCAAGTTTTAACATCTGTCTTGGATATTACCTCCAGCCCAATTTGCTGAGTGTTTTAAATATAATTTTCAGTCCTGTGAAGACTACAAATGAATCTCAGCATTTGCCTCCACTGTGTCGCTGTGTTTAGGTGGAGGCAGAAATCTGACCGAATAAAACCAAAAGTATCTGCAGGTTGTTTTTTTTTTTTTTTTTAATTCTCTGTAATTTGGATGAATCAACCCTTTACAGTGCCTGGATTTGATTGTCCTTTGTGGTCCTCATGTGTATATTTATAAATGTTCAAATCCTCTCTTCACGCTGCACTGATTTTAATGGTGTTTGGATGAAATCAACAAAACATCATACCATATGTGTTCAAAAGTATGATTCAGCATTCTGTCATGTTGTGTTAACTGAGACAGAGACCAAACAAGGTTTGAATTTGGCAGTTTTGTCTTTGCAAACCAAAATAAAACTGCTCCCCACAGACACTGAACAGGAATCTACTGGTGAAAGCTGTTCATAATGGCCAATTCAGCCATACCAACCCATCCTTTTTAATTAAAGGCATGGGCTATAATTGATCAATAACTTAATGTTTGCCATAAATGGATTAATAGTGGCATGGGAATGGGAGGAAAATGGAGTTCCCACCCCCTGAGAGTGCACTCTCTGTGTCCCAGAGGTCTTATCATTTGCCCTCCTTGTCCCTTATATTGCCCTATTTGCTGCTGACTGTCACCCAGCCAGATAGATAGAGGTCTAATAGAGAGGCCTGCTCTGTTAAGTGATTGAGCTGTAAATACAGATTGACCTGAACTAAGACTCTCATCATCTGTAAACTCATTCAACACTCTGCGTCCTCTCCCTTGACGTCCGGGAGAGTCTGAATCATTTCCATCACTGAGCAGGGGGGCATCTCTGATCATGAGATAGAGAGAGGGAAGAGAGTGAGCCACACAGTTCATATAGATATATGTGTGTGTGTGTGTGTGTGAGTGTGTATGTGTGTGTGTGCATGCATGCCTGTGTGTGTGTAAATGTGTATGCGGGAGGGTGCTGAAGCGTCAAACAACAGCTCCGAGATGATCTTTCCATCAGCTCCACAGAGAGCAGAGATTGTCCCAGACAGAATTTATGGAAATGGTCATAAAACGTGAAGACTTCAATAATGGGATATGTCGATAAAACCCACGGCAGCACAATCTACGGCAGTTTACTGAGGAGATGAGTGGTCTGGCTGTTAGACAACTCAAATCAAAATTTCTGAATAAAGCCCTGTAAGTCAACAACCCTAACGGTTTCATAAATCATAATATGAGACAGATTCATCAAGACTGTATTTATTGTTATGGCAGAGTGCCAACCGCAGAATTAATCCTAGGTGTGCTCTAATGGCAGAATTAGCTGTTTTCCTATATCAGTGTTTTTTCAAGCTCAGCAATTAGTCAAGACTTTTATACAATTTCTGATTTCTAAATGATGTCGCAATTACTTTTATCTCACTGAAATTAAGACAAAAGAAAAACTCAAGTCTCAGTGTAGTTTTCATTGTAATTGCCTTTTTAAGGCATAATACAAGATGATATGAGACGTACCGATGTCTAATTATATTGTGGTTGTATTTTCATTGTTCTTTTATTAGTTCATAATATGTTAGTTATTAGAATTTTATTAAAATAGTACAATAAGGATACACCCACAATACAATTTTGTACTTTAATCTTTTTCTCTGGTTCCTCTTTGCATAATCACAGTTTGGATTTTATACTTCATTTTTGAGTTTATAATGGGTGTGTATAGCAGCAGGTTAGAGTCTAACTTCCAGCTCCTCTGTTTTTTCCTAAATTTCCATGCTTCAGTTCTTCTAAAGTATATCTTTCACTTCTCGTGCACATTTTATACCTAAAAGTGCAGACAAATTTGTGCTCTTTCACAAAGTGTGACTACTTAAGCAACAGGATTCACACTTTCAGACGTCAGTCTTTCAGCAACAAGAGGAGCCCTCAACTTACTCAGACTCCAAAGTCAACTGACCTCCCCCAGACACAGACATGGCCACGTTTGATACTATGACTCTGTGATCATTTTTCACTTTATCTACACAAATGATACATGTATATCTTCAGTAAAGTCTTTTAACAGTAGTAGTGAGAAGATTTCAACAATAGGAGTTACGTTTTTTGACTCAGCAGCACAAGTTCCAGAGGTGCACCGAGCCACATGTCAGTAATGTGTGAGTCTTTGTCAGGGCCAGCTTACTGCAGCTGCTTGTACACAGGTGATGGACATGAACTTCATTCACACCTTCTCTGCTCTTTGTGCTGTTTATACACACAACCTGACAGACTGGGACAGGTCTGTAGTGAAGTTTTTGGACAAGTTCACCTAGTTAGTGTGAAAGCATTCACAGTATTGATTGTCTTTTTTTTTTTTATTCTGCTTCTTCCATACGTTTTTTTGGTTGCTAAGTACTTCTGAATACTTTCTGCTACAGAAACTGACTATCAAAATACTCATCTTTTTCTGTAAATAATTCAACTTAATGCTTGAGCTATTGTTTTAAGTTCTCAGCTTAAGTTCTCGGCTTCCACGTTTTGCTTCTTCATTTACCTGTTATTTCCACTGTTTTCTGACACTTTCAGCTTTGCTTCAGCGATTCCTTCAGCTCTTAGCATTCATGCTGCATTTTCTTCAGGAAATGCTTTTTCTAGTTAAAGAATCGGCCATTGTGTTAGGGATACTTTTTTTTTCTTTTTTTCGTGTGGAAAAAATAAGAATCACTGCACAATAAAAACATCCCTTCCCCCTCAGTAGCATGTGGGAAAAATGTCATATACATTAGTCGTGCTGAGAGACACACTGATAGTATTTTGACAGGGACTATTTCTCAGTGCTTTATTCTCTGTTCTGTACTGCAGGTGTGAAATCAATAAGGTTAATGTGATGCCAGTCCGTTTTAATTTCAGGGAATGTCTAGTCATATCTTATTAAGAGCGGTTAATGACCCACAGCCCCTCTGGCAGATGATCCTCAGTTCAACTTGCAGGAATTATTGGTGATTCACGGGAGCTCATTTTGAGTATTTAGTGAAGAATTCTTAATATGCATTGACTTCTGAAAATCTGTAAACTCCTTAACCTCTTTTGATCGCTCAGCAGCATTTATTCTTTCACTCTTTCTGGATTTAATTCTATTTCAATCAGAAGACTGTCCGGAGACTCATTAAATTATTACACATTAAAAGGCACTGATGTGGATCATCGGCGCTGAAATACATGGGGGAGATGACAGAAATCACAACAGACAGAAAAACTAAAAATGGATGTCTTAGCTTTTCTTCCTCTGCACTAGAATCAGTCCTTTGATTGCTGATGCTCCACATGGGCAGTGATGCCTGCAGAGCCAGACAGCCAGGAGGGACGCCTTATGAAAGCAAGCAACTCCTCCCCCTTGGGGAAGGAGAGGACCCACACCGTTTTACTAGCACAGAAGGGCAATAAGTGCTAAAGGAACACAATTATACCCCAATCATTTCCAATTCTGTGGCAGTCATGGGCCAAAGCAGTCTGAGGATGAAGGTTACAGGGCAGTAGAGAGCAACTATGAACGCAGACTAACGCGTTATGATTAAAAACTGAATGTACAAACAGAAATATCTGGCACTGGTTTAGAATGTGCTGTATGAAATATTACATTTAGAGCTGTGTTAGCTGGCAAGAAAAAGATCTTCTTCAAGGAGAATCAGAAACATGAGTTTCTCTGTAGGAGAACAAAGATTGTTCTCAAAAAATAATGTATATATATATATATATATATATATATATATATATATATATATATATATATATAGGGAGAGTGAGAGATATTCCTTAAAGGATTAGTTTGCCCAGATTACAAAAACAGAAACATATTTTCATGTTTTCTTTCCACCAATAATTCACCAGCAACATGTCCTCCTCCCAGAAAGTGTCTCTGTTACTCTGGAAAATCCACATACCTTAAGTTTTCAATGGAACAATTTTATACTGAAGAAAAAGTTTCTATGAAAAATGTTAATAATGAGATCTGGATTTTCCAGTGTAACCAGGATGTAACCGGGACACAGCTGTTGTATCTGGAAAGAGATGGACAACACCACAAATAAAATTCCACATCTCTCTCCTGTGAAATGTCAGAGAGGTTGATATTTCATAGACAAATACAAGCAAAATTCATCTGCGTGTTTGGATTTCTGTAGGTGAGTTTTCTGTATTTTGAGGGAATTGACCCTTTATAAGATGCATTATAGGAATCAGGTGGTGATTATTTTCTACCAGTGCTTAATTGCGATTTCATATGTGCCAGTGCATTTATTGAAACCTGAGGCTGTGGTTTATTATTACATGTCAAGGCCTTATTGTTGGATCTCAGCCATCAGTGTCAAGGCTAAATCTACATTCCTGTTTATTGTGCAGGATTTAAGTACAACACAGCTGATCTGGTCTCATGAACATGTTTAGGGCTTTTATTTGAGTCAGTGGTCGTGTCTCAGTGTCAGGAGTGGAGCTGCTCTGGGGATGCCTGAGCCTGGATCAACAGTAATCCTCCTCCCATTGAGGTCACAGTTTAGTTATGGGAGGCAAAGGTTCCCTCCGCTGTTTGCAGCCCAACTTCCATTAGCAATCTGTTAGCTGCAGTCCATTGAGAGGGAGGAATGGGGCACACAAACATACAAAGACACACAAACACACACACACACACATGCTCACGGCACAGACCTTGTTTGATGAAAAAGAACAATTAAGGGAGAAATGAGGGAGAATCATCAGGGGAAATGGCTGATGAAGACTTTATTGATTAGAGGAGCTCCACTGATCCAGCTCTCACTGTAGCAATTACCACAAGCCGCCTGCCGCTAGTTGGGAGGTGGGGATGGGGGGGGCTCACGGTGCATTTGAAGACCATCACGTAAAAGACAGGAACTGAGGAAGCATTTTTGGGATTATATTAGACAAAACTGCAAGCAGGAACATTAGCCGGTGCCAAATTTTACATTGAACTAAAACAGAAGAATGTCTTCCAAGAACTCTTCCAAAAGAAATCTGTAGTTTTTTCTTTTATTACACTAGAGCGTTATTACATTTTTTTTTTATTCAATGTTCTGTTATTTAATACCATTTGCTTATGATACCAAACAGCTACAGAATACTAATTAGAAAGAATAAAAGTGAGATATACAAGAAAGACATAATGGTAAATGCTCACTGAGTCACTTTAATTCACCATTTACCAAAACCCTTTGCCTTGTATATTTTATACACGTGGAGCAGATCAGGCTGGGATCTGCTTGTGACAATGTAGAATAAAGCAGCATCTTCCTCTTTTTGTCTTTCTCTAACACACACACACACTCACACACACACATTCAAACGCCAATGATTAATTCAAATCCCTTGTGAATAAAGCAATAAAGCCTAATGGGGGCACATCTGAGTCAACACGCCTGCATACCTACAGCAGAGGTCTGATAATTTCCATTCGTTTGTTTGCTCAGCTAAGACAGCTTGGTATTTGTATTTAAATCAGACTGTTGTCTCTTCAAAGACCAAAGACGCTGTTAGGCAACTGATGTGTACGTTGACTTATCAGTGCAGTTGTTTAGATTGCAGACACTTGCATGCATGGGTGATGAATTGCATGTATTTTAAATCTAACCGTTGCATATCAACAAGACAGGACCTAGTCTGAATCTCTTTATGAAAGGGAACAGGTTACATCTCATTATGCCTCACGATATTGTCATCATGCACTGCGAGGCAAGTGAATGCACCAGATTACAGCAAGCATTTTCAACCCTGTGGCCGAGACACCAAGTTCAAAGGGCAGATGAGATGACCTTGGGTGAACGTTCATCTAATTAGAGGTGAAAGGCCATGATTTAATCTGAGATGTGACCTGGTGCTCTGTGAACGGCATGATGGTGTTCACAGAGCATCTTCTGCTGGGTGTTAACATTAGACTGACCCAAATACAAGGCAGTAAATTAAAATGATGATAAGGTTGATTTTTTAATCAGAAACTGAAACACATAAGAATACAAATTATGATAAAACTAGATATGAATTAAAACAGAGTATTGCAAAACTTACCCAAATTAATATTTACAACAAAAGCAGGAACAAATAAAATATGTTAGGTTTCTTTGAATACATGTATAAAAAAAAAAGAAAAAAAAAAGGGTTAAATCTTCTGGGATTTTTTCCTTTTTAAAAAAAAAAACTGATTGTAAGCTCACCATGTTTTTTTTTAGGCCTCTACAGGCTGGGGATGGAGGAAAAGCCTCCAGTCCTTTCAGTAGTGTTTAACGTAACAGAGCCACCTTTCTCTCAATCTGCAGCTCACTAACTACAGCCTCACAGTTTCCAGTTTCACAACCTCATGGACTATTTGGCAAGGGCACAGAAACAAAAAAGAGATAACGGTCAATGGAGAAATATAAAGGGACAAACACAATCTGTTTCTGCACTAGATGGAGATGAATGGGGCATAATCCATTGCCTTCCATCACACCTACCCAGCCCGCACCCTGGCTGCTCCCTGCTTAACAACAATGATGATTAATCCTACACCCACTATTTATATTTCCTAATTGTAATTAGCACGAATTATCAATTACGGTTAGTGCCTAATTGCCCTTCATAAAGACAGCTCCCCAGGTTTAAACGGGTCCATTTAAATAATGTAACTAATAGCTCTTGCCTTTACGTTGCGGATACATCTTCATTGTTCCACGCGTGAACCGTGATGGTTGCTCGTAATTTAACAGGGCAATCGGGAGGAGGAGTGCAGGTGGCACTGCGGGACTAATTATTGTTAATGAATTATGATGTGACCTTCTCAGAACAATGGCTAATCAATGCTCACGTTGAGTGACAGTACGCTCTGTGCAGATGCCAGGGACCACAGAGCCATTACTGGCAGGCCTCAGCCTTGTGGAAAACAGGCAGCTGCAGCTCTTTCTGTCCATTTTCTCTTGGTCTTTCTCATTATGTACACTCTCCTCTACTCACCACAACACTCACCTCCATGTGGCTGTAATTACAGTTTTTGTGTGGACAAGACAGGCCCACCAAAATACCTTTGTAGCCTAATTTACAGGCTGAACAATCTGTCGGTCTAGCCAGGACATTAGCCTAGCTTTGTACCCAGTCCTTGTGCCTTAATCTTCTGTAATCTTTCACAAAGAGTAATCCTTATTTTTAGCATTTAAAGGAGCTATTTTAAACTTATGCTGTCACTACATAGCTAACGTTAGCATTTACAGCTGTTTACTTAAACTACATCCTTTTGTCACCAAGAGCTGTCTCCAGCGGCGGAAAGCAACATCAGTGTTTTGCTTCTACTTCTGTCACTTTTTTTCCACTGAAGTTAGCATGCTAACCAGCTAGCATTGGCCCAGACAGCCCGTCTCGTCACTTTCCAATAGCGACTCGCTGCAGCATCCAGACTGCACTGAAGAAGTAGCCTCTGCTCAGAGGGCATATTCTAACCATGCAACAAAAGCTTTTAGCAGGCAATCATCACCACCACCTGCTTCTGGCAAGAAACCACATTCAGCAACAGAAAAAACTTACAAATACTCCCTTTAATGATCCTGCGATTAACTGACAATGAGACTGTGCTTTAGGAATGGAATGAGATGCTCTGGTCCTTGGTTAGTCACCCAAAGCTATCTCATGACTGAGGATCATTTTCATTGGTTTCTGAATCCATGTACACCTGCAAAGCAATGTGAATGTATGAGGAAAGCAGTATGTGTTGTGTATCTCATTAATGAGACAGGATTCAGGACCAATTACTGTTTTCCTTCTGCACAAACTGCACAAAAATGACGAGGAAACAGAAAATGACTAAAGCTTTGCCTTCTGCTTCTCCTTTCGTTACTTGCTTTGCATTAATAGAGACTGATTTTGAGAAAAAAAAACAAAGGTTGTCAATATTAATAACGCGATAACACTCGCGATTAATTCAGAAACCTTAATAATGGCCTTAACGCGTTATTTTTTTTAATTTAATTTTATTTTTTTAAACGCACATTAACCATACTACCCACTTCCTCCCATAATCCCAACGCGAGCGTTTACCGCTCGGGGTGAAAGGTTAAAGGTTAACGCAGCTACCGTGACAGTGACGAGACATCTACCGGTGTGCTTAACGGAAAATGTTCGTTTTAAAAAGCTTCCAGATGGAAGTTCAGATAAAACCAAAGTTGTGTGTACACGGTGCAGCGATGAACTGACTTTCCACCGAAGCACAACGAGTCTGATGTACCGCACTGACCAAAGCACATCTTTACTGTTATTAGCAAAGATGCTAGCACGGAGACTGGATGTAGCCGCGTTCGTGAAACTACACTGGGAGAGTTGTATCAACAAAACCACAACAACTAGCTAACTACTGCTACAAAATGGACCACCACAGACTGCAGACACATCGACATTGTTGAGGACCAAGGGCTTCGGGGTATTATCCTTACCGCATCAGGTGAGCCATCATACTGCTATCTAAACAGTGTATCATTTATTTTCTATTCCAACTCCATACATGTTTTATATCCACACAAAAAAGTAAATACTAGTATCTTAAACTAATCACGATTAATCACAGCTTATTATTGTGATAAACTCGGTTAAAATGTTTAATCAATTAGCTCTAACAAAAAACAACAGAACAAGCACACATGGAATAAGAGTTTTTACACGTGCAGCTACAAGGAGGTTTTTCACACGAGAACTAATTTAAACGAGGGTTAAAGACATGCAATAAGCTTTTATCTAAACACCTCCAGTCTGTATGTGGGATAAGGTTTGCCAACATCAGCACACTGTGCTGGACTGTAAGTGGAGAACATCAACACTGGTTTGAACTGACCTTTACCTTGTTGTGACAGGGGTGCAGTATGACTGACAGTGTCCCTCAGCATGATTTACCCCCACCCCACAATGCCCTCCATCTCCTCTGCGATGCAGTTGACCCCTTTACAAATCACCCCCAACTTTACACATCTGCTGCCTGTCAGCATCTGCCAGACGCACTCACCCGTCCCGCCCGTAATGAAAAACTCTCATTACTCGCCTCCACCCAACAGGTATACAGGCCGTTAGGACAATTACTGGGCAATGCCACTGACCTTGTTGTCAGAGAGAGTCAAACAAACACAGAGGTCTAACTGAAAAGAGGGCTGGCAGCAAAACCCACGGGCATGCAGTGAAGAGACTTGGCAAAATGAGGGAAGCTCTGTGCCCGTTAAGGAAGATTGTACTATATTGATCTATACTGGCACACATCATTGCCAACTGCCTCTGAGAGCAGATAAAGTAGGAACGTCAGTAGTAGCAGAATTCAATACTCTGAGATAACTGCCACTAAATGGTCAGATTAAAAGACAAACACAGAAGTGGTGTTACATGTTAGACAAACTGGATGTTTTGCATACCGTAGCCCATTAGCCACAAGTTGTGCTGACAATTCTCTAGATAATACCATTAATTCTGAGGTTGCTTTCATGTCAACATAGTATGACAATAATTTGTAGAAGCTCTGAAGCTGTCTGAGTTTTGTAGCACATCAGGGATCATTTGTAGTCCCTGTTACATTGGTCAGTTGCAGGTGTTGTCTCCATGAACCTCAAATTTAATGCAGTTAAATGCACGCTTCATGGTCACGTCAAAAGCACTTGCATGTAGCAAGAAGGAAGAGTATTCATAATAATTCCTGATAGTGAGCGCAGCTGTACTCCCAGGCACAGTGGTGCATTGTGAAAAATGCTAATGTATGTATGTAATGCAAACGTGCTCACAGTGACAATACTAACATTCTGATGTTTAGCAGGCATATTGTTTACTATGTTCACCTTCTTAGTTTGGCTTGTGTCATTAGTTTTGCAGGTGTTTGATCATAAACAAAAGTAAGTAAAAGGACAAATTACAATCCAATCTAAATATGGCACTAAATGAAAAGTTAATGGATCACCAAAGTTATTACAGTTCGCTCTGAAGGGCATATGAATATCGGCACCAAATTTCATGGTAATCCATCCAGTAGTTGTCAAGACATTTTGCTTAAAATCACAAATTTTTAATCTCAAAATGCCATTAGAGGAAAGGTCACTGGATCATCAACGTCAGCAGGATTCATCCTCAGGGCACTATGAATGTCAATTTTTTTGCCAGGTTATCTTGTAGACAATGAGATAGCTCACTAGAAACATGATTAGTCCTTCTGGTTTTGCTTCCTGTCATCTATCTGCTGTTGACTCATTAATAAAGGCATAAAATCCCCCCAAAATAAAAAACCATTGAAACTGTTAAACAATAATGGAATCTATAGTTATCGGTCCAAATATGCTAAACTCTTAGTATGTTGAGTTCAGTGATGTTTCTGTATCTTAGAAACCACAATAACTACAAAGTTTAGGAATCTGACACAGAAGATCTAACAGCCTCCCTTTAGTGGTCCACTAGACTCTTTCTGGTCCTTTGTTTGAATCCTACTTTACAGGAGAGTTGGGGAGACAGTGGAGGGCTTTAGAGAAAACAATAGACACTACAGTCTGTGAGTAGCACTGTAGCTCATAATGCCACTCCTGCCATTAGACAAATTATCTGACGTTTAGCAGACTGGGTGCAGCCTCCCTGTGAAGTGATGACTTTATTGACCCTGGAGGGGGGTCCTGGATGGAAGTGTGTCTCTTTGGCTCCCTGCGGTGTCCGACAGGGAACACTCCTCCTCTCTGAAGTCTTTGCTCTGGCCCGTACAGACTCAGAGCTGAGCCAGCTGCTGTTCCCGCTGTCTGAAGTCTACCTGAGGGCCCCTTTGTCCTCGGGGCTCGTCCCTTTGTCCCGCCAACCCACACAAACAGATGTCCGGCCACTGGGCTTTCTCGTAGGAAGTTGTAAACCTCCAGTGTGCAGCGGGCCCCATTCATATGGAGGGCCTAGAGTAATGGCCGTGCAAGTGCCATACACATGCAAATGCTGACATGCTGACACCCCGTAGGGGCGGCTTTAACAAATGTTTGACTATGTAACTACTGCAGACCATGCCAGTCCACCAGACTATGACTGGCAATGAAACCTCCATGAGTAATCACCCTGAACTGTGTAAGTAACACAGGAAATTGTGTAGGGAGGAATTTGAGAACCCTTTAACAGTGTGTAAACATGATCAGATCCCCCATGTCACTCACACTAGACAGAACTAAAAACAGAGAAATGCCCCCTCTGCCTTCTGTCTGTTTCAAGCACACACGATGTGGACCTCACACACACCTCAGGCTTGGATGGTAAAATATGTTAATGCACAAACAAGTAAAACAAATCCGTAACACCACGCTACAGCTGGCAGAGGAAATGGTACATTTTACCAGCCATTCGAGCTTGTTCTAATTCTACAAAAATATAAACGAGTAAACGGAAATAAATGAGAGGAAAAGCATGAAAGCAGTTGAGTAAAAGGAAGCCTCAAACAAGCCCTCCTGTGCTGCTGCAGTTACTGGTTTGGCCTTCCAGTATCCAAAATGACTGTCTGTAGCCATCAGGTTTTATCTGTATTGGACACCTGCTGAGAATATTGATCCTGTGCTGGTTTCACCATTTTAGCCATCACCAGGCATCAAGCTTTAAACAACCCTATGTCACTTTATATTGAATACTAATAGCAACGACGAGGGAGCCGATTGACTGTGAATATAAATCTATCACCTGAGGAGAGAAAACAATTAGCTGTATCCATTGTATGGGCGCAATTTAGCTTTGAATGCTTTAAAGATGCACCTAGAATAGTGATTAATCAAGGATCCCTGAAGTCTGTCCAAAACACACATCCTCATTTAGTTTTCTGTAAGCCAGTAGAGGTTACTGACATTTAGCAGAGACTGTTATCATACTAGTGGAAGCAAATGGGGTATAAACCATTTTCTTAAAATCAAAAAAGCAACAAACCTTGCCATCCCAGGCATGATTCTCTGTCATTTAACTATGTGAAAGGTGCTGCAGTGTACTGCAATGCAGTGTAAATGATGCTGGCAAAACTTATATATTATTATCAAAAAAATAACAACAAAAAAAGGAAATTCATGTCAGAATACCAACTGCTGTTATGAATCAGCAAAACAAAAGGGATGGAGTAATATAATCATTGTTACTTCAGACCTTATACTGTATACTTTAAGAAAATTTAAGCTGCCACAGCATCACATCAGTTAATGAAACACAGTATCTTCATAGTACCTGGAAATAATAATCATATATGTAAATGAACACCTAAATATCACCTGGACACATCATATATATATATATATATATATATATATATATATATATATATATTTGATTTTCTTTTTCTGTCACTGCCCATCTACTAACATCTGTGCTTACTGATATTGATGCTCTAATACTGACAGTTAGAGAGTGACGTTTTAATGTGTTTATAATTTTTACATTTTAATATGAAAATAGATATTATTTTTACTGATAGGCAGCGAGGTGCTGCAACAATTCCATAAATAGTCTGCAGTTTATAAGCAGAGAGCGTTTGGTTTCGATTAAGAGAAAGTTTTTTTTCTGTTGCTCAGGGGACACGAAAATCTCCTCCCTGACAGTGACGCCTCTAAAAGTGTCCAATTTAGGGAGACAGGACGATCTCTGATATGGATCAAGTGCCATCTGTGCCCAATTTACTTTCAGGTCGTGGATTATTGAATTTAATGATATGGGTGATTATCGACGAATGCTTTGAGCCCATTAGGTGGTCGTGTGAAAACACTAATAGTGTTTGTGTCACGTGTCTGGCTGTGGGGGGACAGACGCTTTAAAGAGCGCGCTCCGGTCATCTCATGCACGCTGCAAGACTGACTGACAGAGGCAGAGGAGGAGAAGTCCACACTGCGAGGGATCATCACAGCTATTCCGGTTTGATGAAGAGTAGAAGACGAGAAGTAGGCAAAACTATGACAAGTTCCTCTCCGCGCGCGTAATTACGCACGTCAGTTCATTTTTCCCTCTTTAAAGGTTCTTTCTGTGTGAAGGATGCTGGACCCCAAGGACTGTGGAGTGACAATGACGTCAAGTCATAAGATTTCCTTTTCTATAATTGATATATTGGATCCCAACAAATTCAACAGTAAAAGGGTAAACGAACTTTCCACCGGCAAGGAGAAGTTTCCTGCACCAGATGCAGAGGGAACAAGTTTGGAGTCGGACAGCACCGCAGGCGGAGACTCAAGAGTTGAGCGCACGAAAGCAGGTAAAGAAGATTTTAGAATTACTATTCAGCCTATCAATCAAACATTTACGTGTAATATATTTTTTGTTATTATTTCAAAACGTCCAGACTCATTAATAAACTTGTAGGTATATTTATATATATCGTCAGATTTAAACACTGTAAAATAAGAGAGCATGAATAAAATAAATTATACAATAAAAACTTTTTGCTGGGTTCAGACTTAACATCGGCAAATGAGACGCTATTTTCTATCAGATTTATTGTCATCTCTGTATGACCTTCCCTTAATTTCCAAGGCTGCGTTTCCTTTCAAAGAAGCCACAAAGGCTTGCTCCCAGAGCCCCAGCGTGTGATTGGCACTGGGACAGGCAGGCCAGATAATTGTTTAAATCGTCCCATTGAGGATGCCTCCGCGCGCTTTGATCGATATCCCATTGCATCCTGCATATCTCCTCAGTCTTCACACCCCATCCATGTCTGATCCTAAATATCGTTCGATTAAAACTTCCCTTTAAATAGATGACATTTATCGATCCCCACAAATATGAAACTCCATTAGCACGTCGGCTGAGGTGGCGGAGCTGGATTTAGACGGGATTTCTTTCCGCAACATGACATTTGAGGCCGCCATGCGGTTTATAAATGATTTAAGGATTAGTGACCAAGTGTCTCTTCCCCACCCCACCACCACCACCCTTCCTCTGAGTCCTCTGCTCCGTTCCGCTCGAACGACCTCAGGATCCCAATCAAACTCTTCACAGATGTCAACCGTAGGCCTTCAGTGTCTGGTATTCAAACTGTAGCTCAGGATGGACAAAGAGGAACATCATTGCGCGATGAGGATAAATTGCTCGATCGGGTGTGGGCCTTCAGCTTTTTAGGTTTCACACCACACTTCCGCCCCGCTAAAAATTTCTCCGGCCGATTGTCTAAATTGCTCTAGGCTTTTGGCCAATTACTAAAACAGAACACATAAAAAGGGACAATTTTCTGTCTCCATTTTACTTTATTGGAAATGTATCAAAAATACGAATCACCATCGCCTTTAAGTTGATAACTTTCCTATCAACCCATGTTTTTACCTGGAAATGAAATCTCAACAGTATTCCTGCACCTGTTCCTTACGTTAGATGTTGCAGATGTTTGCAGATGTGAACTAACTTTCCCTTTTTTAGTTACAGGGGATGAGGCAGGGGATGGACACTCTGCAGCCTCCAGGCATCACACAGTTGTCGCTGACCCCCTGCTGCTCTCCCCGTCAGCTGATACAGAGCCATGTCTCACCGGGGAACAGGACGACGGAGAGTCGACCGTCGCCCTCCAGGTGCCCTCCCCGCACAAGCGTCGGCGCACGGATCAAGCCTGCGCCAAACCCCGGCGCGCCAGAACGGCGTTCACATACGAGCAACTGGTGGCTCTGGAAAACAAATTCCGCGCGACACGGTACCTGTCCGTGTGCGAGAGACTAAACCTGGCCTTGTCCCTGAGCCTGACCGAAACCCAGGTGAAAATCTGGTTCCAGAACAGGAGGACCAAGTGGAAAAAGCAGAACCCCGGGGCGGACAGCACCCTGCAGCCTGGCTCCAACTCCCTCGTCAGCGTCAGTCCGAACCCGGCCACTTGCGGGTCGAGCCCAGCCAGCTTCCACCAAACTTTCCCCAACTTCAGCTCTGGGAACGTGATTTTCCACACTGCCGGTGCTGTTCCGCTTTCATCCACTGGAGGGCTCCTTCATCCCTTCATGTCTAGTGGATTCGTCCAGCCGACTTATTTTACTCCACATCTATGAAGGAAACCAAGACTGACATATTGCACCTGGTTATACTTTTGCAAAAAACATTTTTCCTGGGACAAAATAATTGTAACCAGCTGAACTCTTACTGCCCAGAATCATTGTAGCTGTTGCATTAATGCCATATCAAGGGAGGGGGGACACAGGCACTTGTTTGTACAAGGTGTCTCGTTCCATTAAGACACATTTGAAGGAAGCTGAAGTCTGAATATTCTGTTGACTCTCTTTCAACGTCATAACAAAAGAACCAAATGCCCAATAAAAGCATTTACAGTGTTCCTGCTGTCAAACCTGCACCACAATGCACTGATTGTCTGTCACTGTCTTTGCTCAAACACAACACAAACGTGTATTTAACAGCTCATACAGCATCATTTTCTACATCTGTGTGTTTCTTCCTCTCAGAGGTTTGCACAGCTCATGTCTGTTGCCATTAATACAATATGATCAGTGTAACTTAATAAAAAAACAAACATAAAACATCAGTGTGTGGCTCCTGTATCACAAAGTAAAAACATTTCAAATTAGGATGCAAGGCCTTTTTATATCCCTCTTAACATTAATCTGTCTAAAAGTGACATCAGTGATAGGTCGGTTAATGAAGGTAGATCATGTCCTTGTTAAACGGCCCCTTGGAAATGACTCATGCTGCCATCTCCGGGGCAACAAGGCTGAGCTTTTACCAGAAGTAAATCTAGGAAGCTTAGTAATTACTGTGTGACCAGAGACAGATGCCTCTTTGGGAGCAAGTCTAATGTTTAAATTCAAACTTTAAAGCAGTGCAACATTACATTTATACCAGATGGTAGTAGTCAGTTACTTTGTAAAGATTTTGCATACAAAACATAACAGGAGTTTATGTAATATGCTGCATTGATGTGATATATGGGTAGCACTTTAAGGGTTAAAGACTGTAACTTTATCAATGGTAAATAAATCAATTACTAATGCTTTATAAATCGGTTATAAATAATTAATAAGCACAACTACATTTAATAAAACTAGTAACAAAACTGAAGCATGACACAGGATATTAACACTTCCAACCACAGACTTGATGGACTATTGAAAGAATCCTTACCAAATGATTTCATAAAATGTATAATTGCAGGTAACTGATCAGCTAATATTTATAACTGCAGTCACGTGACTTATTAGAAAGGAAAAAATCAAAGATTAATTTATTAAAGACCTAAGTGTCCTGCTGGAGGATGATTTCCCACAACCTGGTAACCTCAAAGTTGTTCTTGTCCATGGCTTATAACAGATAAATAAAGCATTTATAAGTAATCTACTATCTATTAATAAAGCCATTAATTGCAGCACACCAATGTACTGTATGTGTATTAAGTAATTTCAGCTAATAAGTAAATTTTGGTACTAATCTATATTTAAACATAACATTAGACTGCAGTACTTCTGCTTAACATTTTACTCTTCTACTCTTCACTGTACACTGAGTCTACACTCACTTACATACTACAACCACACAGTGTCACCATTTCATTTCTTTCAGCGTAATCTGAGTTTGCAGAATATGGAGACACTAGTGTCATAATCACACACTAACTCAGCTTCTGAATTATTTATTGAAATTTAAGTCATTTTATGATCATCAGTGTCTGTTTTGTTTCAAGAAATGACCACCTATGTGTTTATATATGACTTTCTATGGTATTTGTTGTTATTTTCTCATCCTTGATTTATCATACTGGTCTTATGTGTTTTTAAAATCTTGATTATTCTCTTCATAATCGTTCATTTCCTGTTGAAGTGAAGTCATATTTGATAAAGATATTCATTCATTCCTGCTTTAGTAACAGTCTGTGAGTGACACGGTATATGAATGAGAAATGGGAGGGGATGTATGCACATACAATATAGATTATTTACAGAAAGAGAAATTAGAAAAACTCTCAGACCTCTATTTAATTCACTGCACCACAGGTGTAATTGACTCTGGGGAATACACTCTTCTATTACACTTCATTTAGATGCTTTTCTGCCTGAGGTGTGCATGACTGATGTAATGTATCACACACTGATCTGAAAGAAGCCAGCCAACAGAACAGGACAGACAAAAGAAAGACTTGGTACTACAGCTGAAGCTGGGGTGATGAGTGCAGTCTTTACAGCAGAGGACTGGGATGGGAGAGCTTCGAAACCCGCTGTCAAGCCGGTGTCATCGGTTGACATCTTTCGAGGGAGTGTTGTGCTTTCACCACTTTGATCTACAATACACTGGTCGAATAAGGGGCTTCTGTCTATATCTGCAGACAGTGAGCGAGCCGCTGGAGGAAGAGACAGGAGGAGAGCAGGCTGAGAATGGTTGGTCTAGGGCAATTTTCTCCTGACATCAGTTTGACGGTTAGAGGGCTGACAAACATCCTTCAATTAGATAGAATTTTCTCACTGCTGTCAAAACCTGGCCAATGTCAACCTGTCGCTAAGGTGCCGGTGTTAGTGCAGCTGCAATTTTAGAGTTTTCTGTATTCTTAGTCCCCCCCCCCCAACCCCCTTTTCACATATGCATACCTTTGCACATGCTCTCTCTCTCTCTCTCACACACACACACACACACATTAATAAAAAATTTGGTATCCTTCCATTTAGGCTTGTTTGTTCTGACTGGTGCAAATGAATGCCCCCTCCTTTTGGTCCAGTGGTATTTTTCATCCCAACAAGGCCTGGCATGCAGCCGAAGAATTTGACAGTTTTGATCAATACTCTGGGAAATCCGGCGTAAGGAACCCATCCCATATTTTGGCTCGAGGCAACTGTTATACGACAATGTGATGAATAATTTTGCGAGGTATCAGAGGGAGGTCATTTAGGTCTGGGCGAAGAGGGCTTGTGTTTAAAATTCATGCTGGAGAATGCTGTGGGACAAGGTCAGATGTTAATAGTAACGGCGCTATCATGCATGTGTGTGTGTGTGAGTGTGTGTGTGCAGTGTTATGGGGAGAAAATTCCATCTACAGCCCCTGTTGGCTGTACTTATCTTTTGCAAAGAAACGAGTAGGAGGCTTGAATAAATAAAATGGAGCTGAGGATTTCCTGATGTGTGTGTGTGTGTGTGTGTGTGTGTGTGTGTCTGTACTATCTTCAGCCGCTGTGGTCCACAGGGATCGACATCGTTTCCACTGGGTGGGTGGGTGAAAAGAGATCTAGGAGGAGAGAAAGACAGAGGGTTCAAGGTAGAACACTGTGAGAGTGTGTTATAAGGATACAGCCACACTTAATCTACACACTGAAAATGGCCAGTTTCTGATTCCCTCTAATAATTTATTAAATAAACACACATTATATTTTTATCTCTCTTGAAATTTTTCCACACTCATACATTAATCAGCACATAATCCTTAACTCAGCTACAAGAAAATAGGCTTCCATGCTGATTTAATCCAGGAAAGGTCAAGTGCCTGATTGGTTGCTTATTTGAATTTAATATCTAAACCTTCTTAAACCTGCATTAACATTTACACCTCTTCACCTTATGAAATTGATATGGTGAACTTGTGAGCAAACAGTTGACTATTTACACATCCGGCAGGTACAGAGCAACGTTGTCATTCATTAGGAATCATGTTTGTGTGCACACGATGAATGTAAAGTCCATTGGTCACTCCTCTTTTAGCTCTGTTTTGGTCTGCACCAGCTCCTGTGGAAATACCTGGCTCTTTAGCCTAACTTTGTTTGCTGTTTGGTGCTGGGCAGGTAGTGTGCAGAGGGGTTATCTGAAGTCTTTTCACTGAAAGCAGCTGCCTGTTGGAAATGACATTGATGAGAGCGGTGAGACTGAACCAAAATAGTTGGGGGCTGTAGAACCAAAACCAGAGCTGAGGAGACCTGCAGAGTCTTGTCATAATACTCTGTGGGTTTGTAACTGTGAGCTTTCTCTTTCACATATGAGTGATCATTGCTGCTACTGATGCTAAAAACAAAATATGCTAATTATGTAGCATTCTGTACAACATGCATCTTAAATCATAAAACAGCAGGTACAGCAGGTGTGGAAGTTGAAGTTCATTCTTGGCTTTTTACCCGTAGCCAATTCTTTGTGAGCTCTGGCTTTTTATCTTAACAACTTTAGGAACCAATGGGTGTAAAACAGGAGAATCAAGTGATTTTTGAGGCATATACCGTATGCGCATCTATTAATCTGTTGGGAACATCACTGCCTTGAGCTTTAGGTAACATGCAGGCCAAGAAAAAGAGAGCCACATGAAAGCAAAAAGCCGATCCTTGAGATTTTGCAGACATCCCGCTTTTTTCTTGAATCGTTAGAGTTTTGCTTGACATCTCTCTTAGATGCTTTGTATTTCAACAGCATCCTCCAGCGCAGCAGGGACCCCGGCCAAGGCAGGAGGAGATAAAACTGATTTCTTCAGTGCGGAGCGGCAGTCAGACGGCAGAAGGAGCTGACTTGTAATGGTCTTTTAATCAGCTGCAGAAAGCGAAAGTCAGGTTGGGGTTTAAAAGAGTGGGGGTAGGTGGTTAGGAGGCGGGGGTCCTCTGAGGTTCAGGGCTTTGACTGTTTGGGTATTCAGACATAAAGAGGTACTGTACCGCTTCATCTCTGGGTCAGCTCAATGACAGGAAGTGGAAGCCATAAAAACTTAAACAGCCCCATTACCAGGAACAAGACTTGCTGAACATCTTTGCTCAACTGTTTCATTGTGACTGTGACACCGGCTGTTTCCTTTGGTTAAACCCTGTTTAAATCCTCGAAGCTAAAACACAAATTACCCGAACGTCAGGCAGCTACTGCGCTTGAGGAGGAAGAGAATGCCAAATGCTTGACAATCCAAACGCTCCCTTCTGTTTGCCTGCAGTGTGTCATCTATTCAGCTGTCTTCTCCAGCTGTTGCCAGCCATTAGGAAAAAAAAATGTAAAGAAATGAAATCTCCAAGTGTTGAAAGTAAGTAAGTCTCTTCTTTTCAGTATTCCTAATTAAATCAGAGCTTCCGTTTGCTGTTACAGAGTCTATTTTGACTGGTTTTTGTCTTTGTGTTTGCCTGAGGGAGTACAGTGTGTTCAGATTTCCAGAGAAAGTCAATATTTTGTCTCAGTCAGACTGGGTTTGCCCTCCCTCATTGATTTGTTCCTTTCATGATGAACAATGTGGTTTTGATGAAAACTATTTCTATACAGAAGTGCAAAATGAAAAAGTTCCCAGTGAGAGGCAGAAAATGTAAAGAGGCAAAACAATTAAAGTAGCCCAGTGGAGCTACAGCAAGAGCAATTATGATTTAGAGTCAGACTTCAGGCCTAATCTCACTTCAGGGGAAGTGTTTGGATATCTTCCCACTTCAGGTTTTTCTCAAGACAGTCCGGAAATGGCATGCCAGCGTATGAGCGATGTCTTGGATAAATCTCTGGCAGGCGATGCCGATTAAGTTCGTCTGATCCATCTCCCCCCCCCCACAAATCTTTTGACTTCGTGTATTTCTAATCCTTGCGCGCAGGCCAACGTAGACACGCTGATGTGATTACAAGACCACTGGCACAGGAGCGAGGCAGTGGATAAAAACTGCTTTTCCAAGGAAAAGGATTTACAGTTTGGGAAATGAGAGTAATGTGATTTAATCGGGAGTAAGATGAGGGGGGATTCCAGATTCCTGAATCAGCTCACGCTCTGGGCCTGAACTGACAGGAGTGTGTTTCCCATCGACACTCCTAGAAGAGGCTGCTCGTAACTATAAAATCACTCTGCCGTCTGATCAGCTTGGGCGAGTGACAGAGATGTCATAAGTTAAATCCCCTGGTGGATCCACAGTAAGTTGTAGTTCTGTGATAAATTCTGTATGGTTTTCAGCCATGATAAATGTTGAAAATCCAAGCAGAGTCTGAGTATTGATGTACCCTCTGGTCAAAAACAATGCAGCAACAGATAAGAGTCCTGCAGTAATTGGCCAAACTTCCTCTCACTGACAATCTCTGTTCAGTATTCTCTTCAGCTCTCCTCTCCCCGAACGCAGCAGCTTTACCAGATGTGTTGTTTCGCTGATCTGATGCATTCAAAGGTCAGCTGCACTAATAACACAGAAAAGGACAGAGTGCCGTTAATTACAGTCTGTCTCAAAGTCAAAGACCACAGTGCTAGAAGAGAGCTCGTCCTCCCTCGCATACACACACACATACACACACACACATGTGCACACACACATAATCATTAGAGGACATTATCTCGCAACGGCTGCTGAGTGAACTAATGGCAGTCTAATGAACTCTTTTGCTGCTGTTAGATTTGGAGAAGAGATGCAACAGTCTGTCTGCCTCTCACGCACAGATTCTGCCGAGCACCATTTCTCAGTCAGAAGTTAAAGAGACATAAGCCTCTGAGTACTGATGAAATCCTGATGTCTCTGTGCTGGCTGGTAAACACTCCAAGAAGAGTTGACATCTATATATTTGACTCAGAAACTTAATGATGGAAAGGTAGAATTGGAAGCAACGTGCAGATTTTCAGCTTCTTTTTTTTTTTTAATGAGCCTTGCTTTCCCTGAAGGATCTCCGATAACAGTATGAAAAAAGACTTTTTTACTTTGTGGAGTTTTTTCTAGGCCTTTGAAGGAAGTGTCAACTTTCCACAGATGACAGAGGAAGCTTGCGTTGTGCGCCTGTGTTGTAAGTTTGTGGTGTAATTTGGTAGATTCCATAGTGCTGAGGAGTATTTTTCTTTAAGGGAGGCACAGAGGAGGAAATGAACCAACAATCGAGTAAGTAAGTGAAATTAATTACATAACCTTTAAAACAAAGTGAATAAGTGCTTCACATGGCAATAGTAATATAAAAGAGGTGTATAAAATGCTGTTACAAATGAATTCTTATTAAGGTTTAAAACTCCCATGTTAATCTAACTATTACTTAGTAGGAATAAAACACCCAACAACAATTCAAGCAGCCAAAAAGAGAATGAAAAGCTACGATACCTAAATTAAAGTTAGTGAGCAACATTATCATTCATTAGTCGTCATGTTTGGGTTCACTTTTTGAATGATATGTCCAACATTCCTCCTCTTTTAGCTCTGTTTTTGGTCTCTACCAACCCCTGAGGGAAATGTCTGGCTCTTTTGCTGCCAAATGTTCCACTATGTTCACCAGCTAATTGTCAGTGTTGTCTGCTGTTTAATGCTGAGCAGGTACTGTGAGTTTTTAGAGCTGCCTGCTGTAGCTGAAAACGAAGCTGAGGGCCGGACAGCTAAACAACAAAATGAAACTCAATATAAATGGCAAACCATTCAGTAGTTTCACTCTGATAATCCCTGGAGTGATAACATCATTGCATAGTGTGTGTTAACAATCAACATAAACCACACACATCTGATACATTCAAACCGATCAAAGCTTGATTCAGGTTACTCTGCAAGGAAATCTATCTGTAAGACTCCATTCACACACGCAGCTTGTGCATCTCTGAGATGTGAATAAATCGCAATCAGTTAAACAGGAATTAACAGCAATTAGACTCGGAGTCTCATGCATATGGATATGCTCTAAACAGGAGGCAGTTTATTCAAATGAGACTTTATCTTCATAGAGCAGCGTCAGTTTCCCAGGGCAGGCTCTTTCACTTGTCAGAAATGAACCATCTCACCTCTTTAAAGTTGCAAGCGCCAAAGATGAACATCATGGCAGCCCCCGACATTTCATTTCGTTTCCCTCATTCCTTTTCTGTTTATTCCCCCACGAGAAGCAGACGTCATGACGAATGGCGGGGAAGCTGGCTCTTGACAACAGAATTAATTTCCTTCCTGTAAAGAGGAGAAAATGCGTCAGTAATGTGAGAGGCCTCTATCTTGTGTGACGCACAGCGAACTGAAAGGGTTTAATTTCATCATGATAGTTTTTTTCGTTTAAAAAAAACCTGTTTATGGTGATAAAAACTGGAGTTGGCAATGCACTTTACATTTTTTTGGGACATATTTGGTTTTTTTTTTGTCTTTTTTGGTTTCACAGACGGTTTCACCAAAGTGTGATGGTGAAGTCACACTGAAACATTTCCAGTGCTGCTGGCAATGGAGTTGAATAATATAAATACATTTTCAGGTATATAAATATATAAATGTCAGCTTTATGTAGAATCAAAGAATAATGTCTTGGTAGCAATCACAGTGTTCCAGAGCTGAAACAATCAAAATTGGTGACATCAAGTCCTCCACCAACAGCAGCTTCAGGAGACCAGAAAACGTATGCTATGTTATGTTTTTAGTAAAGGACACAACAGCGATTACAGATGCTACACTAGCTTTACATGACACCTGTTCTACATAGACTCATAACATCAATTTTGTGCCTCTTGTGAAGAAAGTGAATTCCTGGGAAATGTGATACACCACCCACTGTAGATGAGGCAAGTTGTGGTACAATGACTACAAAACTAGGAAAAACTAACAGCAACCACAACTATCCTAAGTAGTTAAATTAGATAAATATGTAGTTTTGCTTTTTTATGAACAAAGTGATGAATACCAACGTCCCACATTATTATGGACCTGCAGTTTATTCCAGCCAAGCTTCTGGTTTCATTATCAGGCCTAATGTGTCATTGTGAAACATCCACACTGACTCCCACTGGCACAGAATGAGTCATGACAACTAATGAAGAAAAAGAAATTCTCCATTAGTTTAAGAGAACATCATGACCACATTTTAAAGCCCAGTGATAATCACCTGTCGTGCACATGACAGTTATTCCAGTAAAGATATTACACAACTGAGATTGTCCCTGATTGCACAATATTGCTCTCAATAACACCAGCATTTCTGTCACCAGAGCAATTTGTCCTTAAGAATAAAATGCAAATCAGGAGTTAGAAAAAGTTAGAAAACCATACAATGAATGTACTATGGCTTCAAAGGCACCTATTCTTCAAATGCCTCAAGGCCATACAGTGTTCTGCTTCAATACCGTTTGATCCTTGTTTCAAAATGGACGAGTGGTGAGCATCCAAACAGAGATTAAATAATAATATGGGGGATTATTTCAAGGTTAGAGTGCTGCTATGTATTCATAGAGTCTGGCCTGTCCATGAAAGTGAAGCCACTGTGATGCAGCCAATTTATATAAAACGGACCGTTTACAGCAAATGGGGTGCGTATTATGTATCCTGCTGATTTCTGTGGCGCTTTCATGGGGACGCTGAGGCATTGTGCATCAAAATTTGTTCTTAAACACTGGGGATGACGCAGTAGCTTTAATATCAACACCTGAAATAACACAGAGGTGCGTTTGGTGCCACCGATTTTGATCCAGGGAATCCAGACGTTTACTTTTGTTGATTCTTGAATTCAATCAAGTGTATTAACGTGATTAGGATAACTTTTAATAAACTCAGGTAGTGATTAAAAAAAAAAAAAAAATTTAACCCCACACACACAGCGAGCAATATGAGACCCTGGAATCCTTTGGGGTTGCTGGCAGAAGTAACCTCTATTGATTTGCTTTTAAGGTGATATCCCATTCATCATAACGGCACGTCAAACCTGATCAATAAAAGCATTTCGTGGTTGAAATGTAGATAAGATTTTTATTTATTTTTTTTGCTGCTCCACACGCGCACCTCCCCCCCTCCCTGTTTCCCTCCCTCTCTCTCTCTCTCCTTCTCTCTCTCTCTCCCTCTCTGTTGCGCGCGCGTGGGGAGCTCACTCAGGCAGATGGAGACTCCGGAAAAGTCTCGCATTTCCGCGACAACACCCTGCCGCCGGTTGTCAAAATAAAAATGAACAATGTTCACGCCGAGGATACGTTTTCGTCTGCTGACCGTTTTCTCGCGCTCCACGCAGACACCTGTCAGGTCTCTTTGATCACCTTGGTGACCATGGCTCGTGAGCGGCTGCACGGGAGGAACTGAAACGACTCAACTCCAGAGTGAGTATCTTTGCTTAAACAGATTGTAATTAATGATAAATAATAATAATAATAAAAAAAATTAGGAATGATTTTGAGAAAATCCCTTAGCCGAATGCTGTTTGTGTTCAATTATTTTAAAGTTCATCATCCTGATCTTAAACATCATTGCGTGTTTTGTTAAAAATTCCCCTTCTTATCAGTCTTTATCTTTACCCTCACAGGAAAAGTTGTGGTATGCTGTCACACTTTAGAGTGTCTATGAATAGACAGCTTGTATGTGCAGTGACACCTAACAGCAGTCTTAACTAAATGCAGACATTAGATACAAACACTGCATGCAAATTCTTCAGTAATTGTCCAACGATGAGCTATAAAGTCCCCCAAAGTGATACTGTGTGTTTAAGACTTTGCTAAGTTAACATCCTCCTGGTTACATTTTTCTCCCTCACTGAACAGCTGCAGAATATCTCAGTGTCGTGTCTCTGGGGGGTTAAAGACTCCACCAGAGACTGAATCCCAAACATGACTGAGTTATGAGGCAGAGATAAACCTGCTGTAAACATTTGTATACACGCTCCCAACGTCTTAGGCTAATAATTATTATTCTGTTTATTGTAACATAACAAACCGGAGCATCCTCTGTCAACATCTGACTATTCCAGAGATTCCCCTGGCTAATTCCTTTCATTATGCCTAAATGGTTTCTCTCATGCATCCCAGCAAACAAGCCATGAAGTGATTTGTGTATTCTTCTTCCTCTTCTTCTTCTTCTTCTTCTTCTTCTTCTTCTTCTTCTTCCAGCTCATTGCAGAGGTTTGGGTTTGAAATCTGGGGTTGGATTTGTTGATGTGTGAGGTGTTTGTGCGCTCGCTGTTTCAGTTTGACATTTAGTTCATTTTCCTCCACCCCTGCTGCAGGGAGAGGGGGCTGCTGCTGTTGTAGCCGCCTCTGCTGCTCGGCAGAGCGGAGGTCCTGACAGGCAGCTGACCTTTGGACAAAACCTGCCTCTGCAGATGCTCAGCGGAGCTTCTAAATGACTAAAGTTGTATTTTATTGTTAATTAGAAGGAGGAGGTGTGTAAGTTGTAGCAGCCTTCACTTAAGGACTGCTGCACCCCAGCCCTGGAGTCTGTCTGGTGTGGTCTGCTGGGGTAGGAAAGGTATTAGGTTGCCCCCCGAGTTTGCGGAACAAATGTCTGGAGCTGTTGAGATGTCAAAGCCATGCTTCTTTTGGCAAGGGCTGATGTTCGAAAAAAGGCTTAGGTAATGCTGAAAGTATGAGAGGGGAGAAGGAGAGCGAGAAGGCTGTACCATATCAGATTGTTTAGACTGGACTCTGGGGGTCCACCACAAATGGAAGAAAAAGATTCTGTAACAGAGAGCATTAGGAATGTGGGAGGATTGCATGATACTAAAGTGTTTTGGCAACAGCTCCGAGCTTCTATTTCAAGAGTTGGTAGTTTTTAACCTGAGATGACAACGAGGTTCAGTAACGCAAGATTGGCTCTGCATTATTTCAGACTGCTTTAGAGAGGACGGTTCAGTGTAGTCAAACTTGCATGTAGTCTGCATCTGTCACTCTCTTGTTGTTGTGCTCGAGCTGCCCTGCTGCTGAGTAATTTTCCTGATGGAAGGATGTTTTTCACCATTCTTTGTTTTTCTTTTCCATCCAGCGATGTGTTGTACTTAATACAGTTGTACCAGAGAACGTTCCTCTTCATTGCAGTTGATTTTAAAATGTATTTTGTCATTTTTTTTGCACGTATCACAGCAAAAGGGACTGTATCTGTAATGTGCAGTGAAAACTCAATTAAATTTATCCATTGGAACACACTTAATAAACTTGGCCATACGTATACTGTATAATGATATGTAAATTTAAACTGTAGAGTGAGTACTCGGGCCATTTTGATTCATATTGTGTTAGAAACCAAGGTCATTCTAAAGTGATGACAATTTTATAGCATTTATCCCAACATTTCAACTTTACTATTTAAACACTGAAAGTTTTTCTCTTTTTTTGCTTTAAGATTTCACCCAGGAATATCAGAAAAAAAAAACAGTAAAGGTTCCCAAAATGCAACAAGTCAAAAATAACACTTTAATTAGCTGCATAGCCCTGAATGAAATCCAAGACGAATATTTTCTCTAATACATTAAAGCATTATGTGGGACCAGGCAGTGCTCCAAGTGAAACGTAGGCACAGAAATCACGAGTGACTCATAAGATGTATTTATTATGTTTATGACACATTGTCATAATTACAGTCTACTTATGAAGGTTTAAAAAAAATCAGAAAAAATGTTTTCACAAGTATGAACTTATTGCTTTTACCTTTTAAACCTTTTACGTGCGTGCTGAGTGTTTGAACAGCCCTTGACTCACAAGAGTTAATAAAGAAAAGTCCGATCAAGCTGCTACATGTTATGCGTTTGACGTTTTGTGTGAGCGAACAGGATCTACAGTAGTAGGTCTTAGCACACAACCGAAAGCAGAGGCAGTTGAACAGTGCTGACAGGTTCTGTCTTCAGGTTTTTTTCATCAGTGCAATCAGCATCCAAAGGCACTCTTGGTCCCAAATCAAGAAAATACATGTGTCAGGTTGAAGAAGAACATCAAACTTTGGTTTTTGACCAAACAGCTGAGCTGTTTTTGCTTTCTTCCCATTGATTTGGCTAATCAATGGGAAGAACATGATCAGGCAGTGGGGTTAGCCTGCTCAGATGTAACTGGCTGGCTTTGCTGGGATTCATCAGCTTTTAGTAACATAAAGAATAAGTATGTGCTGTTTTACTGTATGTTAAGAACATTTGGTCCTGGCACTTACAAGTCCACTGTTGTCCTTATTATTATTTTGTAATCCTAACAAAATTAAATAAAATATTTGTGCAATATTTAGAATCATGTTATCTGAAGGGCCCAGAATACATTATAGGATGATTCTGGTTTATTTCAACTTTGGGTTTGGGTCTATCAATAAACACTGTACTCTCCAAGTGAATTGCTGACATCTGGAAACAAAGCGAGATATGAGGGAAGAAACACGAGCTGTCAGACGATCACACGGGCTTTAAACAAATCTCCAGATTAGATTCTCTTATTTGGGAGGAGAAAACAGGTGAAGAGTACAATTATGATCCAAACCCTCTGTTGTAAACACCCATCACAGTTTTACAAAGTCCACTAAAATAGACAGAAATAGACACATTTTGACATATTGACTTAATACTCTGGCGCCCCAAAACCTGGAAACCTGTGCTGTCAGCGGCTTTCAACAAAATGATCATCCTGGAACATGATATCCATTATCCACTTCTCTTAATACACCTTTGCAGTTGACAGATTGGCATCCTGGTTCACCTTTGCCCCACTGTACTGTAGTTTTCCTGTTCAGTGAAGGGTTATCAGCACATATTTTAGTCAGTACAATGTCAGCAGAACCAATAGAAGCAGTGTCCAAAACCCAAGTTGTAAAAACCAGAATTACCCTTTAAGTGACAGATTCTGCACTGCCCGGGCTGACCTCAGATCCACCTCCTGTCTTCAGTCCGGCCTATTTCTTATCCCTCGCAGGCATTAAACAGTAGGTCAAATGTTTTACATGTTTTCTGCTTCTTATTAACGTCACTTTGGTTTGAAAGTGCTGCTAAAGCAAACAGCCTGTTGCTATAAGAAAAACACATGCATGCAAATATATACACTGATATGCATTCGCAGATACATGGTTTAACTGAGGAGACCACATCTGCACTCCAGATGTCAAGGTGGACTGCGGTGACCTGTCTGATCAAGACAGACACCATTGTTAAACAAGAGGTTTAATATTTCTGGGGCTTTTCTTAGCACGCATCTGTTTTGTTTAGACTGTACTGTTGCTTCAACGGCCTGCTTATTTCACTGATTAAGAAATCAGATTCCTGCAAAGGCAAACATCAGTCTCCAATGCGAGAAAATCAACCCCTCATCTTTTCCCTTAGTGTGAAGGGAGAAAGAAAGGGAGGAATAGTCCGGCATGATGTGATGGATGAAGCCCACTTCCTGAGATATTTGTGTTCACAAGGAAATTTTACATTTCCTGCCAAGATCTCATCTATAATCTGACAGCGAAAGGGGAAAGGGTCAGCGAGAGACAAAACAAACTGATCTCTGATCTGTCAGTGGGGAACAATCATTGTTTTCTGTCCTTCATATTACTTCGACTGTTGATTTCTTTTTCATCCACACACAGAAAGTTTTACTGTTACTGCAGTTTGGTGTCCCATCCATCTTTGTTTGACTTGCCCATCAACAGGGAGGCCGTCTTATTTCCTTTTGTGGCATTGGTTTTTCTTGTGCCTCCCCTTTCCCAGTGCTGGGATTCAGCCAAGTCCCAGTCACAGACTGTACTGTACAAGGTCAGGATGTGTTTACATAGTTATAAACATGAAGACACGATTAAAACATGTTTCAGGAGAGGCAAGAATACGTGTGTGTATTGAGTGATTCCTGGCTCTTGGAACTGATTGTCTCCTCTCTTTAACTGATTTTGTGGTCACAGTGAATCATCTCAAGGCGTCTTTTTTACATTTCTACAAGCTCTATTTCATGCTAAGATTTCATAATGTTGATGCTTAACTGAGCTGTACATCTGCATATGGCATGCTGCATTTTGTCTCTGGAAGAGCTCTGCGGGGATGCTGATTTTCATTTGCTGTTTAGTTGGTATCTTCGCAGCAGACGCTGATTGGCATCATTTTGTCACCAAGGGCAGATAGAGGGAGATAAATGAGAGGGTACAAGACAGGGAGGCAGTGTCTAATGAGCATGCCTTTGTATATATGTAGTATAGGGTGTGTAGGGTTTTACACTCCCATGTAATGGCAGAACCTGCTCCCAATTTAACACTCCAAACATAATTTTAGTGAACAAATCAAACAGATGCATAAAAGTTTAGTCTTCTGTCTGAAGGAGGCAGGACTAAGACCTGTAGTTTGACAGTAGTAACTGTTAATATTTATCAGCAGAGCAAAAGGTTGAATTCCAAATTTGACACACAGCTGTGGATTCTGTGCAGCTGGGGCTAATTAAAAATAATGAGCCCCATGGTCTGTTTATGATGGACCTTTGTCACGGCTGAACATATTGTTATTACAATCAGTAAACAGTGTTTGTCACTACAGCCCTTGCAAGGTTCAGTGGCCTCCAGGCAGACCGTAAAGACTTCATCTCAAAGGTAAATAATCTAATTTCCTCATTTGCAGTTGTTAAAAGTTGCCTATTCTACAAATTACAGTTATGTCATAGCACCTTTCGTATAGAAATGGTTTAGACTCCGCCCTTTATAATATTATTTGCAGAGACTCAGTTTTCCTTATTAGCAAGCACTTAGCAACAGTAGCTAGGATAGGCGTCCTTTAACAGGTAGAACCTCTGAGCAGAACTGGGCTGTTGGGGAGCAGCCATCTGCCTTGACCAGCTGGTTATGTGATCCATTGACTGTTCCTCTAGCACCACCAACAGGTCAAAAGTTTTACTTATTCAGTGAAATATGTCAGCACTGATTGTACAGATAGTCATGGTTCCCAGAGGATGAATCCTAATGACTTTGGAGACCACTTTTCCTTTGAATTTTTTTATTGGAATATCTCACCAACTTCGCTTTCTGGGAAATTTGGTACACATATTGAGACCACATTGGGTGTGAATGTAGTAACTTTTGTAATAACTTTTCCCCTAACCTTCTATCCCATGCCATCGTGAGGTCAATTTCATTGTCCTTCTGTGATACTTTATCCATGATGACATCTGTGTGATAAAGAAGCAAGGGTTAATTTGGCAGAAGTTTTCAAAACACTGAATACAACCTAAGGCATGATTTTGAATTCAGTTTTGTTAGCAAAGAGGAAAGGTGTCACACTGCGGTGAGGTTTGTCTTGTCTTGGGATTTTGGTCTTGTCATTTCCTGTTTTATTTTGAAGGATTTACTCTCCTCTCGTTTCAGAACACTTGCCCTTCCTCATGTGTCACCTGTGTGTCCTGATTACTCATTGTCTCCACCTGTTTCCCATTACCTCTGCGTGTTTAAATAGTCTGTGTCTCCTTTGTCTTGTGCCAGAGTGTCTTTGTCCGTTCACCCGACTTACCTCCAGCCTTGAATCCACAGCCACAGTGTTGCCTCCAGTAAGCCATTGTTCCTCTGTAAGAGTGATTTTTTGTTTGTAAATTTTGATATCTCAGTTTCTTGCCTTAGCCTTAGAGTACTTTCTTAGTTGTTTGATTTCCTCCTTTTGGAGCGATTTTGTTTTACTCGTTTATGTTCATAGCTTTTCTTAGGTCCTCCGTTTTATAGGAGAGAGTTTTATTTAGAGCTTTTCTGGTTTTCCTCCTATTGGAGCGTTTTTTGTTAAATCCTTTCATAGCCTTTTGTTTGCCTCCTTTGAGAGTGACTTTTTGTTTTTGTTATCTTATCCGCCCTAGGAAAGTTTTATAGCCTCTGTTTCTTTGTCACTCAAGTGAGAGAACTTTTGTTGTTAATAAAGTCTGTTTTATTTACGTCATCTCTGCGTCTGAGTCCTGCCTTTAGTCTCGGCTTGACAAAAGGAATGGGATTTACAGGTCTATTAATTAGATCTTCCATTCTTGACCTCATGGGTGGTGTCAAAAAAAAACACCATGATTCAAAGGAATCAAATGGTTTTACCTAATCAACCTTAACAGATTCAGTGGAGTTCATGGACGTCTGCACATTAAGTCATGGAATATCTTGGGCAAGGTTGACATTTTGACCTGCGGATGGAGCAACAGGAATACTCAGTGTCCAAAATGGAAAGTAGTTCATCCTGTGGGACCATAGAGGTGCTCTTTAAACTCAGTGGCAATCTGCCCATCAATTTCTGACATTTCCTTTCTACAAATGGGAGATCTGGACTGATAGTGCTATTAACAGAAAGGTCAGGAGCTCACTGCAAATATTATTCATTATTCCTCTTGGGTTCATGGATATCCAAGCCAGAAGGAAATCAAGCCAGCAAGTGTTGTAATATCTCGATTTGGTCCAAAGTGTAAGAATGGAATAAACAACAGTCTGACCAACATCATCACTCTTAGGAGTTTGAAATTACTGTGGAGGTGAGAGGAAATAGATCTGTGTAGGGTTTGCTTGTATGCAATTGATACATGTCTTATGTACAGACTCAAAGATGTTTTACAGATGACACACTGGTTTCTTGCAAGAATAATTCTTACATTTACAGAAAAACATGGACTTTCCATTTCTTTCATCTCATCCATATTGCCAGTAAAGTAGCTGCATAGGAGAAAAAAAGGAACACAACAATATGTAGCTTATATCTACTGCACTGTGTGAGGTGCAGGGTGAACTTACATCCATGGCTTTACACTTCAGAAAACATCCTTGAGTCTGCAAGACTTCAGTTAATCTGACAAACAACAATAATAACCCAACACACTACTACCAATGACCTGAGTAATATCCCTTTCTGGCTGTGAGATCATTCTTGACATTTTGTCCACTTAGGACAGCGGAGGCATCCAATGCAATGACGAATGCTGGTTTTTTATTCTGAGTCAGCAAGATTTTGATGGTGGGGTTTCACCTCAGTCAATCCCACCTGCGGTTTGCTTCCCACCATTGATCGATTTTTAGACCAAAGAGGTCTAAAGGCTGTCTCCTCTGCCCATTCTCACACAGTTTTCCTCATCTCTGCTGCTTCACTCATGCTTTACCCTTGACTCTCACTGTCCTCTTTATGCTCTGTCACATTTACAAATCTCTCTCTTCTCTCACACTTTGAAATTTTGATCCAACCAGACATTAATCTTTAATGGGGATAAGGGATTAATAGTTACAGAGAACAGAGAAGATAACAATTACCTATATGTGTAGAAATAAAGAGATGCATGAATAAAAGAATAGGTAGAAAGACAGGCATGAATAAAATGAGACCAGTGGACAGTCTTTAATTTGATACTTTTAAAAACACAGACAGAAAGGGCTTTACGCATCATTAAAAATCATCCAAACAACATCAAAATATGGAAATACCAGACATAAACAGGAAAGGCAGGGATCTGGATTAGTATCAGAAGGGGCTCCATTCACTAATAACTTTAACTATCAACTACTGTAGATGTCAGAGTTGCATTTAGCAAGTGGTATCATTGGCATATTAAAAAGCCCAACTACCTACTAATATTTAATCAAACGAGGCCCATAACACCTCAAGAAGGATGAAAATTAAGTTCTTTGCCCAATCCCAGTGTCTGCCCATGCGGACTTGCAGATACTGCCATGAATTCGTGATAAATCTGCAAGTGCTCAGCTGTCCCATTATTAAATCTGCAAGTGTATCAAGGCTTTCTTGTAGACTTTTCAAACCCTTTGTGCATACTTTTAGCAAGTCCACACTGATGCAGACTTTTCTTGAGTAACCCACAATTCATAGCGTGGTCGGAGCAAAACAGGGATGATAAGGAAGGTTTTAAGCATCAAAATTTATTTGTACGCAGGTCTCAAGCAAACGCTGTTTATTTAAGCATCCTGCCATGACATGATCATGATTTTTGAAAATGTCTTAAAGGGGGCACTGCAGTGATTTAGTATTGTACTTCCATAAAGCTTGGGGACTACAGCTAAAATCAAAGCAGCAGAGACAGAGATATTCTGACTTACTCTCTCTCTCTCTGCTTCAAGCTACAAAAACTCTACATCCTACTCTCTTCCCACAATGCAACTTGATAGTGTCTTTCATCAGATTTTCTCTGCCAACTGTGTCCCCAGTTTATAATGCAGGCTCTCTCTAAAAATGTGTAGTATCCAAGCCAAGGTTGAGATAACTGTCAGGACATCACTATGACATCATGGGGTTTATTTTTTCAGACTCCCTCCAGAGCTGCAGAAGACATGATTCAGCTATTTTTACAGGCTGGGTAGTAATCCACACAATGACAAAACTGAACTTGAAGTGTAAAATCAGCGGATGGTCCCTCTAATCTGATTTGATCTGACAACATTACAGCAATTTTGCATATAAACAGAGCGTGAAGAACGAAATTGCATTTGCCCTGATGTCACAAGGTGCTGTCCCCTCCTCTTATTATTTAGTTCCTCATTGTGACGCATGCAATTAAACGTCAGTAACGTCAAAAGGCATGTGCAGTATCTAGCTCATAGCATGGTCGTCTAAGATGACTGTGGTGCTGAGCTTTCTTTATACTCTGAATTTGCACCTTAGTGATGTAAGTGTGAATATTCTGAGGCACATAATGTTTTTGTGACTGTACTTAAACAGGCCCCTGTTGTGCAATAAGATAAAATAAGAGAATGCTCCATGAAATTAGCTGGAACTGGTGCAGGATTTCATTTCCTGGTCCCAAGGGATTGTTAAATCTTACAAAGAAAAATAACTCTGTTACTGTCTCAGGAAGTGTTTTAAAAACCTTTTACACTTCGATATCTGGAATATACTTGCCCCGGACCTTCTTATTATTCATGTGGCGGGGGAAGGAAAACAACATGAATGCACTTGCCACACTGTGTGCCCACCTGCATCAATACCTAACTCGGTTCTCAGTGTGAAAAACCTTGATCTTGAGAATTATATTTTCAGGTTAACAAAATAAAGCTCTCAGCTGGCTCGCAGCTCACAGAGAATAATCGTGTATTTTTAGTTTTGAATTACAGAGTAACTATTATTCTGACCTTGAAAGTCTCTTAGCAGACCTTGTCTTTGCATGTGCTATACAGCCCTCATCATAAAGCAAGGGTTCTCCATCCAACAGACCACACACACTCTGCAGCTGACCTCAAACATTTTAGAATTGACTCCTGCTATAGAAAGGAGTATAGTTTTGAATTCACATACTGATGCCCCAGAGGCAGAATAAAGCTCCCCCTCCAAATACCCTAATATTAAAAATGTTCCTACCAGCTTTCTTGGAATTATGGGAGATGACTGAAATACTTCAAAGGAAACTACTCCACTGCACTTTTTAGTGAAAAGAAAACTGAAGTCATATTAAAAAAAGCCATGTGCCATGTTTTAACAACTGTTTCTGATTTATAGGAGGCCCTCCTAAAGACTGGGGAGCGTGTAAGAAATGAAGACAAATGATGACCTGCAGATTAAAAACTGTGATGAATGGACACATAAGGATACACAACCTCCTATAGGTGAAGCTTGAACTTTTTTTGGAAAGAATAATTTCCCGGCTCCTCTTTCTACATGCCTGCTCTGCCTCTATGCCAGTATGTCACTATCAGACTGCAAATATGGGAGCAACACCCAAAGGGACCACAATTGCAGCCTCCACAGTTTTCCCATGTCTGAGGACTATGGGAAAAGGCCTGTCAGGACGTTTTTTGACTTCAGGCACACAAACGTGCCTGAAAATCAGGACGTCAAGTGGGTCTCCCTGCTGTCCCTCACCAACCTGCGGAGCATCTCCAAAGTCAGACTGGTCAGTTTCCTCCTGGGTTTGACACTGACGTTCCTCATCATGGCTTCTTACATCCTGCAGTGGGACAAGAAAGGACTTCTGTTCACCCCTGCGCCCTATCAGCTCAGACCTGTGGTCATCCCGACGAGCACGACAGCAGCAGCAGCTGAGGTTTCCTCAGAGAAGAATATAATAGACATGAAACTGCTGGTGAAGATCATCGGCTCCAAACTGGAGTACACACCCAGAAAGGTGCCTGATGAAAAGGACATCACTGAAACAGACTCCCATGTAAGTCTGTGGAAAAAAAAACAAAAAACTGTTTGACTCATTTTTGCTGTGCATCAGTAGACCAGCTATGATAAAGGCTGTTTTTGTTATAGTTCCAGGCTACAATGATGCAATGTTTTCACCCAACATGACAAACATATACTGGCAAATGATGATTTAGCCTCACACTGGAAAATGTTAATACAAGTGGTATTACATTCAGCACCCATATTTTTTAATGTGAACAAATCTTTGAGCTGTGGAGACTGACGAATATAAACCTTTACAATCAGTGCAGTAATCCTGTATTTAGTGACTCTTAGCCAGTGTTTGGAAAGAACGTTCGTAGGTGTTGATTCAATAATATTTCAGAGCCAAAGTTTGTGGAGCTATTTGGGTAAATATCAGGTTACACATGTCTCTCGCTAAGTGTTGCCGGGCACCGCGGCTGCCTTTCTTACACAATGCCTTGTGGGCTGTAATTCTCCTATGTTTAGTATATGTTCTCATCATACTTTTCACATTACCCTACATAATTTTGTGTTTGTGGAAAGGGCATGCCTTTCATGACTCACCTGTAAATCACAGTGCCAAGAGACACTTAACACAAGTAGTCACTAAGTTGAATACCAATAGGTAATTGTGCTGTCAGTGTTAAAGTCTATCCATATGGGTTTTCTAGCAACACAATGTTGTACAAAAGAATGAGTAGAGTGATGATGCATGTTTGTGGCGGTAAATCATAATTCTGGATGTTTGATCCATTTTTATATCCAGGAACCTATAACCACTGACACACAATTGTAAATTACATGAACCACCACCTGTTTTTCTATGAAAGTGGAATTCACTAATGCTATCATAGGCTGACGCTGCCTGATGTTTCGTTGTTTTGTCCATATCTGTTTGCCCAATCTGTTGCCTGCCTCTTTGCAGCTGTTCTGCAATTCTCTTGGCTGCCACTGGCATCAGAGGCCCCTGCTGGTATGAAGGCTCTCCAGCGGAGCTCAGCATGGATCCGTGCAGGAAGAACCTCGCCCACTCTCGCTCAAAGAGCCAAGGCGGTGTGACGCTGAGGACCAAGCTTTCCACTGCTTGCACCCTTCCCAACAGGGCGGCAAACAGTTCGCCTGCTGGCTGCTTGCCGATACTTCTACATCATCAATGACAGTGCGGCCCGACCAGACTTGTTCCAGAACTGCTGCTGCGCCGGAGACCAAGTTCTTACGCAGAGAACACTGTGGTGGACCAGGAAGCGCTTTGGTGAGTCATCAGGAGGTGGCTGAGTATTTTAATATTTTGGTGGCTCATCCAAAGTTTGCAGAGGCCAACTGATGATTAAGGGTCATTCACGGGTGATAAGTATTCCAAAAGAAGGACAAACGGTGTTAGAAAGAACCCACAGTTTAAAATGACTCTCAAATGGAGATTTGATGTATCTTAGAAACAGTTGGTGCCAAATCCTTTGGCTTGTTGCACTTGTTTGTGTTGTTGCATTTTATGCCTTCTTTCTTGCAAGAGTTAAATCAACGCCATATGAAGCAAAAACAGAAGCGGTGCTTTGAGGGCTATGAAGCTGGAGCATATCTTGACCACAGAGTGACTCCAGTCTTGTGGTCATTATGAGGTTGTTAGTTAACCAGTGCAGTGGAAATGTCGGTTCCTGGCCAAGAAGTAGTACGGCAACAACCATGACAAACCCGCAAACATTGTTGTTTTCCTCTTCTGTTTTGTACTTTGTGAAATGAGATGTAGTGTATTGTGTTAAGACAGACAGACAGTTGTGGTCAACAAATTCTCAATCCAGTATCTCATCAGATCTTGGCTAGAAAGTGAATATGTAATTCCCGAGCAATGAACAACCAGTATTATTGTTGTTAAGTGGGAGCAAACCACGACTTCTTAACTATAGACTGATTGAAAATTCACGGTAGTTGGTCAGCTCTAATTTCCAACAAGCGAACTCTTTGACGCTATAACAGATGAGCAACGACCTCATCACACTCTTTCAAGTGATGACTCTAACAGTGCTGCAATGTTCCGTTAACCATTTCTCTGCTGTCTCCATTTTAAACATATAAGCCCGCAGGATTAGCTCATTTCACTTCAAAGCTGATTTTTATTCTTTCTTCCACTGGTTCCTGATTTCATGATTATTAGATTGTTCTTTCAATGTGTTTTCTTACCCTCACAAATTTGCCATTGTAACAATAAAGTCTAGACAAGCGTTTCAAGCAAGTATCGTCTTGAAATAATATAAAATAAGGTTAAGCTGACACTACACTGACCTACTTGGGTCTTTCTACAGCCTTTGTGATGGAAGGCTCAAATTAGTTCTTATACACGAGGGCTTTTATTGTAGGCTAGCTGCAGGAGTACCATGTATTCTGATGTTATGCTTAACATATATAGGTGTTGTTGGCCCCAGCTACTGATTAGTATATTTATATGTTAAGTGCTTTGAAAAACTGGATTCAAGTGTTAGATTAAAAAAAATCTGCCTAATTCAAAGCGATGATTACTTATGGTGAAAAGTCCTATAAAAATGAGATTAATAAGTCATTTTAGTGTACCTCGGGAATTTTAGGTTATATCCGTTTCAGATAGCTTCCAGGAAAAGTTTTCCTATGGAAAATTACCTGGATCCTGTTTGACTTAATTATCAAAGCGGAATCGGTAAATTCTTGGAACCGCAGTGCACTGCAACTCATAACTAAGGTGAACATGTCAAAACCATTTGTGTGTGGGTGGGTATGATTTGGTATTTGTGCCGCCATTGGCCATCAGATGAAGGAAATCTCTTGCCTTTCTGGTTTCATTTACTATTTTCGAGGGACCTTTGAAGCATCGCCAATTGGACCCTGACCATGATTCAATTACAGGTCTCCGCAACCTACTTTCCTTTGTGTGAGCCCTGCTCATTTGGCTCTGACCTCAGGAGGCTACTGTGCTCATGTATGAAAACCGAAATACCATTCCATATTATTTCATTGGGTGCTCTTGTCTTCTGTGATTATAAATGGTTAGTTGAAATCTTGCCTCACCGGCTTCCAGCTCTGAAAGACAATGAAGAATAATCTGAATAAACATGACCGAAAACTGCATTCACAGAGTAGGCATTAAGTCTTTGAAAACAATGTTTAATAATAGGTTAGTTTTCTGTTTTTCTTTGGCATTTTGCTGTCAAAGGCTCTGTAGTGCTGCTTGCTGAGTGGAAAAATCACTGTTGGGTTTTGCATGGTACTGATATCCGATTACATTTAAACTGTACTGCTGCAAAGCTGATAAGCATATGTTGTGAGATAATGTTTAGATAAGAGAATGTTTGCAACATCTTTAGACACAGCTGAAAATCTGCTCAACCCATTACATTATACTAGTCTCTTTCTTGCTGGCTAAATGAACTGTTGTTGCAAAGGTGATGCTAAGACTGTACCAATGTCTTGACAGGTGAAATGATGCATCCACTATGTGGGACAACCAAGCCTGGAGCTACCTTACAGACAGGGAGGATGCAGGCCTGGACTGGCCCCGGGACTTCATCCACCACGGTCCAGCCTGGTGCAAAATCATCATCATGCTCAGAGATCAGTAGAGAGGTACAAATCACTCCTAGTAGGCTATGTTGTTCAAAACACTTAATCAGTCCAGCCGTGCCGGTTAGCTGGAAATGATGTTTTCATAACCGTCTGAATACGCAGGAATAATTACGGTTTTTTTATAACACCACATTTAATTATGCCAGAAAAAGCAACAACAAACGCCGTTTCTACAGAAAAAATTCTATCTGTCCTCCAAGTAGCTTTAAATGGTTACCTTCAGCAAAATTAGCTTCCTGCTCTGGCTGCGGGAAGCATATCACCCGCATCTCTCCCAGAGTCGCTGGACCCTTGACGGGTATCCCCTATCAGGCAGCTTTCTGGGTAGCTGAGTTATGACTCTGTCAGTTTGATGCGCTAATCACAACATGGGGTGACAGCACTTTCTGGAATTTTCGGTAAAAACGGCAGCAAATCAATGCCAAAGCCTGAAACCTGACGGCGAATCAATCTGAGATCAACATAAACATTGGAAAAACACCTGAAAGTTCTTTGTTTATACCTCTGTTATGCTCGTGATGAAGATGGGGGTTTCAAAATATGTTTAAGCATGTGCCATTGTGATAGTGAATCTGTACGATTGTCATACTTTCCAGCCAGTGCTTTTGTGCTGTGGTGCCCTCTTGAGGACTCACAGTGACTGGCTGCACGGTAAATCCTCCTTTTGCCACAAGTCATGGGCCCATCGAACGGTTTCTGTGTGATGATTTTAAAGATCTGGCACCTGTGCACCACTGATGAAAGAGGCTGGGCGTTGTTGATTTGCTGGTCTTTGGTTCGTAATTTGGTGTCTTTGGACTAATTTTTATCATCTTGCTTTAGAAGGCTCCTTATATCAAAGTATTGGTGCAGATCTTTTTTTTAATAGACTTAAAGATGGAGTTAAGTTACTTTAAAGAGGAAATGGGAAATGATAATTAAGAATGAGTGTTATATATTCTGTATTTGCTATCAACAAATCCATCATAGTGAGCTCAAAGCCCATTCTTTCTGCACAAAGTTACCGTGATGGTTTTCCAATGTTGTCTTTATTGAAACAACATGTTTTTTATTTGTTGGGCAATAGTGGAGTAATTGGGCTTTGAATTACAGAGAATACTTATCTGGATCAGTTCTTAAAGTTTTGTGTTTCAAATGGTTTGTTGACAATTTAAAAAGAATAGTTTCACCAGCTTTATCTGATTAGCTGGTTCCATTAGTTGTTCATTATTTTGTCTACCACCTGTACACCTGCTTTTGACGACATAGAAATCTCACTACGAGACTTATATGATGTTGACTCTTTTTCCCACACAACAGGTGAGGCTAGAAGCTTGAGATGTACATTTGTCTTCTTGCTGGACTGGCGTGGTTTTCCCCAGGGGAACAGTTCTTGTTCTCGACTAGAAGACTACATGACCAACCTCAAAGTGACAATCAAGAAGAGTTTTGGGTTTTACAGGCGTGAGTGAAATTGTCAAGAGCTTCCACAAAAACAGCCTGTTCAAGGTGGCCTTTCACTTACACATTAAAATATAATCAACAGCACTCCTCTTATATCTTTCTGGCTGTATTTACTTGGTTGTTTCTGTTTTGAGATTCACTTCTGTATCCCTTTTCAAGGTTTAAAGTCTTGTGTCACCAACTTCCCTGCAGGTCCTCTGTCCAAGCAGGCGGGAGGCAAGCGCTGATAACCGGCCCGTATCTAACACAGCGGTAGACGGCGGACAAGACCTGGGTCCAATGCTTCCAGCCACCAGGGCCTCTCGATTTCACCGTATGCAACCATCGACACTTGATGTGCTGGACGCTGAACGCACTACCGGACTGCACTGAAACGGCATGAGCAGGATAAATGCGGATGAGGATGAATGAACCTTCAGAGCAGAAGCTAAAGCAGGAAAACCTAATGAAGTTGTATGGGTTTGCTACGTATGAGCTGTGCTGTGATGTGGCGCGCGAGTGGATGTGAGCGACTCATCAAATCAAGATGATACAATAAAACCGGCTTCAGATTTGTCTTTATTGCTGGCTCAAAAGGCTGGATTGACTGGTCTTGATACGTGATGATTTTACAAACAAATGCCTCAATTTCATTTTACTGTCCATCCCTAAATATTAACCAGAAAGAGATGCAAAAAAATAGTTTTATACGTAGATTTCAGGAGTTGAAGAAAGTCAACAATCCTCCATGAGGGATACATATTATTATAGTTGGCCGCGTTGGCAGAAAAATCAATGGACAGTTTGAAAGTCAAGATGTTTCATTACTATAATCTCAAATTAATGATGCATAGAATATCTAATGCCACATTTGATTGAGGCAGTGTGGGATAATAGTAGCAACAATCTTAAGATGCGAAAGGCCCAAAACAAATGGTAAAGAGTTAAAACACACGGAAATGGCAGAAGAGTGAGAGTGGGAGGTAGATTCAACTTCTGCCCACCAACAGTGTGTGACGAACTGGTTTAGACATCATATTTCACTTGGATTAGTCACAGAGGCACTAAAACACAGAACATAACTCTTCAGTAGCTCAGCATCAAGGATCTGTTTGCTCCATAATATACTGTTACCTTGATATTTCAAAGTTACCTGCAGATACTATCAGGTTCGTCTTGGCATTTAAGCATCCTCATACAGATTATAAGTGATGTTTTCTTTCTTGATTGTGAGTTTTCATTTACGGAAAGTGTGATTAAGGTCAGTGGTGACCCATCACATGGTTTCGATCATTATGTAAAACGCCAGCTGCCATGGGTGCATAATGGCTCGTCAAATCTTGTGTAGCCAAACCAGGTGAATCAGGAGAGGGGTGGCTGTGGTGACCACAGTCAACCAGATGAACTCAATAAAGCTGTTGACCCACTCCGCCTCCAGGTGTCAGACTAAAACCTCACCATCAATTTTCTGCAGGAAATCTTAGTAATTATGTGTTACAATCAGTCTCAAAGTTTACAGCATCGGTTTTTCACAAGGAGCTCCAACTGTAAAACACCCCTCTCGGTGACCTCTACCTCTATATATCCTGTAAACATACACAGCTGAAATGTTGTTGAAATTTTGTGAGTAGACCCACAAACATTTTGATAATTTCTATCAGCTGCTCAGAAATAAAACATATTAAGGCATTTTTGGAAACATTTCCATTACTTTTACTTTACTTGTTTGTCTCTTGCTTTCTTATAAAATTTCATTATATTGTCATGAAATGCAATTGCTAAAGAGTGCGGGTTTCATTTTCGAATTTTCGTACTGGACTCTTTATTTTAGCAGGAGAATTGCAGAGTTACAAAGCAGTACTGGCTGATAAATGCAAGGAGGAAGTATTCAGAAACTATTTTAGCTTCATCCTTTTGTATGATCACACCACCGCTCTTGTTTCCATCATGGAACTTTCTTTTGTATCAATAAACCAGAACTGTACCATTTCTGCATCTGAGGACTAATTTGCATTCAGTTTGGAATCGACGACTTTTATTATGGCGTTTGACATGCTGTCAGAGCTTTGCTTATTAAACTGCTATGTTACATGGAAGAGTTATATGTAAACACTTTTCTACAGTTGTGTCATTATTCACTGTCATCACAGAAAATTACCCTCTTATACCACACTTCAGTTGATGGGTTGACTATATTGTAATGCTGTTCAAATTACAGGTGACATTTCCCTCTGTCACTGTAGACGCAGCGCTCATTGAAAAAAATCAAGATCAGAAGAGGAGATTGAGATATTTTATCTTGTTTAGCTCTGTGAGTTATATTGCATTTACAATGTGATTGATTGTGGATGACAGCAGAGTCTCAAAGGCCATGGCTGAAGCACCCAGGCTGGTCGCAGAGAAAGGAGTCAGGCATGATGGTGCCCTCTTCATGTGATATTGGTAACCCTCTCCACAGGATTTTCAAAAGGCGGAAGCATTAAGGTGTTGTTTGACATTCGCCTTTCATTTTGTAAAGGTAGAGATTTGATTGTGTACGTAGAGATTACTATTTGGAGCTAGGATGATGCAAGTGCTGGGCACCCATGCTTGCGCCCATCATCTTTCACACCCAGTTTCCACGGTTTAACATTCACACCTGGGAACTGATCACGAAAAACTTTTCATCATCATATCAATAAGCTAATTTGCCTCATGGGCAACACTCTGGCAGTCTGATATCAGGGGCCATTACTGATTTGAGAGACTGTGGACAAGCAATGCTTCATTACCCTGGCCAGGTGAGCTTTTAAAGCAATATACAAACATTATTGGTAATACATTCAGCTATTTCTCTTCCAGATCTCCAAAGGCTCACACTTACACGACAACAGTCGCTGCCGGGCTCTAAAGTGGCAAAAGTGACAGGAGATATTTTTGGGGCCATGGTCTACAATGAACCTCTCTTTTACATTTTTTTACAGAAGGGACCAGTGACCAGGTGTAAATGACTTTTTGTTTGCCGTTTGCTCTACTGTTTTGTATTTCTTTCTTTGTTTTGTTGTTATTGTTTAGGCATTTTATTCCTTTACTAACAGTGAAGATAGACAGGACACATGGGAAAAGAATGTAGGGAGGTAAACATGCAGCAAATGGTCCGGCCTGCTGGGTTGAATTAGGATTTGCTGCCGGAGCATTTGCTGCCCATCTGTCTCACGCTTCTTGCTATCCACATCACTCTTCCATCCTCCTTCCAACAAATTTTTCTTTCTAATAAATTTTACTGATGGATGATGTGATTTGTCTGTTTTCACCATGTTGAGTCATATTTCCCATATAGGATGAAGACCTTTGAACTGAACTGACTATAGTTCATCTTATAAAGAATGAGGCTGCTAGGTTTGAAGATCATGATGTTTTTATGATTATCATTGATTATCAACTGTGATTCAGTAATACAGGAATCTTCCTTAGAATGGCCATTTAATTTTATTTTAATCATTAAACAATTTTCCCATCAGTCTCACTCACACATGAGCTTCTGCTTAAAATTCAGCCTGCTTTGGGTTTTGTTTGGCTTCTCTTTAGCTCATGCCAGCCAGTGGAACTGAGGAGGGTGGGCATTTAGGTGAAAGGATCTATTGAACCTTTGGAGCATCCTCAGCTCGTGATTGGTAGATCAGTGGCGAACACAATGAATAAAAATCATTAGCCTGTGGACCTACAGGCCCCAGAAACTTCAATGCAGCTGAAGAAGAAACACAGTGGAAGGGGAAGAGAAAAAGCATCCTAAAGTTAGAATAATTTCACTATTTTCAGTCAAATTCTGAAAACTCGTTTTTCCTTGCCAACCATTTAATCACATTTTGGGAAGCTGTTTCACAGGTTAGCTGGGGAAAATACTTCCTGTGTTTGTCTGTTCATTATCATTTGTCCAGAAACATGACAGCTTAACGCATAAAGACTGGAGGTGGGGAATCAGTTTGCTCAGACTCTTTGTTCTATGAGACTGCCAGGTGACCAGTGAGACTCCAGCAGAATCACTGCTCCCAGCTGTGATAGTCAGCACACCAACCCCCATAAATCCCTCTTCTTGTTTTACTTTGTTTTTGTTCTGATTAAACAAATGATATGTGACTTAATTTGTTAACCTCAAGTGCTAGTTGGATGCCTTTGTAGGATAGTCGTTAATTAATGCTAAGCTAAGCTAAAATCTAACTCCAATTTTCCCAATAAGTTTGCTATTTAAAAGTTCTTCTTAGTAGATGCTGGGTGATCTTGCGTGGGTGAAGGGTTTTCGCCCTTAGGTTTTAACAAACCAAGCTGCTTGATATGCGCCAAAAAGCTTTATAATTGGTTGAAAGCTCATATTAGCACATACCAGAAATCAAAACTACAGGGGTTGTGATCAGTTTAACACAGCAGACCAATGTGGCTGTGGAACACATAAGTACTGAGTCAAAAATAACACACTTTTGTCCCTCCAACCACAAAGGTCAATGATGCTTGAGTGGAAAAATAAGTTTTTGATTGCCACGACAATGGTGGTTCTAGTGCCTTAATTTTCTATTTATTTATGTGCTGTTCTTCTCTGAGTGTTGTAAGTAATGGTTTTTCAAGTCCCACACTTACCGGCGTCAGCGATACCGAAAATAAGGAGGCATTAAGAGGCCATGCTGTCTGCCACATTGCCTGTGTAATCATTTGAAAGATAACGGTGGGCACACTAATATCTGCGCGCACCTATGATTTTGTTGCCGACGTCAGCTGTACTGAGAACAGCGTTTACATCTGCGCGCGGTTTAAGGTGCGTTACTCAGGCCAATAATCAATTATATGACAGTTCATCTCTCTGATCAGAAATCAGACTTGATTCTGAGATATTCCTCCCTAATTGTAAAAGGCCACGGTTTTTAGGTCCACGCATTTGTTGAATAGATTTTATTGACTGTTCTTCGAACTTATTCCTATAAGACCATTGAGATCTTCATGATTCCATTGAAATACAGAAGAAAAAAAGAACCAGAAGACATAAGGCTTCCTATTTGTTGAAGAACATTTTATCGCTTCATATTCATTGATGTTAGTTTATGTTGTAATCCTACTTTAAAAAGTACAAAAAGTACAGGCATAGAGGACCTACAGAAATGTTTGTGTCAGCTGTTGGAGTTGAATGACTGTGGTAGTAGTCGGATTGGCTAAAACCACAAATTCAGATAGCAGATTTGTGGGTCCTTACACAAGACAAAATCTAATACTTCCTTATGAAAATCTCAGGACTACAGTGATCATATTGAACAGCCCTATCCAGAACCCTCACCGGGCAGAATGATCTGAAGAAAAAAAAAACTCAACAAAAGAATTTGTATTGTACTGACTAGTGATGGTTTGGACAACAAATTCAGTTATCTCGAAATACCTACAAGTGCTCCTCGTAACAGGAAGTCGTGCGTCGGAACGCTTGGATTGATGATGTTTTCATTTTTAATCTGTTGGTCCACACAGTAGACAATTGTGAGAAGCGTAGCTCAAGGGGCTGGGCAGAGTCAATGCAATTTATATTCAATCAGCCCTTGAAGTGGACGTGATGACAGAATGTCTGATAGATACTGCCCAGCCAAATGCTGTTAAACTCAAATTTCAGGAGAAATTTTTCAAAAGACATTTTAAAACCAGAATATATCATGGATTTTATTTAGGATAGCTATATAGAGAATATTTCATTTTGGGAACAATACAGCCGCAAGCTGGAGTTCTGGGTTGAACATTATAAATAATACCCAGTCATAAAATACTAAAAATTTCAGTTTGAGATAACATGATCAAGCTGATTTCGATCAAGCTAAGTGATTATATTTGAAGTTGCCATCTTTGATTTACTGGTAGAACAGCAAACATCCGCCCTCTTTTGGAACCTTCTGTGTTTTTAGTGCCATGTGTCTCTCTCCTCCTTTGTACCATCATGTAACAGTCATTTCATCAAAGTGGCATATCCCTGGTTTTCACTTGGAACAAGCAGAGAGTAAAAGATAGTGATTAAATCTGTGTGCCTAGGGCTGACAGAGGCAATCAGTCATGAGACAGACTTTATGCTTTAATTCGGTGAGGAAACTCTAATGCTATCTCGTTTGGTGCTGTCAGAGGCCCACTGCTGGACTCAGATTTTGTTCTAGTAAAACCGAGGCTTGCACTTTTGCCGTTTTTTCCTATGTCAGTCATTAAAAAATTTATAATGTCATCGAAATACCCATTGCTAGCGTAGCATTGTGGCAAAATTCCCAAATGTGTGTACCGTGAAATTCGTCTCCCATGCAGCCCAACGAATGCTTTTTGTTTCACTTACTCGTTATTAGATAAATATTGATTGCAATATAGTAACATGGAATAAACTAACACTATCAATCTTTATTTGGTTTGATTCTATATTTCCCTTTCACTTTTGCCATTCTGTCTGCTGGTGCAGACGTTTCACAAAAATGGGAAACAAACAGCACCAAAGACATCACTGAAACGCACCCAATGTCAGGTTGTCTTGGAGTTGCAGACAGCGGAAGTTTATAAGTCAAGGATGAAACAAATGTTTCGGTGCCTGGACATCATCACTCAAGGGAGCTGCGGATGAGGCAGCAGATGCTGTCGGAGGAACACAGGATATGCCAGGCCGAAACAGTGTTACTTGGCGACCGCAATTGGTCATGTTGACGTGCGTGGTTCAGTTTGAATCAATGTTTGTATTCGGTGGACGCGTGTCAGATTAAGTGTGGTTTCGTAATGGGTCTCAGAATGGCACCGCGCAAATGTGCCGTGATGGTCCGGGCCTGGGTCTTTCCCTGCGCCCGAACTAAAAATGACATGTGCCGCCAAATAATCTTCGTCCCTATTCCTGTTTCAGTCGGGGTTGTTTTTTTTTTTGCGTTTCTTCGGTCACCCTCATGCCCGGTAATTCACGCTCGCTTATTTGCTCCCTGGCACCCATATTTCAAAGTTACGGTGTGTTTTATCCTTTGGTGTTGTGCCTTTGGGGGCTGATTTTGTAAAGCTCACACGCCGTGCGTATCAATATCAATCATCTCATCTGAGCTGAGCTGCCGTGTTGGGTTCGCCGGCTCATTCATCAATAATATCAAAACTTCAAAATTGCAATGATCTCTTTTGAGGTGACGGCAGTTCGATTTCATATCAAACATGAATCTCTTTGTTGCTGTTTGTGTTATATCACTTTCCCCATTTAAATTTTGATGACATTGGTAATGACACTGTTATTATATGTGATTTTATCGCATTTTATGCCAAAGATAATAACTGAAGAACATTAAAAATCCTCCCTAGGAAGGTTTATATAAAAGTCTTACGTGTACCGAGGGACTTCTAAGATCTGTTTCTAGATCCTTAACCAAAAACCTTACATGGGCATGCATGCTGTGTTGTCTTTCTTTCCTTGTGGTTAACAAATTGCTATAAGATCAGGAGTTGAGATCTCCCCAAACTCATGCCAGCATACATGTCCTCATTTCTCTCTCATTAGTAAAATGTGGTAAATGAACAGAATGGGCTGAGGAAGCCTCCGTAATTTCACCAGCAGGTAATGATGTTTCCCTTCTGTCCAAGGTTAATGTCTTTCCAGCCCAGTTGTTCCCTCCTTTGTAGCTCACTCTCTCCACACATCCATAAACATACACACACACATTCCACACATGCCTGCTGACAGACCTCCGCTGCTGTCAGTGATAATGTTGTGAAGACTCACATTAATATCCCGCAGCCTATTATTGTCACTGCAATGATCTGCCAATGCGGGCTTTTTTGTGTTTCGCGGTATGATGTTGACCCGTTCAATTTTCAGCGTAACGTGGCTGGCGCCATTAACGTAATTAGCATTAACACAAAGTGCAGCTGAGGTTGATGTCGGTAGCTGCAGGTATTGTGACATGGTGACGTGGTGCTAGATGAAAGTCAGAGATCACCACAGTGATTTCCTAAGTGCTACAAAGCTTTGCTGAGGTTGCGAAATGTTACACCTCTCGCCGAAAACTGTTGAGTTGGCGCTTTTAGAATAGAATGTTTCATCTCTCATCGAAGACTTCAAACTGGTAAAGTGCGCTGTATAGCACTTGGAAGCGCCAATATACCAGTATCGGATGGCTGAGAACCTTCTGAACTTCGCCAATGAAATTGCGTCAGAACCACAGATGCTCAGGTTCATGCGCGAAACATCGTGGTTTAATAAAGGGAAAGGTTGGGGGATCACCAGAGACAGTACGAGGATCTCATAGGTGAGATGAAATAAATTCTCTGAAGACAGGTTGTAAGGATAACGTTGACAGCAATGTACGAAAAATACGTTAATTTCCTTATACTTCAAAAATTGAAGGTGGTGGCAGGTATAAAGTAAAGGAACGGTCCTCCTGTCCTTTTCTTCATTATATAATTCGACATTTTCTTGTGCGCCTTTTTAAATCAGAACGAGGTACAAAGAAAGGCATCTGCAATTCCAGCTCTCCCTGGTCTGAAATTTTGTTGTCAAGCATTTTCCCTTGACAGTAAATTCTCCTTTTCACAGGACTTGGGCTTGTGATAGGAGTGAGAACTCTGTGAGAGAAACATTCAAGTGGCTGCGTTCTAGAAAGGCAACCATTGTCTCAGAATCTTTTCATTGCAGTCTCTGGCGAAATGACTTGATCGTTTCACAGCCCACGGGCTCTTGGCCCAGGCTGGAAACAATGATTAAGGCGGATCAGGTTTTGTTCTCCATCCGCTGACGATTTCAATCCTCCAATGGGTTCTCTGCCCTATAATGGCAATCTCGCCCATTTCTCTTAGATTTCCTCTGTGGTTGAGAGTGACCCAGCACAGAACAGAACAGGAAAAGACAAATATGGTCCCTAGGCTTAGTCACATCCTGTGCTGGCGTCACATTGTCTCACCACATTTGCCCTCAGAATTACGCTTGAATACTCTGTTTTTCCTCCGGGCATGTGAAAACTGTGAAAGCTATCTCCATTTGCGGTCTCTTCAACCTGAGTGGTATATATTACTTTTTTCTTGTTTAACCTTCTCTGGGCTTTTACTCGTCCTAAAAAGATATGTCTCCTCCCTGTGTCCAGTTAGATGTGCCCCTCTTGGGTCTCAAATTAAACATCAGTGGGATTTCGTAATTGCCTCATGTCAAATTGAGATGCACAGCATTTTGTCTTACACACACACACACCACTGCAGCTGACAGCAGGGGTAATGAGTCGGAATCACCTGTCAGATGCATTTGCAACATCAGCTCATAGCCTGAGGTTTATCTGAGGTTTTATGAGCAAATGACACAAAGGCAAAGGAGGAGGAGACAGTGGGTGTTGCCCATGATAGTGGAAATAGTGGCAGAGAATGGATGTGAATGGTTGAAAACAGAATGAACCCATTATTATAATATAATTTATTGCCTGTGACAAAATAAAGTCAAAATTTTAAACATGATCACTAGAGCAAAAATGGTTCATTCAAAGTGACACATAGCCGGAGTCAGGATAATGGATTTTGCAAGTTGAGAATTCTAAATTGCTTGCTCAGCATCAATGGTGAGGCGGCTGTCTGAATATGTACTTTGTATGCAGGCAGCACTAGGTAACTGGGCCGACATGCTAACTGGAACACAACATTCAATACTCTTAAAGCTTGGTATCAGTTCATCTAAACTGAGTCAGCTTGAACAAGGCATTCCAAATGCAGCCTAGGTTATAAGCTGATGCATTACTTGGTTGGCCCTTTATATTACACACACAGCTGTTGTAAGCACTTTTGAGAAGACTTAAAAACTAGGTTTTCTGTGGCAAGTCCATCTACCGACTGACTCACCAAATTATAATCTGTAATTACATTATTCATCCTTCCTTTTTTACGCTTTTCTGGCAAGAATGTTTATCTGCCACCCACAAGCCCTAAACACTAGATTAGATAAATGAAACAATTAAAAGCTTTTTTTTTTTCTTGAGACATATAGCCATCAGGGAAAGGAATACTATATAACTAATGAAGTAAGTCATATTGTCTATTATTTACATTATTATATTTATACAGTTCCTCTAAGCTAGCTACCATTTGTCAAAGACAGATCATAATAATAAATCAAGGACATTTAAAATGTCACACTCTATCCTTGGGGTTTTGGTGCCATTTGATACTGATCAAAAAGTTTCACTGGGAGTCATCTGTTTTACATCTGATCCATATTCCCAAACTTTCAATTCAACTGTATCTTGTAATCCAATAGGCAGATGGTTGGAAATGACTCACTCTGAAAACCCACACAAAACCACGCATCATTCCTCTCATTAACTTTATCAGCAGTACAGCTCTCAATTACAGCTGCCACTGATCACTAAAACATCACTAAATCTTTCAGCCCAGTAGGGGTAGGCATGGTGGATATCATGAGTTGCCCAACAGAATTCTTTTTCAAAAGCATTGTAGCGAAGTTTGAATTAAATGGATTCCCTCTGTATTCATGTGCAAATAAAAGCCTTGCAGCGGACTTTTTACTTTGGCGTGCCCTGCTGTCTTGTTTTGAATTTGATTGGGAGAAAAATATGGAGCATCTTTGCCCTCTGATCTATTTTTTGAGCTGGAACAACAGAACCCCTCCTCACAGGTTTGTGTATTGTTTGAGTTGGGGCAGCATTACTCAGCTGTGGGTGTGACTCAATTTCTTGCTTAATTGGCAGTGTCTTGTGTACCTAGAAAGGCGCGATCGGAGCTACACGGGAGAAGGGACTGTGTTTCGCGTTGTTGTAAGACAAATTGCCTCTATAACCTCATCCTTTCTTCCTTACAACTGTGTCTCTTTTTCTTCTCACCTTTCTCTTTCCTGTCTCCTGCAGCAAAATTCAGAAATATACAGAGACAACTACACTGAAGAAGACCTATATCTCTAGCACATGTAAATAGCAAAGTGTTGTTTATGTTCATCATCAGCATCATTTTTAATCCCACATTTATTTTGCATCGAGTTGCTCGTTGCTGTGTGAGCGACAAGTTAGCCCTGCAAAATCCACGCCACAATGCATAGGTCTAAAACGCCTTTTATGTAAATAGAGCTGTTAGAAATGGTAATAAAAGCATAAGATAATCCGAATATTAAAGTTTGGGCGTTGGATTCTGTGCCTAATACGTGATCACATATAAGTGGAATCAGTTGTGGGTTCCCATTGCTCTGTTTCTCCTGCTTTCCTTCTAGCTCATTTATATGAGGTCTCTTGATATGGATCTTTGAGATCCAATGAAATTTTTAGCATTACAACTAGTATTCCCAGCATCCAGGACTTTAACAGCTATCCACCATGTTCACCTTTTATAAATACAGCTGGCGAAGAGAAAAGTTAGTTGCTAGCAGTGGTATGGCTGGCAGTAATTTAAACAGTGCGTTTCCTGCCAATATGGTGGTGTTTTGATTGCGTGACATCAACTACTGGAGCTCTATACAGTAGACAGCCGTGAAATTTTGTACAGACATTCATGGTCCCCAGAAGATGCAGCCTTTTGTGCCATCATCAGGTCAGATTTTCAATTTGTCCAGTGCTTTGCTCTCCCAGCATAGCTGTAGACTCTTAGCCTTGTTTTTAATTTTCTGATTGATACATTTTGGACAAAAAAGGTAGGCATCATTGTACAGTAGCAGATACACACTCATGAGCAGATCAAATGTTTACCAGCAGAACAGATGGCTGCAACATTACACAGTTTTAATGGTCTTCTCATAACATTTGCTTGACATTTTTGCTGTAGACGTGGACATGTGGAGCAGACTTATGGTTGGATTACACACAATATAAAAACAAACAAACAGCTCCTGCTGTTGTTGCTTCATCATGTCCTTCTGTGGGAACCATCTAAATCAGGTTCTGTTGAATCTTATGACTCCAGTCAGACAGCGATATTTCCTCTTTGAATCGACATAATACTGGTCGTGAAACATCTTACAAATATGTTGGAATAAAATCAAAAGGCTGAAATCAAAGCTGTTTGTCTGAGGTCCTTGAGGGTCCTAAAAACTGTATATTAGAGTAAGAGGTTTTTACTTGAAGGCAATGATACTCTTTAGATACTGCTGCTAAGGCCTTAGAGATAAAAAAATAAATAATTTTACAGCCCACAGCAAAAACAAATACAGCATTCCTGGACAGAAATAGATGGTCCTTTTTTTTATTACTTCTGTGAGCAGGGTAGGCTGTTTGCTTAAGGGCACGGGGAATACCATGACATTTGAGCCCAACATTCCCATGATTCATATTATGCGTATATGCCAGTAGTCGATCAGTCCTGCAGTGCCACTGGCAGCGTTATGGACGAGCCTGTCAGGCTGGTTGAGGGCGAAGACAACAAGAGACTGAGAGTAAGTCATAATGGAAAGGCATATCTACGGTATTCATTATCACTTCATGTTTTGTTTGCTGTGATCAAGTGATTTGTGATGTTTGAACACCTACTGATGTGTAACACCTGCCACGTATTAGTATGATTAATGAGCAAACCTGAGGGAGCGTACAGTGACACACATTGTTTGCTCTTTTGCTGGCATAAAGAAATTAAAAAGATCAGTCAGTTGAGTTTTCTCAGTGTGGCGGCGGAGGATTCATTACTTAAGCGGCTCAGCTTTGCTGCTGCTGATTAAAAGAAGTTGCTGTGCATGGGTGACTCTGGTTGCCCTGGATGTTTTTTTCCACACAATTTGACGGGCACTCTCTTTTATTACAGTGAGTTTAAAAGACATAAATCATGTATATCTAGCTTTCCTGTTGCTCTTTGCTTCTTAAATCCCCATGACTCAAATAAGATATTGGGTACATGTTATTCCCAAATTTATCTTGGCTGTGTGAGATTTTGGTTTATTTATTTAATGGTCTGGCCTGGATATTTTTGTGTGTTTATCAAGTTTAACAGGTCATCTGAATTTTAGTCAGCGACTTCCTGTAGGTCACATACTTAACTTTCTGTTTAGCCTAAAAATCTGTGTTTGACATAGTGAACTGTAATAGCTTGTACAAAGTCAGATGGCACTGCAAAGACAGCAGCTGCGCTGTGGGGCGGCATGCTGAGTAACTGAAGGGACATGGTGGAATCTCCTCAGTAAATGGTGAAGGACACAAGATGTGTTTTCACAAACCTCAGCATTTATAGCTCACGAAACAAAGTAAACCTTTAACGCCTCAGTTCTTCAGTGAGAAAGTCTTTAATGATGTTTTATAGGGACAACTTTTACTTTGTAAGAGCGGGGGGCTCACTTGTGCCCTGACATCGTATGGGGTTGTGTGAAGTCAGACAGTGCACTCGTCTTCCCTGCCTTCCTCCTCTGGTGTCTTATGCTTCCTACGCGCTATGGTTTAATCACAAGGTCTGTACAAAGTGTTTTGAGTATGGCAGGTCTGTGTCTGCCTCTCACCCACTCACTGAGTCTCCCAGGGAGATGAGGTATACGCACACCTACGGACCGGGAATCCTTCCAAACTTTCTGAATACTTTCCACTAATTGCCCTCGGCTGGTGTTCTCGGCTGGTGTGTGGTAAATGCAGCTTTTGCCCCCAATTGATGAATAATAAAAACCAATTGTGGCAGCTTTGATGGGTGACAAGCCGTGATTGTTTCATGCCTTTGACAGAGACAGAATAGATATTGTATCGGGCACTTGTTATCAAAGTGGATGAAGGGAAAGAAGGAAGTTAGAAAATTTGATTCATGATGAAGGTGATGAGCAGGCAGGATGCAGAGCTTTTACTGCTCTAACAACTGCCTGAACGTGGTGAGGTAGTGCCTACTTTCCTCTCTTTTTCTTAGCCCCTTTTCTTCTTTTCCCACTCCTTCCAGCAGCTCTGCAATTACGAAAGCCTTAAACGCTCAGCCCTGATGCTTTTGTAAAAAGTCTTTGTTCTGCTGCCACATCAACAGCAGCATTGGTGGGTGGAACACATCTTAAATGATTTTTCAAATTAATTATTCCTTCTCCTTGACGTGGGTGAATAAAGGTGTTAAGATTTGGCAATCTCTTGGCGGTAAAGCATTGCTTAAGTAAAAAATTGCTTTACTGTCTGTGCATCACCTCAAGTCAAACAGTAGTAAATACAGAAATCAATAAATGTGTAAGAAGAAACTTGGTCTGGTTTTAAAATGTCAAAATGCACAGCATTTATTTCAATATAATCACAAACGTATTTAGCAAAAATCAGACACAGTTTTGACAAAAATAAATAGGTTTTATGCCTTTTAAAGGCTTCATACTGTCACAGTAAAGTAAAAGTACAACATCCTGATTTGCCAGTGTTCTCAAAATGAATCATTTTTATAACCCAGACGTCACACCGTTGCTCATATGTCATGAGCTGGAATGTTAATTACACATCACTGAATAATGCCTACCACATTCAAATAATATTTCACCCTGTTTTGCCAGATGCAACAATACAATGCGGTGGTATTACAAAATTAAACGTTACTTAAAATTTTTCCCACAATGTGACCAAACTGCCTTAAACAGGCTCTATCATCACACCTAACCACGCCACAGAATACCAAGGAAATGACAAAATGTGAAAGGTCCTCACTGTTGTGTTCTGATTAAATAAGAGAGTTCATTGTCTAAAAGGCACTTTAGAACTCAGGCCTCACAGCTACAACATACAGTAATTTCGATTAAACCTTCGGTGCGGCGCACTGATCTGTTCTCTACAACATGACTGCACTGTTAGAGTCATCATCTTGTTTTAAATCACTCCTTGAACCCATACAGTACTAGAGAACCGGCATTGAGGTTAGAAGTTATGCTTGAATTTCAATCAAGAAATTCAGCCATTCAGTTCAGGTGGGATGTAAAAGTTCTTTCACTGAAAGCCAAATCTATGATTTTTTTTTGAGACATAGAGCTTATTTACAACTATACCTATTTGTAGTAATGAAAATACTCTTGGTTTTACTCTTCTGTTAATACATTACTGATTTGACCCAACCTTTAACAGCATGTATAAGACCATAGTTAGTCCATGTATAAGACCTGCTAATCAGTCTGGGAGTGATAGCAGAAGTTCTACTGTCTTGTTCACATTGGATTACAAATGTACATGTTTGCTACAAACTATCTCTTTAGGAATTCCCATTCTTTTCAGAAAAAGACGGTGTTACACTTGAATTGAAACACTTAATGCCATTACAACCTACACACACAACCTACAAAAGTGGTCGGTCTATTCTTTTAGAAAGGATGAGGCCAGTGATATTCTGTATATTTCAGCATATTGCTCTTCCTGACAGTTATCACCTCTGTGCCATAGAGCTCCATTGTTGTCCAAAAACTATTAAAAATGCATCTACGAGCCACATTCCATGCCATGTTCCTTCATTACCATGAACATGGACGTTGTGGTTAGTTGTGAGTTAATCCCATGTACACAGTCCTGCTGCTGCAAATATTCACTAATGCACCAAATTTACTGCTACAAGTAGTCCCTTATAAATGCATTTTTCACTCCCATTTGAGGAGTTGTATTTGCAAAAAGCTGCAGAGCCCAGCTATATGAGGAAATTACTTTGCTTTTTTTTTAAACAAAAGTATTTATTTGTGACCTATTTTTAAGACTTATGTCCTCAGTAGGAACACATGAGCTCAGGGCCGAGCGCCACAGACAGGCTGGGAAAGCAGAAAAGTATTGAAAGACGGATTAACATGTTGTTAGTTGGGTCTTTTCATTGGATTCGTTGACAGTAAGAAAAATATTGAATATCACCAGCCACGTCCTTCAAAGCGTAATTAGGTGATAATCTTCACTTTGATGTTACACCATCACAGAGAGATCAATCTATTGTCATACCTCTCTTCTCATGAGTGTAAACCTCAGAGTAAAATAGCCACCTTTAGCTTGGTAAAGAACCCTAATTGTCTCTGAAAGTGGCGACCCTCACTGGCCAAGCGGCTTGTCGGCAGGTGCCTGGATGTTGTTGGCCGTGCTGACGGTGCTGTCGCTCCTCCCTGTGCTGTTCTCCATCCTGCGTTGGGAAGAGGAGTTGAGCTGACTCCTCTTGAGGACTTTGTTAGCCAGGAGGCTGCAGGTCTTCCTGTACTGGTGGCGCAGTAGCGAGTAGACAAATGGGTCACTTGCCGCCTTGCTGTAGGCCAAACATTTGGACAGCACACCCCAGTGAGGGCTTATGGGCCCTGGGCAGAAGAGCTCTACAATTCTATCTCAGATAAAAGCAAAAAATAAATAAATAAAAAGAGGGAGGGGAAAAAGTCACACACATTCAGTGAGCAAAATGCAGCAGTTGAGCCAGTTCTTAGATCAGTGTAACTGGAGTGGAACACATCCAAAGCAAATGAACCTCCCCCGGTGCTGTTACATTGTGAAAATGTCATCATTTCACTTGACTGAAATGTCACCACCGTGTTGGGCAATTTGAACTGATGGGTGTCAAGTCGTTTTTGCTGCTTCTGGAGTTCTCGCTGATTAAAATCATTTTTACAACAAATCCAGCGCCTAACACTTGTTATGTCCTAAGAAATCAAATTAAATCCAAGATAAAGTTAAAAACCCAACAGGAGTACTGTTTTGTTTTTAATCTGTCTCCTTAATTAGTGTGATCTCCTTAAGTCGAACGTGTCTCACCACCTCACAGCTCCTAATGTGCTTCCTCTCTATTTCCATACCACAAATCTAACAGCTTCTGACAGGTTGCCACCACTAATACTGGGTCTAATACTAATGAGAGCCAGTGCTACAATCACTGACTCATTTGCTATCTCTCCCTGTCTCTGTCTCTCTCCCTCTCATCTCCCCAGATAAGGGCTCAGTGACAAGGATTAGAAATGTGTGTAGAGCCAATAAGCTGTGACATTATGAAAAGGAAGGCAGTTGAAAATGTTTAATATGTTACCAGATAACAAGACAACATTGAAAATAATTATCACCGTCTGTATTCACACAATAAGCAAAGTATAATCACATCAGCAGCCACAGCAAGGTAAGTGAAAACTCAGTCTTTCTGTTAAATAGACTGATCTGATTCTTGGGAGGGTTGCTCTACTTAATAAGTGAAATGAGGAAGATCATTTGAAATATTTTTTAATGCTGAGCAAAGATAAAATGTGCAGACTTCAACTGTAGTTCCCCAGTCTGTCTCCTTGAAGCTGTATGCTAAGCATTTTCAATCTTGTGATTCAAAAGACAAGGAAAGGCAAGAAACCTTCACATCTTTTGATAATATTGTACACGGTGTTAAATACCTCTCTTTCTCTCTCTCTCTCTCTCACACACACAGTATTATAAATCTCTGCTCACCTTGTAATGACATAAGGTGTGAAGCACACCACAAATGTGCCGATGAATGTACTGATCTTCTTGGTGGCCCTCTGCCTCCTCCGCTTCTGCTCATCCAAGCATTTCTGCCGCACACTGCCAAAGCACACAGGTACCATTATCTACCCAGGAGGCATGATCAGAGACACGCCACACATAATGAAAACAGAGAAAACATGTGGGATGGGGATGTGAAGAAAGCACTGAACTGTGCGCTGTTTTCTCTGGGGATTACACTGGGGAAATTTCACACCTACTTTTGACAGCACAGGCCTGCTGCTGCAACTATTAATCTTCATTGTTGAATAACACTGCAATTATTTTTGCAAATAGCTGATTAACTGGTTGATAAAATGTCAGAAAATAGTGAACAATGTGTCACAAATCAGAATCCATGGGGATGTTTTTAATTGCTTATTTTGTCCGACCAACTGCCCCAAATATTCCATTGATAATAATATAAAACAGAGAAAAGCAGGAAATCCTGAAGCTGGAGCCAGAAAAAAAATGTTTTTTTTTTTTTTTTTCATTTTGGTAAATAAATTGATAATCACATTGAATTATTTTTATATATATTATTATCAACTCAGCACTGTTTGCAAGGCAAAAAAGAGAAAACACACGATCATCATCTCCTGTTCATGTTGTATATAAACACAGTAAGTGCAGAATGTCTTAACCCTCACTGGAGCAAGCACTGATTTTTTTAATTTTAGGATCAAAATGCTCCTTCTTAAATGATTAACAAAATGGAAAATGAAATGGTAAGAAAGAAACAAAAAAAATGCTTTAAAGGAACAAATGGATTAGACTGGATGCATATCTACTGAGTGTTTACCTGGGATGAATGTCCACGAGCAGCACCAACGTCTGCATAGTGATCACGTCGATGCGTTTACAGTGAAACCTCGCAACTTTCAGCACTTTCAGATACGTTACACACATCACGATCAGCGTGAGGAGGAAAGTGAGGGAGTGCAAAGCCACGGTGAAAACGACGAACTGCGTCCCGGCTCCCTTCGCCCTGGTGTTGCAGAGAGTGCACGACGCGTAAAGGTGGTGGTACCCGACCCAGGAGCGACAGGTGGCGACCGTGGAGAAGCAGAGCGAGTGTATCCACGTGTATCCCAGCGCGATCACCGCGTCCCGGTGCCGTATCCTCGAGTGGTAGCTCAGCGGGAACACCACCGCCACCCACCTATCGATGCTGAGAGCTGCCATGCTTAACATGGAGTTCGTGGTGAGAAAAGTGTCGAGGAAACCCACGATTTGACAGTAACCGCTGCCTCCTCCGGGGTGGCCCGTGGTGACGAGCCCGACGAGAGTTAGTGGCATGTTGGACACGCTCAGCAACAGGTTGCAGAACGTCAAGTTGAGGATGAAAAGACCGGGCACCTGTTTGCGGATCTCCGGGTTGTACAGAAAGCAGATCAGCACCACAACGTTGGACAGCAGCGACACGAAAATAATCCCCAAAACCAACACGGAAGCAACTATATCCGCTGCGTCCATGGTGCCTCCTCTCAAATATCCAGACTTTTGATGAGTGCATCCACAGTCCTGATGCAAACTGTCATCGCGAGTTGCAGTCGCGGCGGTTATGAGTCCAATACATTGTCATGCTTACCCTCCCCGGGCTCCAAATGTCTTCAATAAGCGAAGCGGTCCCTCCAGCAGCGTCCACGATTGGGTCGCGGGGGATTCATAGAGAGGATGCTCATCTGAACGACGTTGTTATGGGGAAATTTGGAAGTCCGTTTCGTGGGAATGGGGTCACAGCTGGAGGCTCGTTCTCGTGAGGCGCTGCGGTAGTTTTCAAGCACCCTTGTCATGCCACTGGTCTCGCGGCTCGGGGTTTCCCGGCTGCGCAATTGCGCGTTGACACGATGGGCAGCTTTGAAAAAAGACATGAAAAGTACTTCAAGCTTTGGGTCTCGGGCGGCCACTTATATTGTCTTCTCTGCCAGGGTCTAAAGCACGTCGCTGCACTCCTGTTCAAAAATAGCTTTTTAGTGTAAAAATAGAAGCACGACGCACGATTGCGTGGCTGGTGGTGAGGCTGATGTCATGAGCGTCACGTTGAACACAGCAGTTCTGATAATGAGATGTTTTGTGTAAATCCTACACTAAGTTCGTGCATATTATTAAAAAAAAATAATTTGTATCATCATTATTAATATGTTTATTTGCAAGTTAGTGTCTGACCAGAGTGAGTCACATCACCATCCTGACTTAATTTATACAAAATTCTCAGCAGCAAACACTTACTCTTCAATGCGCAGCTCAGATATCATTGCGATGGAAGAAGGAGACCCAGAGCCTCATCAGTGCAGTGTTCAAAGCCTTATATGGCGCTTTAAATGGACGCAGTTATGAGGATTGCTCCATCCAGATTACAGAGAGTCCACAGTGCAGCAGCACCACCGTTTCATGCTGTGTGTACAGCCTCCAGCCTTGGTAGGGAGGGAATACTGTGTTTTCACTGGCTTTCACTGTCCCATGACCAGAAAAACATGCAGATGCTAGTGTGTGTGTGTGTAGTGCAAGCCAAGTAGGACTGGCTATAATGACTGACGTTGCTCTCATTTCTGCAGGAGCAGGAATGCACACAAGGGGAACGGTCAGTAGGGGTCATAAGGTCATAAATAATAACCAGTGGTTGAAAAAGTATTCTGTAAAAATTATGCAAAATGTGCTTAAATCAAAAGTAGAAGAAGGCTACTCCTTTTGCAGAAAAATGACCCCTGTGAGTGTTATATTTATGTCTGAGCTGCATTCTAATGTTGTAGCTGATGGAGGCAGAGCTAATTTGAACTACTTTATAAACTACGGTGCGGGTAAATCTATAGCAAATACATCGTATTTCATAAATCGACCTATGATCATGTAGGTTGTATGTAAAATCTAAAGTAAAGTGTCAAATAAATCTAGTGGAGTAAAAATCACAGTATTTACCTCTCTAAAGTACTTAAACTGTAAAGGTTCAAGTAAAGTCTGAGTATCTCAAAATAGGTTTTAAGTAAAGCCCTTGACTAGATATACTTAGCTACCATAGGAAGTGAGATTTGGCAAGCATACTTCATAAAACTCTGTTTTATTAACATTGCACAATTCCCACTTTTGAATTAAATGCCCCATGTGCAATGGCAAGTAGAGCTTCAGTAATGCTCAGAAGAATTAAATATTCCAGTTGTGTCCTTTTTTAAGTTTGGTTAAAGTGAAAAAAACAACAACAAAACATTTCTAGTCTGTAATACTCTCTTCAGTGGTGCATGAAGTTGGTGGTTATAAAGATGTGACTGTTTAATTTAGAGTTTCCTCATCTTGTTTCAGGCATTGTGAGAGTTACAGAGTTACCAGGAAGGTCAGACATTGTCAAGAAGGCAGTGGAGGTTAAATAAGTGATTTGCCCTCAATCTGAATCCTCTCAATGTGGGAAAAAAAAACTCCACTGATCCAGATTGGATCAAACGATTATTTGATGAAGGTCTGGTATCATGTCTGAGGAAAGAGGGCGAGGCAGCATACAAGTCTGCTGATCGTCCTGCTGATGGGAGAGGACATAAATGATTCTCTGTCATCCTTTAGTCACTACAATGTGTTGTGGTAGTGGGTCTACAGGCTGCAGTGTAAACAAAGCAGAATTCAGAGAATGAACTCACAGAATGAGCCTTTTCATGTGAGGACTGTGATGTACGACCATCATATTAGTCATATAGCAGCTTCTACTTTCACCTATTTGAATAGACTCATTTGCCACTGTCACAGACCACCATACATCTGAGCTCTCTGAAAATTTCAATTAACATGTTCAATTAGACTCCTCAGTAAGGATGAAAGTTAAAATTACTAACTTAAGAAAAAAAAAATCATTTTCCTCAGATTAGTTCCAGGACCAAAATTAAAAGTGGATGTGATCTATAGTGTTTAATTGAAAGAGATTTCTCCACTGTCCAGCTACGAGGATAGGAGAAACCAGTCTATTTGTTATAACAGTGGTCACACGTGCAGCTGTCTAGCCATCCCATAAATTATCGGCAATGACAAATTGCCAATAGCAGCCTTGCAGATTTTCTAATTAATTCCTCTGAAAGAGAAGTTTTTCACTTCTGCCCTGTCCACACAGTGAAGGAACAGATGGTGAAACTACATTGGATTTTTTTTTTTTTTTTTTTACACAGTGTCAAGTCTCTGCAGTGCTCCCCTTACCAGGATAAAGTTCAACTTCATTTGCTTGTAGGCTTTCAGTTAATGAAGTGAAAGGTTACAGCTAAACACGGCCATATATAATCCTCCAAAAGTCTCTGCAGACACCTTCAGTTTTTTTAAAATGTATATTTATAGCAGATGTATTTTCATCTGTGACCCCAGATGTGGCAGTAAATGTATTCCAAAACTATTTTTATTGGTGAACTTTGGTGAATGATCTGTCAGTGCTGGTCTATGTGGCATATAAAAGAATATCAGCTCTAAAGCAGGAGAAAGTTTGATTAAATGAACTTTCTTTTAAAGCCACCATGTTTATGATTTGAAAATGTCTTCCTTTGGCGCCACCCAGTGGTGGGATCAAAAAAGCCGTTGGGCGTTTCAGAAATGATGGGCTAAAGAACTATGTAGACTGTATCAATTTTCAGAAGTACTGTGTTATTTCTACAAACAAAAGGTTGTGCTAGTAGAATAATTTGAAAGATATTGTAATTCAAAACAACGGATTCGACACATAGAAGCTAAAGTAGCATTAATGAAGCATAGCGTTAGTTCAGGCAGAGCGCTCAAGTCGTGCTTGTATTAGCCAATTGGGATCAGCAGTTTGTAATATACTCTACAACGATTGCGTCATTCATTCACAGCTCTGTGGGTGTCCTATTCATGCAGGTGTATGGCATTATAACTCAACACTATAGGCATGATCATGTTACATTTCTGCTCAAAAATGTACCTGCACTCTGCTCTGAAAAAGAAAAAAAGCTCTGAATTTCCATTGTTGGGTTTCAATAGGAGTGAATGGGAAAGGAGCAGCAGAGATAAGTGGTTGGGGTCAGAGTAATGTTGAGGTCAGGTAAAGCATCTCAGAGGAAGGGATAAGGATCAGAGGAACAGTACATACATGCGACATTATGTGCAAACAAACACTGTTCATACCAGGTACATGACCAAAGCATTAAACAAATACATACAGTATAAATGGACAGTAAATAATCTTTTTAAAAGAATCAGTTCATTTGAACAATTCACTCTGTGTCCATTTTTAACAAAAATACTGTGTGTTTTCAAAGCCTTCTTATAAAGTCTCTAATCTTGGTGCCATAAGGAGTTCTTGACAAAAGTGTATGATTTGGTTTGGAGTCAGTCCATTTCTTCCTCTGAATGTGGAATTTTCCCAAGAATTTTCCTTCAAAACAAATAAAACTGTCCTCATCTTGTAACTGGATTATTTACTCAGTGTTTGTCCCAGTAAAACATTAAAAGCAAAACCATATTTGTTTTACTGGAAATTTCACATGCGAAGGGAGGCATCGTTAACTTTATTACTAAATCAAAAGCTATCAGCAGTTAAACATATATCACATATATACATCATAATCAGTTACCCCTCTAATAGAGAGAGGCCACAAAGAGGTCTTTCTGGGGAGTACCAGAAATGGAGCCGTGTCTGTGTTTTTATAAAAAAAAGGTCAGCAGGGGGCGCTCAGATTCGATGAACGTAGAGACGACGGCAGCCGGCGAGGTGAACCGCGTCGACGACTTTTACCATAAAAATTTGTTTTGCACAGGTAAGAACGTTTCACAGGCACTGTAGAGACGCGAAAAAATACAGTGTAAACTCGTGTGAAGACTATAAAAATGCGCCTCGGTTGCAGGTAATACTTGTTTAACATGCTACTGAATATGAGTTTGCATGCAAGCGTGGGGTGTGTGTGTGTGTGTGTGTGCGCGCGCGCGCGCTGGAAGCGTTAGTGATTAGCATACGCAACCCACAGGCTAATTAAAGAGTTTGTAAATTTTGTCAAATGTTTATTTAAGCTAAACCAAGCCTGACGTTTAATGATGTGTTATTTTGCAGTTTTTACTGTGCGGTTAGATTGTTTTGCGTATCTGATCTGAGAAAGTCAAGAAAATTAAGAGGATAGCCTACACTCAGTTGGTGGTTTAGCAGGTACACCTAGCTAAAACTAATGTAGCCTATACAACAGTCCTGTAATGAAAATCTCGACTAAGGTTATAATGTTCAGTTTTTATTGCAGTTGTTTCAGAGAGGCGCGGGTTCAACTGAATGACAAGTTTGTAGGATTTAGTTTGTGGTTATGTTTAACTTTATTACACTATACAGAAAGGTGTGGCTACTCGCATTGATACAAATGGGTAAGATAACAGAAACACCTGTACATACATGGCAACGCAAACCAACAGTACCACAATCTCCAAAATGTCCTTAAAGTTGAATCAACACCTCCCTAAACCAGTTTCAACACAAACTTAACATGCATTAGTTTTAGCTAAGTGTACCTAATAATCTGCCAACCAGCTGTAAACCAGCAGGATTAAACCTGCAGTGATTTAGGGTCAGATGATAATTTGCTGTGCAGTTACTATGAGTAACACCTTCCCATCACGTGTTTGATCCCTCCAAAATATTCTTTAGTGCTGCTTAAGCTTTAATTTCATTACTTGCTTTCCTTCTGAGACCCCATGATTCGAGTCTGTTCTAATGATCCAGTTGTAGTCAATTCCAAGCAGTATCATCTGTCAGTACTGTCTGTTTTATTCAGTTGTATGAATTACATAATTAAATCTGACCGTGCCATAGATTTGTAGGAATGTGAGTGTGGCTTTAAGTCTAGTCATTCAGTCATATCAGTTGTGGTTATGACTCACAACAACAGTGTGTATCTTTATCTGCGTTTCCTTCCTCCAACAGTATCACTCTTCTACACCTGTAAAACAGAGCTTACTGTTTACACTCAGTGTGCTCCTCTGGTTTGATGCAGAACCACTTCCATGTTGATTTACTGTAGATCCGAGGCTGTGGTGTTTTCTGCTGGCGGAATATCAAATGGCTGGTTGTATCTTGGCTGTACATAAATTCTCCAGGCTCAGTTAATCATGCTCGCCCATCTGCTTTGATGTCCTTTCTCTGGTAATGAGTTTGACATCGCTGAACACAACCATGACAGTAAGCAGCTCCCACTAGTTTTTGGAGCGCAGAGTTGGAGTCTTAATGAGAGATCACGATAGTACATGGCAGGACCTTCCACACGCTGGGAATAATGTGGTTTGTCTTTTAAATGTGTGTATGAGATGCATGTTCTTGAAGCAGACTGGCTCTATTGTCCTTTATCTTCTATTCTTGTGGGAATTAGAAGTTTCTACATGAACAGGAATCGTAAGAAAATCCTCCATGGAAGATACCTGTCACTTCTAGATTTAAAAAAAAAAAAAAAAATCACGGTAGTTAGCGAAACATCTTCCTGAGAATAGTGAAGCAAATACTCTACAGTAAGCATGATGCAGAGCAGAGCTTGCACTAGATGACTCGTGCCTGTGGCTGAATGAACACATGCCTGGCTGCAGCCCCAACTGGCTCATGCACAATTTCAGAGGCTGTCTTTTCATATTATTCTTTGTTTGTTTGTGCTTGGACAGCCGTCTCACTTCTGGAGAGTAAGCTTCACATGCACATACACGACCAGTCTTCTCGTCCGTGCCATGATTCATACTTTCATACGTTGGATGGGTGACTCACAAGAGCAATAGCTAAATTATAAGCATGCAAGTATGTTTCTGCATTTTAATCTCTTGAGGGGATGTTCCTGTCGTAAATGCACAGTCCATGAAGGTCAAACACTAATGTTGTCACAATGTATTTGTAATACATAGATGAATTAATTTTATTTGACTACTTAAGTACTAAGACTAACAATACAGCCAGGACCCCTTGGTGGCCCTTGTTAGTCATATATAGCATAACCATATCATACAAATACTTGCACTTACCACTTATCACAATTGCAAGAACTGAATTTGAATTGTGAGAACTGAATGTAGAGGCGTAAAGACAGTTGAATTTTTAGTGAGGATTAAGTGCAGTTTTAAAGCCAATTAATTATATTTCATAATATTCACTTTCAAGTTTATTGGAATTCAAATTCAAATCTTAAAGATTTGAAAACAGTTTCTAGTGATACATATTTCTGGCCACGGCAGAGCTGGCAGCCCTCCTCATAGGCGGTGAGAGCTCTGATTACAGGTGTCATGGTTATGCTCTACTCACTTTACGTAACCACAAAAATAATTGGACTATGAAGTGAAGTCTTGACTTGTAGCAATTACCTTTCAACACCCATTTCATTTGTCGAAGAAACAGATGAAACCATACTCCTCCAGCCCTGAGATGAAACACTTTTTTCCACCTCATCTAAGCTAAGGCACAAACACTCTTGTTAGAGGCGGCAAATATTCTGGTATTCTGGTTGTACAATTTTAGAGAAAGAATAGTTTACACGATCCTCTTAGGATGTGGAATGATGCTTTCAAGTGTACACAGCAGCAGAAGTAATGGGTTTAAGTGGGAAAGAGAAGTCATTTTTTCCAGAAATCTAATGCAACATATCCATTCGTAGAGGAACAGCTGGTGTGTTTACAGGGGAAAAAAAACATGGAAAAATGAATGAAAACTTGAAAACTTGGCAGTGTTTCAGTGCAAACTATTCAGTCAATAAAATGCATTTAAGATAAGATAAGATAATCCTTTATTAATCCCACAATGGGGAAATTTACAACAGATATTTACATTTAGCTCCATCGTTATCTCCAACCGTAAAAGCTTTACCAAAGACAAATGAGGGAAACGTGAGACTAACTTTAATTGAATGACTGAATGTTGCTGGCTCATTGACTCATCTCAGCTTAGTGAAAAGCTCTGTTTAAGGCCTAAGTGTGGTGTGTGGAGGAAGTTACTGCGCCCCTCTGTGGAGAATGAGGACAGTGGGGTTTGTTCTTTTTCTTTGTCTACTGCTGTGATAAGAAGCCACTGTTGTCATGCAGCAGTGGCACACACAGCACACATCACACCCACCCCGACTGGGGCGTGGGTGGATGGATGTGCTGATCTGTCTGTCCCCTGCTCGTCCCCTGCTGCTGCTACTATTCATTACGCTCACATGCTACTGTCTGAGCACACGCTGATAGTAGGGGGAAAAGAGCTTAAATTATTTTGACACCTTTCCAAATCTCTTCAAGCAACGGCTCACAGAGTTAATAATTATGAAGAAAAAGAAATACGTAGGACACTAACATAAGTCATTTTATGTTGTTAAAAAAATTGATAAACCTTTACTTAACATGTGCTCATATCTTTTTAACCCATATGAAGTGTTGTGTAGCTCCTATTTTAACACTTTTGATGCAGTGCTTCCCTCTAGTGGAAAGGACATTATGTGAAAGAAGTGACTGTGATTGCTTTAAATGGCAATTTTATAACAAATTATTATATTATTATATCACAAAATTTACAAAAAGTTATTATTTTCATTTTAAATTACCAATGAGGAGGTAAATATTCTGTCCAGTTCTGTTGTATTCACTTATTAAGGCTATTACAATGCTTAATCATTTGATCAAACAGTTATAGAGATCACACATTTGATTTCCACGTTTGCCCATTCACATGCAATATCACTGTATTTCACTGTTCCTTAACAGGTGACAGACAGGAAACAAGAAGGGGAATGTATTTGCTGGAGCACCTCCAGACCCTGCAGTGGTCATTTCCTGTTTTTACCAGAGGAGGGCACTCTCTTCTCTCCGGATGCTTCGGCTGCTTGAACCTGGTGGAGGTGAGGTGATGTGTGCTGTCTGAGCTGTCAGCACTCATTAGTGCTGTCTCATTAAAGTGATGTCAGTGGCACTCCATTAGCAGTAATGAACAGCTGCCCTGCCTCAAGGCCAAGTCAACAAGTGATCTTTGTTTGTTAGGGCAACCCGCAGGTTAACCTGCTATAACTAGGAACAGAGAACAAACTGATAGTGGTTTTGATTCTCTCAAAGGGTCTGCAAAGCTGTTTTAGGTCAAACTCTACACGATCTTGGGTTTAAGATCATCGATATGATGATGTAAGGCATTTTGACATTTAAGCTGAGTCAGCATAATGCTGTAACAGAGAAGAACATTCCATCCCTTCAATTGTGATGCTGTTGGTTTTATGTACATGCTAAAATACCGTAAGTGTATTTAGTGTATAACATAAAATATAGTGTAGCAAGAGCAAAATACAAGCTTTCCTTTTAACACCATCCTGAGAACTTCTGCACAGAGAGAGGGGGAATTGCCAACATTTTCTCTTTTTATTTGTATATATTAATCTCAGGTGAACCATTTGGTGCCATGTTTAGTTTACATGAATTCTGTATGTTGAAGTTAAGATTTTCCTAATAGTTACTCCTCTTTGCCATGAGGGGGCACCAGTGTGTGAAGTTGACCCATGTGCCTCTGACGTCTAGGATGTTACAATAAGTAAAAAAAATCCAAAGTAAAATGGTTTTACAAAGAAAATACTAAAGGCCGGCCACACGTTAGCTCTTTTACCACCATTCCCTTCCGCTCCCTCAGCTTCTTGTGACCCAACTCATGCTAGACCTCAGACACCCACTCAGATAGACCTGGATCTGAGTAGTATTTGGGGTTAAAACCATGATATCCCCCATTTGCCTCCCTCCATTAATGGCCTATTTTGTGTACTGCCGATGGCAGTAAAGAGATAGCTTGGTTTTTATACTTTCTGACTGGGTATATTAGCAGGTAATGTTCTTAAAGAGGATTAGTGGATGGAAAGAGAGGGAAGGAGAAAGAGAGGGAGAGTGGTTGAAAGTGCCGTAGGGATGGCATGGCAGTAAATAGGCAGGTGATAGCAGGGAGGACAGGAGAGCTTATGCTGCTTTGTGCTGCCTCTGGCTATGGACAGGGGATTAGCAGCCATTGTGGATTCTCTGGTATCCTGAAGCATGTTGAGTCATAGCTGTTTAATTGTTTGTATGTCAAAATATATGAAGGGAAATAAGTTGTTCTTTTACATATGAGCAGTGAAGAGGGTGGTTTTTTTCCATAATACTGAGCTGTCAAATTCCAGTTAATATGAATACAGGGAAATGCAAAGTAAGTTGTCAAGGTCAGTAAGTGGTTTAAACAACACAGGTGGTTAACTATTCCTTCTGATCTCATGTAGCTAGTCAGTCAGGAATGTGCCGTGGGTCGAGGTCAAGAGTCCCAACAAACCAAACAAATCTTCCTGTTTACTGTTTTTAGATATTAACCTTCTCAAAGACATTCGACCTTTAAGGAAGTGAATGCATGTGTGTGCATATGACACAGAAATTATGGATTAGAGAAAAAGCAGATATGTGAGCAATAAAAATAGAGCCATAGGTGCAACTAAACATGTCTTATACAAGGCCTTGCAGATTGTGCCCATTATGTAGCAAGGTGGAGGCTAGGATGGAGGAAACCATATCATTTACTAACCTTAACCAGGCTGTAGTTCCCCTGCGCAAATGACTGACTTCCCTGACTTGATGATATATACACACATATATGTTGCTTATTCTAAGCTGATGAAAGCTACTATAAAACAAAATGTTGTTTTAAATAACATGAGTTCAAGAGACTGTTTGTGGTTCCTCTTCCAGACCATACAGATAAAAAACACTGAATACGCTTCTCAGTCTAATCTGCTCCTCCCCTCTCCCACTATTCTAACTGCCATATGACTAATGCCGTAGACCCGAGGCCTTGGCTCGGCGCGGCTAAGCTGTTTTGAGGGTGATTTGATCATGCATAGATGACATTGAGTTAGAATGGGTCACTGCAGAATCTGCTTTAGCCACAGTCTGTTGGAAAGGAGTCAAGTGGAGGGCAAGCACCTGGGCTAGCTGACCTTTACCTGGAGAGAGGAAACGGAGAGGGATCAGGAGTTTAGGCTGCAAAGATCCAGTTTGTTAGGAGTCGGTTTCAAAATTTCAGGGATGAGTAAGTGAGCCATTTAGCTTAGCATGAAATCCTGTCATCAAAACCAGAACGGTATCATCCCTAATCAGTCTCCATCCATTTCCTTATCCACTTTAACTTCTCTGCGTGCATGTCACACATCAGTACTTCCTCATGCTCACTCAAGTTTCCAAATCTTGAAAAAGTGTGAGATTGCACTCTCTCCAGGGGTGGTATGTACAAAATTTTGTCCGTGCCAAGACATCCCTGTGACCATCTCTTCTCTCAGCAGCACTGGGGATATGAAAGGAGCATTGTGCGCTGCTTCACGCTCCATGGCCAATTGACTTCTTTTCCCATTAATCAAATGCACTGTTTACCTAATCTTTCATAGCTTTTCAAAACCATTAAAACCAAGAGGATTATCCTAGTATTTCTGACGGTGTTCCTTTACCTCAGCTACAGGTGCCCCAGTAACACTTTCTCTCTTTTCCTCCTCCTTTTTTCCCTCCCCTTCCTCTCTTTAGTTTTCCCCCCTTTATCACTTCCTTTTTCCTATTTTCGCTTTCTTTCCCTTTCTCAAATTTCCTTTCTCTCCAAGGATTACTGTCTGCATTATCTAAACTCTTAAAAGTGCAACCTCTCCATCCCACCAGTGGACAACTCTACCCCCCGCTCTGGATAAATAAAGTATTATTGTCTGATTAAAGCAGATTAAGCAGATGGAAAGAGAGTCAATCTGAAATTGGGTTTAATGCTGCACTTATCTGAATTCTTGACTGCTTTCATAGTGTACACTTTTGTGTCTTTGAGCAGGAAGTCGGTGTGGGTTAGAGGGGCTACATTTCGGTGAGTGTATCTTACTGTAGAGCTAAAAGAGGAAATTGTGAATTGAATTGCACTTAAAACCCCTCTTTGTAAAACTAGACGAAGCGCAAAGCAAACTCACATGCCTGAAGAGTTGGCCAGGATCTACAGGTAGAGGTGTATAGGTTATAGCCAAGCTGCAGTGCAGCTTGTTACACCCTGAAGCTGTGGGAGTGTGCTTTTACTCGCTTTAACCAGCAGGCTGCCAAGTAGGGCCAGATATTTTGAGGTCAAAAACAACAAATCCGGCTGATGAGACTTGATTAAAATAGTATTTTTGAAAATCTAGATTTTTGCACAAACTAGATATGAAGGGGGAAAGCACTGCATATGTGGGACTTAGCATGCATCCACTTTATTGCAGTCTAGTATTGGACAAATTTGCACCGTGCAATTAACGCAGCAAGTAGAGTGTTTTTTACACAGTGAGGCGGAAAATAATAGTGTGGAGGTTGGTGGAGGGGAATGAGAGTGTTGCACATTGGACTTTGACGCAGGACGCTAGAGTTTGCGTATTGTCACAGACCCGCAATTAACTTTTGTGTTAAAATGAACAGTAACCATGATTTTTCCCAAACCTTAATCATACCTTATTTGCCATATGCAGTAATTGTAGGAACAAGAATTTTATAAACATTGTCACTGGCTGTGATCTGGAGTTTGTACAGAATTGTCCAATATCAACCTCCTTGTGTGGTAATAACGTGGAGTTCTTTGGCATCCTACATATTATCTGATCCCATTGGGCTATTAGTGCAAGTGAAATATACATTTACACTGAAAGTTAACTCTTAAAATGCAGAGTAATGTGGCTTCAAATTATTATGTACATATATTGTGCTTTAGATAAGTTCCAGGTGGTCACTTAGAAAAATTAAGAGCATATAGACATTTTTTGAATTTTTAAATTTATCACCACTGAAGACTGTATAGTCTTGTGAGGTTGTGTGTGTATAAGTATGTTTGCACACACACGCACACACATGTGCATGAGTGAGCCAGTCATGTTGATTGAGTGGCTGCTGATGATGCTGAGGGTTAATCTGTATTTAGTTGGTCCATCCGGATGCCTTAGAGGCCATCTTATTAAAGGAAATGAGACGTCGTGAGGCCTTTTTCAACAGACAGTTACTGAGCTCTGCATGCATTCCTTCATGTCTCCCACAGAGTGGATAGGAACAGTGCTGTCCACAGTGGGTCCCGACAGAATAAACCTGGACAAAAAGGCCCTTGTCCCGGTACACATGTTAGAGAGGACATGCCGGTGTGTCAATCCGATGCAATTTTGAAAGTTTATCTCTAAACAGAGCGTGACCACCGTAGATGGCTGAAGTTCTGAGCTATTTGGATCAAGATAGCTGAAGAATCTAGAACCATAATGCTTTAAAATATTGCCCAACCCCTCCAGTTACAGGGCGGAGGTTGAAAAAATGGGGACCTGTTGAAATAGACTAATAACGTCTTATTTGGGTCATTTTTTGGCTTGCCAAGGAGTTGACTGTACGTTTAGATGAAAGGGTTTAATTGGAAATGATAACCTGCTGACAGAAGGGATCTGTCAGCCCACAAGCCCTGGCTGTCTGTCTGCCAGTACTGCAACAATATCCACAGGGAGATTGGCAGATAGAAGCTGCTGTCAACGCCCTCAAGCTCTGGGTTGTTCCAGCATAAGCCCTGCACTTGTGTTTGTTTCAGCCAGGGTTCGTGGCACTATTGCCGGCTGTGTGCGAGTAGCTCTACGCACACTTTGCACTTTTGCACAAACAAGCAAAAAGTGCATGGACACACAAACATACTCTAATAATTTACATGCTAAAGACAAAAGGATACAGACTTAAGGGAGGTGAGCATCAAGGAAAGCAGGACTCAAATGCTTTCAGACCATCAGAGCAGTTCAACAAGATCCGGGACATCAAAGCCACTTAAATATTTTTCATTCTTGGGGCCACAAAATACAGGATGATATGACAGACACACAATAGGCCCACAGTTTCCTCTTGGCCCCTGCAGTAGTGTTGACATGAGTAGAAATTAAGTTATCACCCCTTTTTAAAGTCCAGACGGCTGTCAGACAAGGCCCAGTGGCACGGGGGCAGATTCGATGGTTCCAGTAGCGGGCTACTTTATGTGGAAACCTCTGTCTCACATCTCCTTTTTCACTGGTGCTGCACTGCACCTCATACCTGCTTACCTGCGTGTGTGTCAGGAATGTTTTGTATTTGACTGCTGTTTTGAATAAACCTAGTGGTGGGGCATGTGTTTCCATTTTTGGACCACAAGACCTTTATTCACTGTTTCCCAATACATTTCATATAACAGATATTTATCCAGGTTTATTGTCATGGTAATGCTTAACACATCCCCCCTCTTCAGCTTGTTTTTCCTATAGCCCGAGTGTGCTTTAGAGTTTTCCAGACTTTGCCCTATCTGTCCTTGTCCTTGTCAAGTTTTCCTCCTTTAGTCATCACCTGATTTACTCACCAGCCTGTGTGAGTGCATTTGAGTCATATGTTTTGTTTCTGGTTACCAGTGAGGTAACCAAAAATAGACCCTGCAGAACCTGTATTTGCATGATAGTGGTAACTGAGTTGCCAGTTAGTTGTGTATGACAGTATGTGGTGCTGCACTTATCATCTTCTAAATCCTGATTTGCTCAGTTTCTCCCTGGGCTGGCAAAAATTCCTGTTTTGGCCATGCCAAGTCTAACTTCAGGTTCTGTGACTTCTACTCTCTGAGCTATAATTTCTTACAAAACAGAGAGTGGTAACACCCTCCTGGACCAGCCCAGGGCCGAGCCTCTGGTAGAGGTGAAGTGTATTTTATTTACACTGGGCTTCTTCACTCCTGTTCCCAGACCTCCACCATTGGAGAGCCACCCCAGCTTGTCATCTTCTTGGGTTCAAGTTGACGCTGAACCCTTCAGATCCAAGCTCGTCACATTACTGGGGACAAGTCTGATCCGGAAGTGTGCACATTTTGTCTGTTTTCCGTTGCCCCAGGGGCAAGTATTTCTCAGTCACTCTCCACGGTGTTTCTGCCTGTCTCCAGCACCTGGGCACCACGTCGGAACCTGTGTCACCAGTCTCAGTTGCCTCCTTAGCTCCCTCTATAGTGGTTCCCCCTAGTTCTCCAGTTCCTTGCAAGTCCCCTGAAGCAGTCCATCCCGCCTCCTCAGTGTGCAGGGCCCCCTATTGACTATATTCACTACACTGTGCTCTCACTTTAACCCTTTTGGCAGTGTGTTTGGTTGTTGTCCAGTGATGTACTTCTTATTCAACTTTCATTTTTGAGGAGGTTGTTCTCTGCCTACAAAGTTGCAAGGCAGGGCTGCAAAAGCAGTCACTGTTGTATATTTCAGTTTTTTTTAAATGACGCAGACATTATTTTAAAGGTGGTAAATTGGTGTAGTATAGGTGGAGTTTGCCGCTCAAAGAATATCCTGTTAATGTTGGACCTCTGAAGTGTTTCGGTATTGTTTGTGTGTGAGTGTGTTTGGCATTCCTGGTGAGGGCGTATGGTGAAACTTCTAATGAATATCAGGAAATACTACTATTGCATTACAGCTTGTTAATGCACAGTCATGTCCAACTGGAAAACAAACATCTTCTTTTGTATTAAGAGAACCACCAGCCAACCAAGCTACTGTAGTTCTTTGAAATCACCAAGAACGCTTTCTTAATTGTGTTTTAGGGGTTCGGTTACACACATAAGACTCTCACCATGGGTGTGCCCTATCCAAACTCATCCCCACAGAAACAAACATCAAGGGGTTTCTGCGTTAAGAGTCAGTTGCTCGCCATCAGAGAGCCACCATTTAATTATAACACACAGGAAATTATCCCTAGAATGGGCCCAGTGCTGATAAGAAGTCCAGGCCCTCTGGATGACAGCTCTAGAAACCTGAGAGAACTTATCACCAAAGTAGGGTGGGTGGGGGCCCACAACTGGGCGCCTGACAATCTGATTGGACTGTCATCCCCAGGTCATAATTAATATATTTATCAAATTAATAACTGAGAAAGAAAATCTCAGCATCATTGGCGCTATTGTAAAAAGAGGCTTGCCCTGGCCCCGTAGGTGAACAGTGGCCAAATTCATGTGGCGGCCGGTTTCCCTTGTGGCTAATAAGGCTGCTGTCAGTATAATGGGGCAAGAGGGAGGGGGCAAAGTGAGCTGTCTCTTTTAGAAGCCATGACAGATAAATTGCCTCCCCCTCTGCACAGAATGAAACAGAATTTAGAGAAAGAAAAGAAATATGTTACTGTTTGCTGACAACCACAACTATAGTCTTTGCATATGAATACTTGCTATTCTGTACAGAGTAACAGTAAACATGTACCAGACATCACAACATACCAAGTGATTTGACCCGCATTTGCGTAGAAAGCTGTTAACAGAAGTCAACATGCCTGTGTTTAATCTAGTTATTTTATTCATTTGCATTGTGGGACAAACCTTTTAGACTGTTTGATTTTCTCCTCAGTGATGTTCTGTTGGAGCCAGTGGATTGTAAAATATCAGCACCACCAGGTCACAAAAGGAAACATACCTGTAGCCACAGTGAGCACAGTTCACTTTAATCACTGTGAGATTAGATAATTACAGCAGTAACATTTTTTTTGTCTACAGCTGGTCTGAAAATATGTTTTTTTAATCTTTCAAACTACACTTATGCCTTGAACATTATTATGAATATTTTTAATTGGAGCTATAATAATAATAATAATAATAATAATAATAACAACAACAATAATAATAATAATAATAATAATAATAATAATAATAATAACAACAACAATAATAATAATAATACTTTATTGATACTTGACAGGAAATTGCTTTGTTACAGCAGCAGCACACCAACCATCACCAAATACAAATTAAGATAAAATTAAAATGAAGAAAGAAAAACAAAGAAAACAAGAGCAAAACAAGAGCCATACAAAATATACAGAATATACAGAAAATTACAGAATATTACACTATTAACATTGTATTGCAGTATCTAGCAATACACAGGATATTGCACGTAAACCGATATTTGTCAAGAAATATTGCACCATTAATATTGCGAATGTCTGGTGATTATTGGTCATTAAAAACTCTGATGGCTGCTTTCTACCAAATTAATAGTCTAAAGTAGTCTGAAAACGGTAGATGTTCAGTTTTCTGAATTATCCAGCCTAAGAGATTTAGTGTTTCTGGGAAGGGATGTTGCTGTTCGGTTTTGCAGTGTGGAGAATACTACATGTGAAGCATCTGTTGTTCTGGGGTAGAGACAAAGATCTCAAAATCTGGGCAAATGCAACCAAAACTAATCTGCATGGCTAAAGCAGATATCCATTTCTGGTTGACTCCACTGTGTTCACCAGCTACTCACTTCACTGATAACACCTGCCCTGGTGTAGCTTATAATGATGTTGAGAGTGGCGAGAATGAATTTACAGGCCACAAAACCAAAACAGTTGGCTACAAGTCACTACAGCTCCATTTAGGGGAACAGAGCTGGGTGATAATTTTCTGTGGGTTTGTCAGTATGAGTGACGCCTTTCACATACAAATAGTCGTGATTAATTGTAAAAATATTGGTTGTAGCTGCCTTTAAAGGTTTGACAGTTGATATGGTAATAATATCTCATGTTTGAAGCTGTGTTCATACTTTTTAAAATATTTTTAAAATTTCATTAGTATTACCTCCTTACCTTTTGTTGCAGAATCTACCCCATGTAGATTCCCCATGGGGCTGCATATTAATTCTGACCCCGGACCACTGCCATATCCTCTCTTGTGCAGGTGGAAAGCCACAGTGGGGATACTTTTATCGGGCATTCCAAGGGTACAAAACAGGAAGGAGGGGAAGCCGAATTGTAAAGGTAACACAATCAGCCGCTAAAGTAGTCACAGGAGTATCAGTTTCTTTAAGCTGCGCTGAGCGCGGCACAAGATTAAGATGTGGATTACTGAACATTTACTTCATGTCACACAGACGGAGGCATGTGGGTTGTTCTATAAAGTGATACAGCACCCTGACCCTCCTGCAATCCTGTCAAGTGATAGAACTATCCAAAGGGTTGCACTCATTTTATTTTGGTTCAGAAACTAGAATATAACTTGAGATTTAGCAGACCTCTGGGATGATAAAAGTACTCTACTCCTGCCCATGCACATTCACTGCATTTTTTTTTTTTTTTTTTTTTTTTTAGTATTTCCCCACAGACAGGAATCTAATCCTGTGGGGCAGACTTCACCTTTGACTCTTGTACTTGACCCCGTGCCTTGGCAATGAGTTTGTGTAAGTCAGACATGCTCTGACTCTGTCATGCATCTTCGCTTGACCAATCTCAGGTTGATTTGGCTGACCTGGCTGGAGAGAGAAAGTAACAGAAGTTTGCACAACCGCTAATCAATAATTTGTGTGTTAACCATCCATGTGTCTGATGCCAATCACCTATTGCTCTACATCCTCGGGGGTTTCACCCACTCGTCTCCGGAAACTGCATCCACTGCAGCTCTGTGTAAGTGAGTGGGTAGCACAGGTGCACACTGGCGCACAGTTACATAGACCCCCCCACCCCATGTCCTGTGTGCATTGTGTCCATTTTCTTTAAGCCCATGTTCCACAGAGGCAACAGTATGTGTGTTTCCATCTTTCAAAAAGGCCTTTGAGATCCTACCCACTACCCACCTGCCCCTAGTCCAACTGCACAGCTTTCCACTAACCTGGGGAAAATGTGGGTGAAGATATAGATATATATCACATATATAGCAAAGGAGTGAGGGTGAGGAGCGCCCCCCCCCCCCACCCCCCCACCCCCCCTACAGACTTTCTTTCAGATTCTTGGTGTAGAGAGAGGCCGGCCGGCTGTCCCAAAGCGTTTCGCCTCTGTGAGCACGCACAAGATGTCCATTCATGGCCCATGGCCCTACAACTTTGCCGCTCCCTCTCCGCCTCCCTCCCTCCTCTCCCTTCAACTCCAGCTGAGGCAATTCAACTCAGGCCAGAATCAGGGACCTTTAATCTAACAGAATGTAGCAGGCACCTGAACTACTTAACCGCTGTGCTTGTTCAAGGGGGTGGACACGGAGGCTAAGGTAACTGGCGTGTAACAAAAAGCCCCGAACTTTATCCCTGGCCAGGATGAGTACATTTCCTTTCTGTTGTTCCCAACAAAGGCCAGCAGGCACAAATGGTCTGCTATCTGTGTCACCGGGAAGTGGAGAGCAATTTGTTTCTATTAAACAGGACGGTCCTCATCTTCCCCAACCGACTCCCCCCTCCCCAACCAAATTGATTCGGATGGCTTTTGTGCTGCAGGTAAAACGCTGCCAGTCAGTGAGTTTCATTTGAGCTCACCTTGACCAGGTGGAGATCTTGTAGTCTTTACTAGGGGGCCCCTTGAAAAGAGCAAAAGAGGACCCCTTCATTCTGTGTACAGGTTAATGTGAGTATTTATGGGGAGCACATCAAGCCTCAGGTAAAATGAACACCAAGGATTGGGGGGAGGGGTGGGGAGCGAAAACTTGACTGCAGCATTCAGGGAAATGTTGCAGCGGTGCACCTGCTGTTGATCTGTCCTTTCCAGTTCATGGCTGCAGGTCTCAGTGACACACAGCAATTCAACCCTTGTGCACACACACACACACACAAAGCGCACACACACATACCCTCCACAGCATAACCCATCCCTGTGCTTCCTTACTACATCATATCAGTGGCAGCTTGACCTCTTTGATTTATCCAGATTCCTGTAGAGGGCAGAAATATAACAGTGAGCCACTGTATTTCACCCGCATTGGTTCCAATACCACACAGACCCATTCCCCCACTTTGACAGAGGCAAGATGGCTGCTTTCAGAAGAGGGTGTTTCTCTTTTTTATTTAAACCCCATTCTCAGCCCATTCGTTTAGTCCGTGCCACAGATATGAAACCTTTTGAGTATAATTGTATATCAGTCATGATACCACAAATCAAGCCACTGGAAACCTTGCTATTATTTTTGTGCAGTCTAAATGTATATACTGCTTATGAAACAAAATGACGTGGTTATAGGTGGATGCCTAAAGGAAATCACTCAATTGTCATTGCTGCTTTGATTGGATTTCTTGTGTATTTCTACAGTTAATACAGTCATTACTGTATAAATATTTGTAACTAGCACTTATAGAGATCAAAATAACCAATAGTTGTGTGTAAAAAGTGTTGTTATATTAAAATAGTCATGCCCTGTATGTTTCCTCTTCTTTTCTCCGTTCCTTTCCTTTTCTTTCTTCAAGTTAATTAGGAATTGGACACATATGGTTCAATTCATTTAGCTAATGAGCACCTCTAAATGGTTAAGGCGAGGCACTATCCCTCCTCTCTTTCTCTTCATCTGTCTTTTCGTTTCTTCGCATTTTCCTCCCTTATCCTTGTTTTTTTCCTTCCCCCCTCCCTCCCTTTGTATTGACGCCCTGGGACCCCATCTGGGCCCTTTGGAGGCGTGAAATGCACAGTAATTATTAGTAATCATCACACACCATCAGAAACGGATCCTAGTGCTGTAATTACATGATAAATGTCTGCCTAACACATGCCCTCTATTTAGCAGCCCCCTGGAGACCGCGGATAATAGACAGCTAACAGGGATCCGCAGAATGGGCCTTTCAGCGCTGGCCAGGGCTCATTGTCTACGCGCCAGTACACCCTCACCCCCCGTTTGGCAACAACGCAGACCCCGATCAATCCCCTGCACTGCACCCCCACCAGCCTACTGACCCCTCCCCATACACACACACATCCCTTGTCACCGCTAAGTAGACAGCAACGTCAATCATTGGCATTACACTGCATTGCTAATGGCTGCCAAACAATTTCACAGGAGAGAAAAGAGTTTTGTTCAGCCATTTATCAGGTAATGGTGACTTGGTTTAATGCTGTTGCCTCTGACCCCTGAGCAAAATGTGATAATTGGCATTATCATCATCTATGTGTCTTTTGTTGCTTTTTCATGTATCGCTCTGATCAAAATGCAGCCAACATCTGACTGTTGTTGATTGTGTTTTGTTGTCACCTACGTAAGTGTTTTTACTCTGCAGACTGAGCCAAAAGGAGTGTGACATGCTTTGACTGCATAGTTTGCTGGCATGCCAGGGACAGCATAACCATCTATGATCTTGAAACATCTGTCCTAGTTCATTATTTACGAGCAGATTTGCATTGACTGCTTTGCGTTCATTGAATAACAGAACATGATGGGACTTGATTTTAGCTCACGTAATCACTTCAGTAGTCTACTCAAGTAGACTTACTGGAAAGGCAAATTAAAGAAGCAAATGTCATTTTTGGATACAGCTGTTTATAGCACTTAGAATCACAATATACTGTATGTACAGTAGCATCATCATCACTACATGAGTAAAAGCATTCAAAGATTAGCCACAATGCAGAAAGAGCATGTCATTCAGAATATACACAACAAAACACATATAGTTACCTATATTCCAAATTTAAAACCTTTATTTTGTGTACTTTTATGTGAGTTACAATCATGTAGCAAATGTCACACCGTGTCTCACTGCCTGAGTTCAAAACATGCAAAGCCACTAGCAGGTTGGGTGTGACACCGAGAGCTGACAGTGACAGTTAGGAGAATGAAAGAGGGGGGATGTCAAGCCTAAATGTGACTCTGTCTCTGCAGTTTTTAATGCAAATAAGGCTAAGGTGAGTTAATAGACATGTACACAACTAATTTCAGACTCTTTTGTATTATTTTTTCGCCGAGGGGCCTCTGTATTTGTGTAATAGCAGCAATGGAGGTCAGCGCAGTTTGAATCTACATATGGAATGATCAGATATGCATGCAAAGAAGTATGTTCTTATCTAAATGCACAGAGTGAAATGAGGAATCGTGTTTTTGAACAACAAGGGGAATTTGCCTGAGATTTGCCTAGCTGGCTCTAAACAACGGTCGACTCTTTGAGAATATTTTATATATTAGCCAGGCGAGGCCACGAGGATGTTGGCTGTTAAGCAAATTTTAGGTATACTGTTTTACACCTTGTTAAAATATTAACAGCAATTGCTTTAGATTTTTGTCATACTAGCTGTTTATTTCTTGTTCCTGTTAGTTCATGAACATGTGACACAACCGATTTACTGGTAGAAGGGTATCAGTTGGTACCATGGAAAGCTCAACTTACCTGTTTACCTAAGGTGACAGTTGAAATGACTGAAGGACAGTATTTTAATAAGACAAAGGCAGTTTGAGTTTAAAACAGCTGCAGCTGTAGCTTATCCACATCAACCGAGGCCCAGGGTTTGCCAGGATGCTGATTCTGACAATACTTCATTTTACCTCCAGGTGGCAACAATTTTCCTTTTCTCTGTTTTTGAGAGGAGGATTTCAGACTCCAAAACAAAAAAGATACAACACAGTTTCATTGTTTTTAAAAAAAATACTTTATCTGTCCTGCAATTTGCTCTAATCTGTTAATATTTATCTTTTCATCATCTCAGGGTTATTGCCCACTATTGCCATGCCAAGACCACCGACACACACACACACACACACACACACACACACACACAAAAACACAAACACAAACACAAACACAAGAAAACTACAAATGCAACAGCTCTGTCACAGCACAAAACCAAAAGGAGACATTGAATGAAAAGCAGTGCAATCTCAAACAGAGTCTGACAATAACAGACATATCAACTATCCCCTAATTGATACAGCTAGGCGGTCAGTCAGTCACTTAATGAATTGCTAATAGCCCTCAGCAATGCTATGAGTGACAGGGGCCAAGCATTCCACCTGGTGGAAGCTGCCTGGGGACTGCAGCGGATGGGGATGCTTCTCATTAATGGAGGTGGGATGCCTGGTGATTGTTCAGTCTTGTGTGGAGAGGCCTCTTCCACCATGGAGGCCACGCTTCTCCCTCTGCTAGCCCCCTCAGCGTCAGACATCCAAGCGTCACAGAGTCACCGATAATGAAGACTTGATCAAAGAGACGTAGCATTCCACTAGGCCTGGCTGAGCAACCGGACAGAGAGAGGGAGCAGGGCGGAGAGAGGGACTGAAAGGAAGACGAAGCGAGAAATGAACAGAAAGGGAGAGGGGGTGATGAGGAGAAAGGGGGTTATACTTCACTCTGCATAGTAATGCTGCAATTAAAGAGTTTGCAAAGCATATTTCTGATGGCAAAAGAAAATGCATTTATCTGGAAGTCTGGCCATCAAGAAAGGAAAGTGCCCTACAAAATGAGTTAGTATGTGATGGTCAATAGAAAAGCTGCAGTGAATTTATCTATCTTGCAAAAACATGAATTTTCATATGTCATAGCATTAAAAGTTGAATCATTAAAAAGTAAGACCTAAAACCTAAGAATAAAAGTTATTATACATGTTATGGGTAGGATCAGAGATACATATGCTACTCATTCATTTTGTGTGCTTGCCACAAGCTGCAGTGTTATTTATCTTAATGCATATAGCTGCTAGCCCTTCAGCTGACCCATAATTTGCTACTAATAACTGCTGTGGGTGGAGTGATTATAGCTTTTCATTAGTGCCGGCAGCTTTTACTAGTGCTATCCCAGCTAAAGGGCCCTTGCTGTAATTGTTAGCCATTATAAATATAGTACGTTGAAAGTATAGGGGGGCACCGACGCCTCTTTGTTAACTGCTGATGATTGAGCAATTAAACTTTGGCAACTTAATTACCTCTCCACAACAACATGGCTATGAGGCATTAAGACTGGCATCATGGTAAACACTGTTGTCAGAGAGCGACGGCCTTGAACTTGATGTATGAGTCTGTGTTTATGGCCAGCTGCTAGCAGAGGTAAACAAAGCATATAATGTCAGGTGAAAACCAACAAGGTAAAGTTATTTTTATATGTTTTTGTTTAATTTATTAGTTATCATTTAATTAGGTTAGGAAAACTTTCTGAAATTGTAAGTATTATTAATTATTATGCCATTTATAATGGTAATTATAGGTTTCAGTAGAGGTGGAGTGAGAGTAGTGGTATTTTGGATGTGTATTAGCACTGTTACTGCAATATTTATTCATACCTGACCACCAGCCTATTAATTAACTGCCTACTTAATGTGACTTATTGTAGAATACACAGAGAGAAAAATCAGGCCACACAACCACTGCCTCAGCTAGTTCTCAGCATAAAAAGGCTAACAGATGTTGTGTGGAGCAAAACAAAAAACACTAGAATAAAAACCAACATCCATTCGTCAGCCCAAGCAGGAATCACACTATGCAAGCTCCTCATTAAGTGGCATTAAAACTGTGAAGGTCTATAATTATCGAATAAATCCTTTCCCACATGAATGAATTCATCTGCGTGCCATAATTCTTCCCCACACAGAGCAGCTCTGGCAGTGAATGAGTCTTTTGTGCACCACTGTGGGAAGGCTTTTGTGAAATTACACTACTGCATAATGATGCTAATCATAAATTAGCATTTCAAGATGGAGCAGCATGTTTGTGTGTATGTGTGTGTGTATGTGTGTGTGTATAAATGTGACGAAGGAAATTTAAGCAGTCTAATTTTAATTTTCATCACCAGTTTCACTCAGTTTCAGACTATCAGAGTATCTTAACATTTTTCTGATTGGGCCACGTTCCTGCAGTTACATACTGGAATCAATCCAAATGTTTTGTTGAGCAAATAAATTTTATGTCTTTAGATCATAAAATGTAAGAATGTCTGTGCAGTTATTAAATGTTAAATTAAACTCATATAATTTGTTTCAAGTCTTGGTAAATATTATCTTCCCTCTTGCAGCCACAGGTCAGAGAGGATGTGCTGCAGACTATAAGAGAAGTTGAACTCAGGACTGACCTCTCTGCTTTCATGTAAGTTTGCTCCCTTCATCTCTCTCTGCTCCTTTTGCTCTTTTATTCCCCTCTCACGCCATATTTCTCTCTTCTCTGTCTCGGTCTTCTTTCTCTTAAAACTGCAGCACAAATAGAGGGGACAAGCATGCACGCTGCAACTCAGACAAATGCAAAATCAACACAAAACACGGGCATTGTAAACACTAATAGAAGCCACATGATGGTGATATTAGATTCAAGTTTCTATTCATTGCCTGAGAGTAGCAGGTGTGTGTTTCATTACGCACCAAAGAAAACACGACTCCAGTGCAGGCTTCTTAATGTAGGGGCTTGACCCACTAATGAAAGCAGACAAAGAGACCGATCTAGAGGCAGCGCCCACTCTGTGTCCACTTAGCACCGAGCTGGAACCTTTGCCAATTAGGACCTGTTTGTTTGATGTGACAATTAACAAGGAGGCGCTTGGTCATTAATCCCAATATGGTTTCACTCTGCTCACTATTAAGATGTCCATCTTTGTTACAAACATCCCGGGTGGAGTATGTTAAAGGGAAGGGACAAATGAACAGGCACAATTTTCCATTACTTTACCTTGTGGTAAATTTTGTGCCTGTGACTGTTTCGATTATTTATTTTGAATTGTTTACTACCTCAAAATTAGGAAATGAGTAACTTGATTAAATATGGCCCTTCATAAATACATAACCGGTTGACTTTGTTTAGATGGACATTTGTCAGCCACAAATAATGATTCAGACTCAGGGTAGTCATAAGTTCTTGATATTTACTCACAGACTCATAAACATTGTTTTCAATTACTTGAACAATGACTGTAGATATGTGTCAGGCTTATACAGAACTCATTTGCATGAAAAAGATATTTGTGACCTCAGAATGAGGTGCACATGTAAATGATAACTGATGCAGCGTGTGGCACAACAAAAGGATACTGACATGACATCCAGTATCCACATTTAAATTTCACTACTATTTACCTAACCACAGCTTTTCTCAGGAAGAGAACCATTTCAAAACACATTGTTCTACATTTACAGTAAGTCACTGGTTGGCCTTTGTTGTTTTCCAGTGCCCTTGCTCCAGATCTGTGTGACCATTGTGCTTTGCATCTTTCTTAGCCCTGCCAAACAAATGGAGTTTGTATATGCAAAGCATATGGGTTTTCAAAGATAGAGCTCCATACCAAACAAAGACATCAGATATTTTCCTCAACACCGCTACTGCTCCCTAATATGTTGTGTAATCTGATTCTTCAACAGAGTTTGACAAGCAGTTCAAATCCATGTCACGTTTTCACCAAGATACAGGGAGGTAGCGCAGTTTGGAGGGTTTCCTGCTTAATGCAGATGTTTAACACCCTCTCCATCATCTATAGCGTAGTTACAGCAGACCTGGACAGCTTTCATCAACACAGAGGCAAAGGCTCACAAAAAAAGCAAGAGGCTTTAAAAAGTAACATTTTAATGCAAGTCTAAAGTGTGTAAGCTGAAATCATTGCAGGTGTCTACATGTACAGTATGTTGAATGTGTTGTGTGCAAACATTTAATCACCAACAGAGGTTTCAGATGAAGGAAAGATGTCTTGAAGCTGTGGCACTGACTGTACACTAGGTGGTGCCCCATCTCTTCACCAAGACAAAACCATGTTCTGGTAGTTTTCTGCTAAACCTTACACTAAACCTGTAATGACAGTGCTGTGCAGGTGAGCAGAGAGGTGAAGCTTTAGTCATGACTGAAATCATACCAAGTTATCAACGCTGATAGATGATTATTGTCAGTCTATTTGTCTTTTTAGATGAAGTAAAAATGTTTGATGGGTTACTTAAGTTGTATAGTATAAGAAAAAAAAATGTTTTGTTTGTGTTCCAGGGCATGAGCACCTGTACACAGATTCACACATATGAGCGCATTTTCAAATATACCCTTATGCTTTATACATCTTTTATACACACACACATTTATGGACACTCTCGTATAAGTACATACAGCCCTGAACACTCTCTCTGTCTCTCTCTCCCTCCCTCCCCCTCTCTCTCTCAATAACTCATAATAATGTGATCTGAGGAGAGAAAACTAGTGCTGGTTGATTAAAAGGGATTCAGGTGATGAAGGCTGCAGTCTTGGTGCTGAGGGCCTATAGTTTCAGCCCAGCCCAAGGCAGCAGCTGGAAGCGTAATTACACGGCCTGATTTATACATCATTAGGGCCTCCATATAAGTCACCCCTTTTGAAAAGAGCAGTTAAGCTACTTATACTTTTCACAAAACAGCAGCAATTCTGTATAAAATGAATGTATGCCGTTCCTCTGAAAGCATATGGTATATTTCTCACCTATTAATAATTCAAGTTGAATGAGCAAAAATTAGTTGGCTCGGTTACCGCCGCGTTTGTCCCACATTAATTTCAGCGACATTTTGTAAATGGGGCTATTACGCTAAAAACAAAGCAGAGTGAATGACCACGGTTTGCTGTACTTAGGAAAAGAGAGGGCCTCATTCGTACACCTGTCATTTTCAAACAAGGCACCATTATGGTTTGCAGAGAGGGGATATCACACCTTTCATTCTGGCTGTGTCCCCTCTGTGGAAAAGCAGTAGCCTTGAAATTGTTACCTGCGAGAGAAAAACCATTTGTAACCTGAAAATCCAGACATTTGCTTGTCACTTCAGTCTGTCAGATGACTGCATTTTGGTCAGCATTTCAAATGAAAGGAGCAAATAATTAGCATTTCTACTGAGGCAATTACAAAGCCTGCGCATGCTTTACTCTTCACGTTCTGTCGTAGTACACAATACACGCATAGAGTTTCTTCTAAACCCTTAAACTCATAACTAAGGTTTGATTGAAATCAAATGAGGCACTCATTATTTGACTAGCTGTAGAATACACAAGTGAACAGGTGTTCTTTTAGATATATCAGAGCATATACATTTTAACGACCCTTGACACCTTATACACACACTGATTTTGATATTCGCACACACACACACACACTTACATCCACATTCACCATCAGCACAGAAGGAGCAGCTCAATGGGGCTGAGCACATTGTTGCTTTAACCTTCTGCGCCAGTTATCCCTCTCAGAGCTCCAAGCCTTGGCAGCTAACTCTATTGGCTTTTTGTCATGGAGCCTTGGCTTGTACAGTGGCTGGGGGTGGATAGCAGGGGCGGGGTGGGGGGGGATTGGGCGAGAACAAAACAGCAAGAAAAAAATCTTTCCTTTCACATTATTTCTGAAGTGAAGTGAGTGTGAGCAGGGGCTAGAGGAGGCCTAGTCGAGGCTTGTAGAGGCCCCGTCGTCTTGTGGTCATTATGCTCGGCAGATCATTAGGCTCTGAAGAGGAGGCACACGACACGGCACCCACAGCCTCTCAGCTGTGTCGCCAACCCCCATCCCCCCACCACCTGACCCCTCCACTCCTCACCAAGACTGAACGGTGAGTAAATGACCTGACCTCTGCCAGCCCCTCCACTCCATACTTCTTGTCCGGAATCTGTGATGGCTGCTTGATGCTGAGATAGACGAGGAGAAGCAGCAGACTTCCTTCCTAATCCCCAGCATACCACTGGGTGCAAAATGGGTGAGGAAGTGGGTGCACACATTTCCTTTTGTCCCCCTTTCATCTCCACTCGGTGACCTTCCACATCTTGTGGTTGGAGAGAGTTTTGTGTTGAGAGCAAATGCTTTCCAGGTCAAGTGAGCTAACGTGGAAATAGCTAAATCAGAAATCTGTAATTTCAACACTCACATGAGCAAACTGAACGTGTTTGTGTCATTATGATATTTTACATGATGAATTCTGTTCTTAATGGACCCATTAGCGTGCCGGAAGAAACCAGTCATAGAGAGGTCATATCTCAAATGGTTTGCAGTCATAAATAAAAGGCCAGTGACAAGTGAAGAACTGTTAGATTCGTATTGGCTGCTACATTTACAAACTCGGCCCTCTCCCGCTCATCGCTCTCCTCCTTCCTCCCTTGCTATCTCTTCCTCCTTTGCTTGAATGTCACCATTCTGTGGGAGGATTTAACGTTGCTTTTAACCCTCACCGCCTCATAATTACCTTGACATTTACCCTGCATTCAATCAAGTTTTTAACAGCAGATTTATTGCAATGACTTTTTTGTATTGCAGAAGGCAGCAGTAATTATGCAGCTTATTAAGAGTCTTTGAGTTAACGCAGTTTTACATCGACAATATTCTGCATCCTCTGTTTTTTCCTGTATGGGAGAGCACTGTGTCAGCTGACTCAAGACAGAGTGACACAGGAAAGGACAGAAATACTATTAGATGAAGTATCAGATGACTTGGGGTATGAGGAGTGGAACAGGGTAGCACTGCCTCTCCCTCCTTTATTGCTCAGGTTATTATCACAACTGCTGGGGAATTGTCGAGACGGGGAGATAGGAGTGGCAACGATCCATCCGGGACTCGTTCATCACCACGCGCCGCAGCCCCCCGAATAGAAATTACATCTGCATCTGAATTAGTAACATTATTCGCCAATTTGGCTCAGAGTGAACATTGTTCCATTGAAGGTGGAATTAAATTAGAAAATGAGTGAGTCTTTAATTTTCAGATTATAAATCAGGGAATATAATTCACCTCCTTGTACCTTAAGGGCAATCACATTATCCTAAGCGACATTTTATCCGCAGCCCCGCCAAGTGATCTCGTCACGACGCGCAGTCACACACCAATCATGCTTCCCGGGGAAGCAGGAAATACATCTTTTCCTCCAGAATTAGACGTAAAATATGAGTGTCTTCTCCTGCATGAGAGCTTATTTTACATGAAATTTGATGGTCCTTCTGAACTCATAAACACTGTAGGGAATTACTTGGTTCAAGTGATATAGCTTCCCTTTTCAGCTCTGTAAGTGCATAATTTTGTTGGTTGAAAATCAGGTGAACATACAGAACCGAAGTCCTACAGCCGCAGATTATATGATAGTTGGAGAGTTTTTGAAATGGAAAACACACACAACATCCACAGAGGTTATTTTAGGTGCTGACCTCAACGTTATTGATTTGAAACCACTCAAAAACACCACTATTCTTTTTGTTGTAGTATTCTGTCTTTTTAACATGGTGCAACCCTTTGGAAGTTCCTACCAGGAGAAAAATTTCTTCTGCAATACCAACTGAGCTGTATTCCTTTTCTAAACAGCTCTCTGACATTACAGTGAAAATGCTGCTTGGTTGTAATAAACAACTTAGCAACTTATAGTCACACGTAACCTGGTCAAATTAGAAAGAATGGATCGACCTTTTACTGCCAGTCGTTGCTATACTGTGGCCCAAAACTCTCTGCCTGTTCATTTCATTCTGGCCAATGCCCAGACCTCATTAAAAATGAATGCACTCCTTAAACCCCAACACTAGGCCTTTTCCATTAGGGAGAGAGATATGAGGGTGATAAACATTATTTGTGATCGGATATGAATCGTGCGAGGATTGGCTGCAATATTGGAAGCCACATTGAAAAGTGATTGTGCTTGAATTCCCCCATGCAGTTTCATGCCATATCACAGCTCTTGTAATTTGATTCCTATTCATTTTGGCCATTGTTGTGTATTATATTGAAAGCCCTATCAAGCTGATCTAGACCAACCAATTTGGATTTTTGTTATTCTGTCCCACTTGGTTGATTTTAAGCTGATCAGGATATTTGCCTGGCACAGTCTTGGACATTCTGAATGGCCTTATCTTACATTTAATTACCATACTGCCTTTGTTGAAGCAAAATTCATCTATTTTGGTGTATAGTGGCAGGGTGCGTTTCTGTCTTTGAGTATAAAAGAGAGGGGGGAAAGAGAAAGAGATAGAGAGTGTTTGGTTGTCTTCACTTTCTGTCTGTAGCTCTGATGTCACAGCCTCTTTGATATACTGTACAGGTGTATTTTCATGGAAACAGTGCGTTGGAGGATCCCCCATAAAAGGCAATAAACCTTGACAGGCTATTGGAGATTCACCCCTGAGCGCTCCGCTGACAACCTCCCAGACATATACATTTAATATTCCATTGATTGATTGATTTTATGGGACATGGTTAACATTATCATCAATACTGCCCTCGGGGCCAAGACACCAACTTAGTTGGAAAAGAATAGTACTTGTCATAGATTACACATGGTAAGATGCCTGATAAACATCACTATGAAGGGATTTTTTTTTTTGTCACGGTACACATATGGTTATACCTTTTTATGTCAGTGTGTGCATATGAGGGCTAGTGTATCCATAAGCATTTCATATGGTATTGCAGTACAAATAGATGCATGTCATCCAAGCACGTTTTACAGTATCCTCCACACTACTGGTAGTTTGAGCTGTATTAGCCTGACTGTTTGACCCCAGCGTGGTAGTCATCGTGCCTATCTCACTTTCCTCCTGGTTCACTGACAGTCAGAACGGGATGATAATGGCCGCCCTTTGGACACTTTGCACCACGGGGCAGGGATGTGATGGGCTGCAGCTCAGGCACATATTAATATTAATACGTATAAAAGCCGTCCGGCTGGCACAGAGTCATCAGCTGTAGACGCACGCAGACACACACAGGAATGCATAAGTGTGCACACATGCAGATACACATGCTCTCTCAAACGCACATCTACATGCTTGCAGACACACACATATACACAAAAACACGTAAAAGGCCCATTATGGATGTAACGGCGTAGCGTTAGCGGAGGGACCGTTTCCCAAGGTCAGTTTGAAACATTTGCCAGTAGGAAACCTACACAGAGTGCCGGTTGTTCACACCGTTTGGGGAAAACACACATTATGTAAATGATTTTTCTTTTGGAATGGAACGCACACAACTAGAAACAGTGTGCTAATGGCTATCGTGTCAGCCAAAGCTAATGGTTGTTGTGTGTCTTTGCTTATGTGTGCACTGTGCTGCATGTGTATATATTTTGCACTGTACTGTATATGTCCGTGCATGTGAAATTTACCTAGTCAGAACACTTAATACATAAATGCAGGGAGGATTTAAAATGCAGAAAGGAGTGGAAAGCAGGCAACAAGGAAAAAGTTTGTCTTGCTTTACATATTTTAGTTCATTCACAAAAGCGGTTTGTTAAACGTCCAATGATGTTGACGAGACATGCAGAAAGGGCAGGCCCGCCTACAGAGGCAATAACACAGCTTTATTCAGAGATTAGAGGATGGGATGAACATACACAATGTCACCCCTGTCTCTCAACCAACAGAGGCCAGTGTCAGTAATCAAATTCTATTTGCATATTTTTATATTGGCTGATAGATTGGTATCAGCAACATCTACACACAGTCTCTAAAGCAATGGTGCATACAGGCCGTTCATTTGGCATGAATTGAAGGAAATGCCTGATTTTAAAGAGTGGGGATTATACCTTTTCTATGTTTGGATAGAGGCCATGATGTTCACAGACAAGGGCGACAAGGAAATAAAACTGATATGATTTGGAAATTAAGCTACTGAGGGGTGTCTTAGCTGCTGATATGTACAGTGAACTGAAAAGCAGACTTCAATGTCAATAAGCAAATCGAGGAGCCTGGCTCTTGTTTTCCTCCACGTTTCAGACACAGGAGATGTAACCACTGAAAAGGAAAATTAAATATCAAATTATATAGCATTCTACATGACATCTGTCACGAGTAAGTGTGCAGGTCCATAATGTTCATCATATGTCACTGAACTATATGCTTGAACTTTATTAAATCACTTTGTAATCCGTACTCAAACAAAAATAATGTAATCTTACAGAGGGGATTAGCAATAAAAAAGGATGTTCTCCAGACTAGGAATTGAAACAGCAGAGGGCTTTTGAATTTGACCCCCACCTGGATGTTCTTATGTCCAACTGGCCATTTGTGACTTTTTAGTATCCACACAGGGTGTTAAGAAAGGATGAACCCAATTCTTATCTTAATACCTAGCCTATAAGGAAGCACAATAAGTCGTGCTAGTAAATCCCACCTAAGAGCACTTTTTATTTGAGGAAATTAAAACATGACTCCCCGGGGCTTCCTCTGTGAAGATACTTGACACAGTCACTCTTGCTAGACAAAGATGCACTGACACCTGTGATTATGCTAGAAAATGACTCCTCATGACACTAAAACTGAATTGAAAAAAAAAAAAACAGAAGAAAAAGAATGAAAGAGTAATTGGACAGTGAGGAAGAAAAAGAAGAGAGAAGTCTGGTCTGATAAAAACTCCCAGTTGTGCAAATTAAATAAAACTCAATTTTAATAGCAGTTTTTGCCTCGATATTGACATAATAAGACAAAGAAGTGGAACACTGGATCTATATTGTTGTTTTTAGTTTTACCTTGAGACTAAGGAAAACTCTGGTCTTCTCCAGAGCAGGGGGTTGGGCTGGGACAGGTCGTATTTCACCGTCAGCCTGACTTGCCCCAACAATGTGACAGCAGGTGACAAATAACCTGGCTCATGATTGAAATCTGACAAAATAACACTGTGTTTTATAATAGCGTCCCCAAGCAGAAATATGGCAGCCGCAAACTAAACAGTGCTTCATCACCTCCATGCCAGTCCCAATGGTTCTCCATTAAGGGCCAGATCATTGTGTTTTGCCTCCCCCCGTCCCAGCTGACCGCCGAAGTGACAGCCCCGGCTTGCTGCCATGACATTGAAAAATATTTGTACTGACAAGGCCACAAATCACATGCCGACAAGTTTTAAAACTCAATATTCACTCAATGTGCATCTGCTATATTCTCGTTAAAAGTGTAATATGGTAGTCTCTCCCCTCCGCATTCTTTTATTATTATGGTATTGACAGCGACTATAATAAAGTTGTGCTGTTTTGATGCCAGGGAGGGACGCGCGGGAGATGGAGAGATTGAGGGAAAGGGTGTATGGGGGTGAGAGACGAAGAGAATAGCCAGGATGGTTGAACGCTCGCAGCAGCGCTGTAACAAAAGTGCTCCATTTTCGTGACAGAACTACATCTGACATGTTTCGTTTGATGGTCTACCTGTGGGTTTCTCAATAAGTCTCAAGCCTACATTGTGCTGCATGAACAAACATAACTTTTGAAGCATCAAATGTAATATTAATTTATTATTCACATCCAAATCACTGTTTAACCCTGTGTTCAACACAGCTTTCATTTTGCATATTATAGCTCATTGTAGTATGATCAGATACCCTTTGCCTGCTCTAGACCCCTATGCTCTACTATACTAGCGCCATCAAGCCAATGGTTACTCTAATATCCCCTTAGTTTGAAGCCTTGTCGACCATGTAGGCCCTAATGTGTGCCCAGCGCGCACGAGTAAGTGTGCTTTAGGCTCATTGTTAACATAAGGCCAAATCTGTAATATAGCACGGACAATTAAGTGCACAATTTTTGTATAAATGCAAAATCCCTCACTGTGAATTATTTAATTCCCTCTCTACAGTTCATTTAATAGAGCCCTTTTGGCGGGCGGTTTGAGTCACAGAAAACTAATTTGATTCTGCTCCTTGATTTAATTAGATTTTATGATGTATGGTATTGCTAATTCGGTGGCTCACCATGCGTTGTCGGTGCCTGTCCCTTGTACTGGCGGTGAGCTGTCAGAGCCCCATTTTTAACAGTATTGAAAAATTCAAGCTTTATTATTGCCCCCTCACTCATTTTCTCCCATCAGGGGGAAAGTAATGAGCTTTTAGTCTCTCCTCTTGTACTCGTCTCCCTCTCCTCTCTCGTATACTCTCTTTTTTTTCTTTCCTCTATCTTCATCTCTCTTTCTTTTTTCTGTCCACTTTTTTTTCTTTTCTTTTCCCCCCTTTGAAAACAATAAGAGTGGATAAAGAGTACAGGGAAAGAATTGTAAGAGCAGGGAGGCAGAAAGTAGAAATGATGGCACCAACGAGTGCAATACAATAGGGGCTCCACAGAATGAAATGAACAGAGAATGAAATGAGCAAATAAGGTAGCCGGACAAGAGAAGGATGATTGAGTAAAAGAGTGAGAGAAAAGAGTAAATGTGTCAGAGAGAAGTGGAATGTGAACACAGCAGTGATAGTGAATACGAGGGGATAAGTAGAAGTTAGAGAGGGAAAAGGAGAGGGTGAGAGAAAAAAGGGAGTCACTGAGGAAAATGAAGGAGATCAAGGAAGCGGGGGGGGGGGGGGGGGGAGTGGAGATTGTGCCATACGCTTACAGCGCTCCAGGCTTGCTGCTCCGGCATTAGCGCACTGATTCATGAGTTAAGTTTCCCCAACTGCCCACGGCTATTAGCTTTCAGTTCCTTCGGCTGTCATTTAGACTCCAAAGAGTCTTTTGGTTAATGCACTGTTTTAATGAGAGTGCACCACTCGCTAATATATTTGACTGTATGAAAGGTCACAACAGGAAGCTAAACAGATTGAGAGAGAGGGAGCACAATGGCAGCGGTGCTGTCGAGATGCAAGACAGGTTTTCGAGCGAACGGATTGGAGATTTGGCTGTGGGGTGGGGGCGCGTCAGGGGTGGGCGGCGGGGTTAGCGTTAACCTGTGAGGCAGCCCGCTACGGTGTCACCGCTCCACGCCTTGTACCCCCCTTTACCCAGCATCCAACTGTGCATAATAGGCCTCGGAACTGATGGGTTACTGCTCCCTCAAATAGTTACACCCCATCCATCACGGGCTTTAACCAGAAGAGAAAGAAAAGTTAGAGAAAGAGATGGAAGGAGACAGGCAATGGAAGGGGCAGACACCGGGAGGAAGAACATGTTTCATTACCCATATAATCACCAGTCTGATTGCCACACAAGCAATATAAGAGCGTCTTACAGCAGCCCCAGGAAATTTATAGCTGCCTGACTATGAGATTCCCACCAACCCATTAAATATCCCTGGAATGCTGAGCTGATATGGAAGCAATGGAACAAGCATGGTTCCAGAAATATGGAATAAGACTCAATAAAAGTTTGCAAATTGAAAAATTTAGAGCATCTCTGTATGTAAGTTTTCTTCAGTTTTATTCATGTCTTTCTTTACTGTACTGTTTTATTTTCCAAATACAAGGTATTCCAGAAATTTCTCAATTTATCAAACATTTTGACAACTCTGCATAAACAAACATGGCCTCCGCTCTCCTCCCTTCTCGCTCTTTGTCAACACGCAGCCCCCGTTCTGTCATGGGACACCCGTAAGGGACTGTCTCCGAGTAGCAGAGCTGTGTCTAGGTTTGGGCCCCAAACCCGATAATCTAACAGTAATCCATTCAAAACTAATCAAACATTTACAAAGGTGCCATGATGGGGAGAGAGCTCTATTCATCAGCGTCCTCCATCACCAACACGCAGGCCAACCTCGTTACGCTCGCGGCGTCTCAATCTACCTATGCAAATGAGACGGCAGCACGCACGCGGGGTGAGCGGGGGACTGACAGCCAGACCTGTGTACAGAAATTATAAACAAATACTCATCCATTATGGCTGGAGTCACATGCGTCGGGGAAGTGCCTGGCAGTGAGGCTGCATACAAACTCTTCTTCTGTCGGACAATTATTCACGGAGCAGGAAGTGACAGTGTTGTCAAGGTGAATTAGCAGCATATGTCAAGCTTTTGTTATAAATCCTGGCCTACTGTAACCCTTATTTCCCCCCTCTATGGTGTATGTACACATTTGATGATATATCAACACCTCTCAGCGATTAATAATTCAGCGAGGGTGATTCCACAGGGGGAGTTGTGGCGAGACGTGGGACCGGCCTAGTAGTGAGGGTTGAGGGGTTTTTGGGGGTGAAAAGTGGGCTCCTTTCCCTGTAATCCTCTCCCAGTGCCTGTAGGCCCCAGACCTTTTTCCCCCCATTACCCAAACCATTTGTTTATTGTGCAGTAATTACAAACCTTCAAGCCTAAAGGCAAACAGGCGGAGAGGTGCTGTAATGATGGAGACATTTATAACAATATATCATAACAGCAATGGAATCAAACAATGAATTTATGTCATGGGATATCAATATCAACGAGCAGCAAAACAACCAGGTGGTTATTACTTCACAGTGAGTCAGGGCTTGTTGGAAAACGGGAATATGCACTTGTTAAGGTAGACTATTATTGATTTGTAATGAACTGCATTCCCCTTAAAAGCCAGAGTGTTAGCAGGGTAATATGTTGCATTTTATTTAGCAATTTCATGCATGTTTGCTTCACAAGGATAAAATCCACAATCTGTTCTGAGACAAAAAAGAAAATTCTCTCATTTTCAGCACTCCAGAAGCCATTTAATGCTCCCTGTGTAAGAGTGGCAATCCCTATTACCGCTGGATAAAGTGTACCCTTTTTTATTTGAAATGAAAATGTCAGTAATTTCTTTTGAGATTGATGACTCCTTACACGCGGGCCCAATAAATGAAAAATTGATGAGGCTCAGTTCTCTCTTTTAATATTTAAGGCAATATTAAAGTCTCTCTTACATCTCATGGAAATAGTTTTATTTAAAAGGAATAAGACCATTGGGCATTGTTTACTGAACACCTCATGCATGTTTTATAAACCCGGTGGCTCTTGGAGGAATTCAAAGGCCCTTGAAATCGTTACTGTTTTGCAGTAAGTATAAAACGACTTAAGAGGAAGTCGAATGGCATCAGCATTGTTGTGTAGCTGCTCCCTTGTTGTTGGATGTGGGCTGCTCTGATGAGGGTGCCAGTGGTGGATAGCGGTGCCAGAAAAGGGAGGAGGGAGTTGCACAATAAATGGCTGAGATTTTATTTCTTCTATTGGGTCGTAATGTGTGCTCGGTGAGGAAATTGATGTTTAACGTGGCTGAGCGGACGAACGGGATGAATTGCCATTTAAAACAAAGACCCATGGGTTGAAAGCAAGGGAGGAGGGAAAACGAGTGGAAGTTAGAAGTAGGACAAGGAGAGGAAGCTACTTCAATTGTTCCAATAGTTTAAAACAAGCCAGAGGCAAGGAGAGTCCCATGCAAAGGCAGAAAATGATACCCAGGTATTACCTGCTAAATTGTCTTGGTTCAAATAGTTCTTCAAATGGGTTGAAACCGGGAGCTCATAGGTATGAAAATACACAATGGACCAAATTGGGTAAAGGAGTTCATTCCTCAGAACAAAGCCTGACCTGTGATGACTTTCATGGCTTTTATATTTGTACATAGAAAGCTTAATAATGCTGGATAAAGCTTTGGCCTCCAGTTAAATTACTGACCCCAAAATATTTCAAAGGCAGATGGTGGGAACTTCAAGGAAACAAAACCCTGCCAGGATCATTTATATCACATATGTGAAGTCGCTGTATTCTTAAGGATGCGTGTTTGTTGTCCTGTAAAACATCAATTCGTATCAGGTTTTTTTTAATCACTAAAATTTGTCTGCATGCACACAGCCACAAACACAGACACATGCACGCCGCATGCTTGCACTTGTATACACACATTAATGCACACATACACACACACAGAGTCAAAAAACAGCATATAGTGGAAAACCTCCTATACCAGCAGGACACAATCAGCAGCTCCAAGTTGAGGAGCCCATTACATTGTAGTGGTGGTTAACAGGGACATTCGAACTGAGAACCAAGATACTCCAGCTCCCATTTAGACAAATTAAATCAAGTCCCATAATGCTTTATGTATCTGTTGCCTGGGTTACACATCCTAGCACACCAGGCCCCTTGATGGAGGGTGGAATGAAGCCTTTTATATCAGATGCTTCGACAACAGGGGGTGACTACTACCTGCCAACTATTATCAAAGGCACTGGTTTCATAGCCCTGCCATATTTTTTGATTGATCTAAATTACACGTCAGTGAGTGCTGCAGTAACATGATCTATAAAGAGATAGCGACTACTTGTACATTATTAAACTCCCCGAGCGGCTGCTCTGCTTTTGGATTGCTGTAATTATCCGTGCTGGAGGCACAACAAGTGGCCCAAACACAGCTGTTAGCCTGCCTGCGCACCCGAACACTGGTTGGCATTAATTGTTTCTGAACAGAAGCTACATTTGGCAGAGGTTAACGTTAAGAGGAGGGGCTGAAACATGCCTTTATGTCTGCATCTAAAAATTAAGCAGTTTTTCACTTTTTCCTGCTCTTATTTAAATATCAGAAAAACCCAGTATATTATCAGAGTGCAACAGAAAAATCTTGTAGTTTTGGAAAATGGATTGGTTGCAGCAGTGTGGTCCCAAGGTGAAATCCAAAACACAATTTGCTAGAGGAAGCACAGGATGTGCAGCTCAACTGATATTCCTCTTTACATCTTCTCTCCAATATCCCATGAACAGAGATTAATCAGCCATTGGTGCTTTATATCTTTTAAAAGCAGAAATTCCAGTAAATCCTCCAGCCTTTAACAGTAACTGCCTGTGGCCTTCTGACATCCCATATATCCCATCCTGTAGGAGAGAGAGAGAGAGAGAGAGAGTGTCAGCCAGAGAGGAGGGCATTCTGGAAAACCTGAGGGACCTCTGTGGGACTCTGGTGTGGGTCATGTGACCCACGGTGTCCGACACTGTGGCACCAGCCGGGGTTTGTGGCCAAGTGCTGGTGTTGTGGTGACAGAGACGGTAAACAGGACGTATCGGTTTTACCGCAGCGCCTTTCTTTACCTCAGAACAGATCCTACTTTCTGTATTGGATGCTTATTGGTAGGCCTGCAGGTAATAATAGTCCTATTAAGGATCATGGAAATTCCAGTCACCTTGCTGTAAGGTTATTCTGTTGCAGTTTTATGTAAAAGCAGAACATGCATGTAAACAGATTTTTTATTAAGGGTAATCCATATACAAGCCCCCATAATGTGTTTGTCTTGGTTTACATCATCACACACTATCAATGCCTTTTGCTTGCAAGCCTTATTTCATATGTTTCACCTTTTACAAGGACTGCTTGGTAGTGGAACAGCAGATGCAGACATTGAATTCGAATTCATACAAGGCAGACATAATATCAGGCAATATAGAGGCAGACAGAGAGGCTATTGAAATGCAAATAGACTGCTGGGGCCGCGGCAGCAGGGAAAAGAAATTGGGCAGGATGACAATGCAAGTAAACCACTCCAGTTTGTCAAGAAGGCCACGCTTTGTCACAAAACTGGGAATGGATTTCAGCACAAGTGCTGCTACAGCACTAAAAAGAATAATATTCAAAAATAGGAGGAAAGGAGAAATAAAATAGTTGCCCACCGCAACTCTCATGTTAAGATTGAGAAATGCCCGTAAAGTTAGCGTTTTTCAGTTTATTGCTGTGTGTTTTTTTCCAAGGGGACCCTCTTATGTGTGCTGGTTTATGGCGGACCATGAATGTGAGCGATGTTGAGAGCGACAGGGGTACATTGTGCGTGCATGTGTTGCGCCAGCACTAGCGTGCATGCACACTTTCTTCATGCTTCTTTCTCCTCGCGAGTGGCCTTTCAGCGCATGGTTGTGTTTTGTTAGTCAGGTTGGCATTCTCCATCAGGAGGAGGGACACAGAACTGGGAGGCCTCACCGGACCCTCAGCCATAATAAATTACCTACAAGTGCTGCAGAACAATAACACAAAAAAGTGCGAGCCATCCATTTCGCCACCATTTACAAGAAATCAATATCAATACTTAATGCAATGCGGATGAAAAATGAGCAGAGATACAGGGGCATAATACAAGCTCAAATGAAAGACCTTGGAGTGCTGCTTCCCAAGGGTTTGGGGGATGAGGAGGGAGGCAAGATGTGAAAAAACTGAACTATAAGAAAGATTGCATTATGCCTTTTGTTTTTGTCCCTCATCTATTTTTGTAGTTTAAGTCTCATAATAATCTCTCTTCTCAGCTCGGTTGTTTAATTGTTAATCAATGTGCAATTTTGGCTCGCCAACAACCCAGGACAGAACATGCACAAACATCTATTTAAAATATTCCATCTTTAAAAAAGAATAAGTAACATTTAATGCTGAATGCTGTGCTTTTTTTTCTTTTCTTAACTTACTGTAGCAGCGACTGAGGTGACCATCAGTTAAGTACATCAGTTGAATGCGCAGACATTTCCTTAGCAGTCAGTGGAGATCTCTTCACCATGTCACAAATGAATCATCTGTTAAAGATAAACATGATCTATATTTGTCCTCGAGGCTCGCTGCATGATGTCATCTCAGCCTTAACGTCCCATTTCATTGTGGTGGTGGGTGATGTATTGCAGATCCTTGCACGCTGTGGAGAAAACTCTTGAGTCTTTTTGACTAAAGGATGATAAAGATACCAGAGTGGTTAAAATGAAAAGAAAGGAAGGAAAAAAACGCAGATAAAACAATGAAACACAGAGCCATGGAGTGTTTTTGATGAAGATTTCAATTTGTTTACCGCAAAGAATATATCATCAGTCTCAATGAAGCGAAATGTGTGTTTTTTTCCCCTCACGTTCATCTCATGTTGAATGATACATGTTGCATTATGCATGCACAGAGCATGAATTGTGTCTGTGGGGCTGTCACGTCACTGAAGGGCTACTTTTTACTGCCAGGTGCATCACAGGCCTCAATTAGACTTGTCATCCGCAGTGAAAGACCTTATTAAATGGTGCTTTTGTGTTGAACTTCCCCTATGTCTTGTGGTCTGGTGAAGTTTAAACTTCTCTGGTTCCCTGGAGGGCTAGCTAGCAGTTAAGTCAAAGTTTATATCCTTTTGTCATTCTCCTGTCTCCCCCGCACCCCTCCCCCTCACTTTTAGTCCCTGATGGCATATGCACTATTCAGCATATGAACCACAGTTGCGTGGGTGAGGTGCGGTCTTGCCCACACAACTCTAAAATGACATTTTTGCTCTGGAAAATTGATGCTTTTTGCTTTTGAATGAGTGGTACCTTTTTATGCAGGTTGACCATGAGAGAAAAAAAATACAGATGCAGATATGACATTGTAAAATCTGAAACATGTTCAGTTTAAGTATGAATCCCTTTGCTGTTCCTACTGTTGTTTCCATCCACCTCCTGCTTAGGCCGAGTGCGGTTGTGTCAGCCCTGGTGTCTGTCACCAGTAGATGGCACTGCAGCCAAGTTGTCAGGTTGTGCAGCCACCAATTTCACCTGCCAGCTCCGGCTGCCAAAGAAAAAAGTGCAAATGTATTTGTTTCACCGTGGCTTTGAGGGCTTTTTCAGCCGTTGTGTTCAGAGGCCAGATGCAGTGTGTGTGACACAGAGAGAGAATATCAATAACCAATATGCTCACAGGCCACTGGCCGACGGTTCCAAGTCCTCTAAGCACACCGCGGCGATTCCCCTTTTAACGTCTGTCCCTATTCAAATTACACTCTTGTTGCCCTGAAAACACAAATGAGCATGGCTTTGGTGATAAGCAACCAAAAACTGAGCATTTTTGTTGTCTCTCCCTCTTTGTACTCCAGTTACTCGGGTTACGGGCTATCAAAAGCACTGCGTATATTCTTTACTATTACGTCTGCCTACCTCTGACTTATCAAAAGGCGAGTAACATCAATTAGTCTTTGGAGGATACAGTATTTTTGTATTGTTAAAGGTCTGGTGTCGAGTTCTGAGGGGAGGCATTGTCCCTTCTTGAGCTTGAGTCCTTTAGAGTGCATAAGTGTTTATTGAACTCAATAGAAAGTGCCGGGACAAAGGGACCTGATATTCCTTACTCACTTGCTGCATAGTTTGTATCATAATTTCACTATAAGCTGTTGCAATCGGCGCTGTGTGAGGAATTTTGGCAGCCATTCAATGTGGCTCTTTGAACCCTAGCTGGCCCGGTTGTATTGAGGGTTCCACCTGGGTACTCTTTAAAGACCAATATTAAACGAACAATGGTGTTGACTTTGAGGGTATTTGGGATTTTATGTGTGGAATTAGGAGGTTATGTGGTGGGGTTGTGACGGGGTTGACAGAGCAGGGTGAGTGTTGAAAGGATTGTGGTTTGACGTGACTTGTGAAGCTGTTATCTTTTGTTGTGATGTGGAGCTGCAGGCTAAGAACTGGAGAGAGAGTGCTTGGATTTCTAAAGATTTTGGGGTGACAAAAATATTCTTTAGTAGTTAGATTTTATAATATAAATAAATGTAATATTTTTCTGGAGTAATATAATGCAGATTAATTCTAAATAGCAACTAACTGGGGACAAGAGAGCTTTATCAGGCATCTGAAGCCCAAAACTCATCTTTATTTGTGTTCTTCTACAAATATTCAACTCTGTATGTACCTGTCTAGTTAGGTTTTTGATTAGAAATACACCTGGAAGCAAACATGCCTAAGCATTACACACCCAGACATATAAGTAAGTGATATTGCAGAGTAGTGTGACAAAGTTCACTCTCTTGCCCCCCCCACCCCAACTCCCCATGGCCTCAGGCTGGATGAGCTCATGGCTGTGCTGTATGGAATCAAAGAAAAGTGTTTGGTTGAACTGAGGGCGGACCTCGGTGTCACAGTGTCAGCGCTAACATCAGTAAAGCACACACACTTGTCACTCTGAATGGCTTTGAATGGCTGTATCGCCATAACAGGTCATGTAAAACACGCCTCTCTGCACACAGGCCATAAACACTGTGTAGTAACTAGTATCTTTCAGTCACTTAGATTCTTAAGTTCAACATTTTGGGAAATATGTGTATTTGTTTTTTGCAGAGAGAGAGAGAGAGATGAGAATATTAACACCACTCTCATATTAAGATGTCAGGTGATGGTTAGCTTAGCCTAGCATGAAGCGTGAAATCAGAGAGAAAAAGCGAGTCTGGCTCTGTCCAAAGATTAAAAAAAACCAAGAGATATACCCACTGTTCCAGCTCCTCTAAAGTTCACTTATTAATACAGTATCATATTTTGTTTTCTTTAATCTGTTCAAAACAACAGTGTAAAAATGACAAACTGCAGTTCTCTGCACAACTTATATTCAAGTCATTTGCAACAGAAAACATGTTTTGAATGAAAGGTAATGTCAGTCAGATGTTGCTAATTATCTGGCAAAAATGTTGATACTGAACATGTCAGTTAAGGTTCAGGAAGATTAATACAGAAAAATCCACAGTGACTTGAAACACAAAATGTTTATTAGATTTAATTTCAACTACAGTGTTTACTAACCTTAACCAAGGAGCTTTTACTGCTTATGTTGTTTTAAATCAAAATTTCTGAGAGATAATATCTAAGTATTTATTTTAGGTTGTTATTTTATTACTTTTATTTTCAGTACTTTGTCAGTGATTGTAGTTAAGGACATCAGTGCTCAAAGTTTGTTTGTGTTACAATTTTAGATGTTAAGTGTTAAGGTTCACCATGTTTGCTCAGCTACCACAGGTTGGTGCAACGCATAACGACATAATTACAAAAATGTAGCTTCACGTCGAGTGATATTAATTTCACCGGTGCTGAAATTTAGAGGTCATCAAACCAAAAATTCAATAACGACACCCACTCAACTATCTCATCCTGCCCTTTTTCCCTCAATATCCTAAATTCTGAAGTTTCCTTTCTGCCTCACCTTTTCCTTCTCTCTCTCTTTCACTCCCTCCCTCCCTCTCTCCCTTCCTCCCTCTCTCTCTGGCGATGATTTTTCAGATCACTTCCATTAACACCAGCATGCTGAGCTCTAATTACTCACTCACTCAGTGTTCTGGGCTGCCTGCCGCTCGTTTGGGTAAGCAATGTGGCCCGTTAGCAAGATGCTTGTTAACTGAATGCACTTAATTATATAAGAAGATAATTACATGTAAATGTTGCGTCTAAAAGCAGCCATCCAGCCCCGCTTGCTGATTTAATAGGCGCATGTTTAGGATCCCTGTTTTGTTTATTTTAGAGCAAGGTGATTAATTGCCTGCTCTGATGAGCCGGATATTGTCTCCATGGTGGCATAGGTTTGTGAATACATGTTTATTTACCTTTGTGGACTTAAGCCTACAGATGCCTACAGGTTCATACATGAAAATGTTAAGTTTCCAACATGGCATGTGTTGAACTTATCCTACAATTTTAGCTGATATTCAAGATATTCTGAGCTGGTGATGACTTATATAAATTTTACAGCAAAGATAAGAATGATAAAAAAAATAAATAAAAAAAACTCACTTGAATGGTCAATGGATGCACAAGGTAGCAGCAACATAATCATGGAAAAAAATGGAATAGTAACTGTTCAAATAATCACACAATCTGCCCAAAACAACCTCAGCATCTCTTTCCTTCCAGTCATAAAAAACGAAAAAAAAGTCTTGCACGACAATGATTCATTTATCAATATTCTATTGTCCAGGGCAAATGATACGGCTCTAAGCTGAATTTCATTCAAGTCCCTGTCAAATGAAAGATTATTTAGTGTGTTTTAAGAAGGTGGAGTGCAGGGTGGAGATAGGGGTCAGAGTTGGAGGGCTCCCTAGGGAGGTCCCGAGGGTCTCAGGGACATCAGTCGTCCATTATGAGCTAATCGGGGGGGGGGGGGGGGGGGGGTGCAGCTGTGTGTGTGTCCGTCCGTGAGTGTGACACCATGTGTGTCCATGTATGTACTGAGAAGGGGGAGGAAAGGATGGAGAGAAAGAGAGCCGCCACGTGTTGTGTGTATAACGTGTGTATGTGCTTGTGTCCATGTATTTGCGGATGTGTGTGTGTGTGTGTGTTGGGGGGAGAAGAGACCTTGCCTGTGTCTCTTAATCTCTCAAAGCAGCAGAAGGCAGGATCCCCCAGGACATTATCCATGGAGGCTTTCTGCCCTCATGAACATGGGACAGACACCTCCAGCCTCCAGATGCTTGCAGTTCGATACAGGCCTCAAGACTGACATCCACCCATACTCTCACTGGGCTCTTTGCACAGCCCAGGGGACCTGCTGTGTTAAGAACATGATATAGTATTTACAAAAAAATATTTGTAAATGGAGGCCGTTTGGCTTTTCGTAATGGGCCCAGAGCATGCTGCTGTTTCCCACCCCTGCCATCTTTGGGAGGAGGGCTGGAAATGCAAACCAGGAGGGATAAATGTCAGGAGATGTATGCCCCAGACACCTGGCTCGGACTGCTTCTGTCTCATCCAGTCAGCCAACACGTCCGCTCTGCGACTTTAAATCACTCAGCTAGAGACAAGCTAACAGCTCCTTCACTTACCGCCACAGAAATGAAATCCCCGATAACTTTGATGACTGAAAGTGCATCGAAAACATTAAGTCATATTTCATTTCACACAGCTTGTTGGAGTAATGCCGCAGCGGATGTGAGGCTGTGAAATTTCCAGTAAAAAATGTAGCGCTTTTGGTTTCTTTTTTTCCCCCTTCTTTTGAACAAGCACTTTCAGATAATAAATTGATATTTCGATTAGAATGGCTTTACTCGTGACCACTCAGGAAACAAATATGCCACAAGAAACAAAATATTGCAAGGAAAACTCAACAGAAAACCTCAATTGATTTTCTTTTTTTTTTTCCATAGGATGAAAGGGGAAAAGCCCATGGCTATGATGCATTAAAAGCACTAATAGAGCTGCTATAATAAACTGATATGCCCTGTTTGTGTTACTGATGTAGTGGAAAGTTTAAAATGTCATATCTGGTAAACCTTGCAGGTTCAGTCGGTTATTATTTTTGGATATTCAGTGTTGATAGTTGTGAAATGGAAATAGGTGTTGGGTGAAGATTTTAATAAGATAGGAATGCAACCTTCTTCCAACAAGTACCAGCATACTATCCGGTTGTGATGACCGGGAAAGACATTTTTAAGATGATTTGGACAGATAGCACATTTTATTCCTGAGAACACTTAATTATACTGCTTGTTTGCAGTGTTCATTTGGAGGATACATGGATTAGTAGCCTGTAAGTAGAGGCTGCTCAGGGAGGATTGGGTGTATCAGAGACACCTGATCCATCCCCAGGCGCACTTTTACAGCCTCTGAAATGAGACGCATCTTTGATTTGCTTGCCCTGTAAACAGACAGAGACATGAAGGAGCTCTGGTCTCAGCCTCGCTCCGAGCTGCCAAAGATTCACTGGCTGAAAAATGGATACAGTCACGCTCCTGACTCTGACACATTTTTTTGTCTTTACACTACACTGCCTTATTAGATGGCTAATGAAACAGTGGCTTTTCCAGTGTTGCTGTAATGGGAAACTTTGTTAACACACTCATTATTATGGTGGGAATATGTTCATAACTGACAGCAGGGATCATGACTAATGACTGATCAGCAATGTTCAGTTGTTCTTCACTAGTTTCTCTGTCATCATGACAAGCCTGTTTTTTCCACATAGGTTTAAAAACACACACACACACACACTCATACACACACAGACATCGAGACACCATATATTCCTGTTGTTTGGGCTCCCTCATCCCCTGGGGCCTCGTCTTGGCCTGTCAACTTGAAGGCAACGACAGGCCCGTGAACCGGCAGACAGTCTATCGCTGGAGGCTGCCGGGCCACCGGTGGAAGTCTGATTAGATTGTACAACATATTCAGAGGAAAGATAAAACCACTATGGGAAAGTAGTTAGCTTTAGATGGGGCGATAGGGAAGTGTCAAGGATATGTTGTAATCTAGAAAGGTGACAGATTTGTTGTCTGGGTGCAGGATCTAATAACTTCAGTTACACTTGGATCCTTTAGCAGACCAAACAGGTTCTTGAGTGTGAATGAGATGTCATATACAATACAGCTTTGTAAGGACTGCTTAGTACTTTTGTGGTGTGCTAGCAGCTTTCCAAAAATGTAAGAACATGCATAACCTATTAATTATTCAGTATTTAATTTTCACTTTGAGTAGTTTTAGTATGAGGAGCTGATGTTGGAGTTATGTATGTTACATAAATTGTACAAATCTGAACATTACTATCGACCACTAACAACATATAAATGTAATGTAACCCAGCCGATAATAACTAGGAATGTGTAAGTAGAGTTTAAAGAGATTAATATTGCAGTTAATTAATAACAAAGAAGTAGGCTAACTGCAGTTAATTAATATTAATTAACATAATTAATATTAATTGGTGAATTAACTATATTTAAGGATACCTCTTTAGTAAAATATAGCAGCTACACTTACCACAAGTACTGTTCAAAAATGTATTGTAATACATGAATATTCATTTTCAGTAGTTGCAGATAAAAGGCATAACTCTACTGTGTTTACTATTTGAACAAGCAGTGTGTGGATATGAATGAAGCAGTTAGTAATTTTGACTATTCACTGAAAATTGTGTATGTTCTAATGCTGTTCATAGATGCACAATACATAGTTAAAAGTATCTGTTTTAATGTGTGTGTGTGTGAGTCTGTGTTAACGTGTGCATGCTGCAGTCTAAACAGACTGCTTATCACATTAATGCCATGCCACCGCTTGTTTATCTAGACAGATGAATCATGACTTAATTGGCTATAATGAGCTCAGTTGTTTTTAATAAACTGTTCCTGGCAAAGTGAACAAGTGGAGTGGTGGGAGGTAGAGGCCAGAGTCGAAAAAATTCAGTTGATGTTTTAATTTAAGCGCTACATGATCTGTCATCACGTAGAAGAGTAGTTATGCATTTCTTTCTTTTCATTTTTTTCACATCTTCATATATGAATTTGACATACTGCCACACACACTGAGACAGAAATGTTAATTCTGCCCCATGGTTTTGGTCTGCAATGACCTTTCCTGTTGTCCCTGCTGCTGTGGGCTGAGAGTCAGAGGAGCAGTGATGAGTCAGGAAGGAGGATGGAGGGTTGGTGAGTTTTGCTCCTCCTCCAGACAGTCTGCCTCCACTCTGTGAACATGAAGCGGTGCGGTCGGCTAATGTGGCCGGGGAGAGAGCAGCGGAGCTAAGATGTCATGTCTGTCTGTTGGCTAACAATTAAATGTGGCACCTCAAGCAGATCAATTTGACTTTGAGGCTTCAGGTTTTAACTCGTCACTCATCTCACTCTCACTTTTTTTTCTCTCTTGCTCTCTGGCTCACATCCTCTCTCCTGCAGTTTTTTTTTTTTTTTTTTTCCATTTTCCCTTTTGGCACATTAACACCTCTAATTTCCGCTAATGCCCCCCCCCCGCCGCTAAACCATGTTTTCCCCTTAGGTTTTCCCTGTCTTCTCCCTTTATTAGACATGTTATTTCTTCACTTTTTAAAAATGACACTCGGCTGAAAAGTCAAAACTTTGCAGTATAGAGCTGATTCAGAATAGAAACAGCACTAAAAAAGCAGAAAATGGTACACGCGCCAGACAGACTCCTACTGCAGGACGGAGACGAGCGACGCTGCGGGGAAACACAACACCAGCACAAACCAGCACTTGAAATATCAACGCTCCAGCCTTCTAATTAAAGCCAAGACTAATGGGTCCTAATTGCATCGCTAAAATGTACCAGTTCTCTTCTCTCTAGTGTAACTTGACTACACTTCTCCCCATATGGATTAATGGGGACCGGAGCTGCAAACTAAAAAGCAGTTAATTTATCGGAAGATCTGTTAGGGAGGATGAGAAGAGGGGAAGGAGGGGGAAAAAAACAGCGGAGGAGGGGTTGGCAGAGAAAGGGAAGTACATTATCAGCCTCTTGTTATTGAAGATGTATTTCATATCTGTCTCCAGAGGTTTGCATTTGGATTAAGCTTGTTAATTTTACCTAACAGTGACATTCGTTGTTTGGGCCAGTTCCCAATTGTATAGAAAGACAGGCTTATAGGAAACATTTACATTAACTACTTGTGCTTTTAATTACATGACAAGGTTGGTTACTTAGTAGAGAGAAAGGGGAGACATGGGGCTGGGGAAATGGAGGAAGAAGAATGAGGGGAGAAGAGGCGACATCACTTTGGGCTCGTTGGTGGTGTCCACTGTAGATATGATGCCGGGCGTTAAAATGTTTCTCTTCTTTTGTGCGGCTTTTGTTTTCATGTCCAAAAAAAGAGAAGGCTGGAACCATTTTCTGCAGTGAGCGAGACAAAATTTATTCAATAAGAGTACAATATATGTGTTTAAATTACTCTTTCCCCAAGGTGGAAAACCATTAAGCTTGGCGCACCAATCAGTTTTTTTTCTCCCTTTCCCTTCACTGTCCAGATCTTCCTTTGTTGTTGGTTTACTCTTCATAATAGCTTTTTATCAAATCTTCCTATTAATTCATTAGAGGGTGATATTCGCTGGGGGTAATTTCAGCACACGTCTCAGGCTTAGGACGCACAACCAAGAAGCTTCTGCACTGCATTTAAACTAATGTGCCTTCAATTCTGATGTGATACCCATTACAATGTCATACACAGGCTGGTGTATTGAGAAATGTGTTTTTAATATTGGCCTCGTTAACATGCCAGTTGACTAAAAAAAAAAAAAAAAAAAAAAAAAAGAATGGTGAAAGCACTCTCTGCAAGTATCTTCCACATTCACTCTTCATTATTTTTGTCCAAGCAGGAAGAAATACGTAGAAATTGAGAGTGGTCTTTGGATTTGAAAAATAATTAGCTTGCATCTGCACAAGATCTGTACTTTTGAGGGCTTCAGTGAGTCTTTCTGCAGCAATGAGTTGTGCTGTGAATAATCTGGTGGCTTATTTTGGATCAGAGATTTTTATGCCTTAAAGAACCCTCAAGAACAACACACACAAGCTTTTCCTGATCTTGTTGGCAGGACAACAACATGTGTCGGGGCCCTCCAAAACCGTTTTCTGATAGTACACGGTTTTTGTTAAGGTCTGGTTATGTTTAGGCACAAAAACAACTTGCTTAGTTTTGAAGTGAATGCGGGTACAGCACTGTCCTGTATCCCATAGACGGAGACATAAAAAACAGAAACAGAAAGTTGCTGCATGTGCTGATTTGCATATATGTAAGCAAGATTTGCATATCCAAATGTGTACTGAAAGAAGAATTTATGACCATTTGCACATTTACAGAATGATTTTCACTCATAGGCTGCTTTGTAATAGTTAATGATTTATGGTTATATTCTACCTTGGCCACCATGAAAACCAGGTGGTATAGTGATTGAAAGCTATGCAAACAAAGCACTATGTTTACATTAAACTGAAAAGACTTCATAACTTTACTGATGCTGCTACCCATCTCAATCTACTTGCTGTTAGCAGAAAGCAGTCTTGGATATGGTGGAGTCAGAAAATACAAAAGACCAACTGACTGACTAATTGTTGTTGAATTAAAAGCAAGTTAAATGGCTTCTAAGTCAAATAAAATAATTGATTATAACACAATCAAAGAAGTTGATTGGCAGTTAGGAATTCTGTCTTGCACTTGTGCAGCTCATTCATGTTTTACTCTGGCTGCTAGGTGGTGCTGCCACAGCAAACAGGAAGAATTGCAGATTCACAGTGAGATTAGGGACTGTCTTTAAGAGAATGTAGTTAATGACTGTATTGTTGCTGAATTTGCTGTCAGTAAAGGGGTCTTTAACATTCCCAAATCTAGTAGACAATATAAAATTGGATTTTGTGGATTTGGTTACTAGTGTTAAGTAGGCTGCTGTTTAACCTATTTAATCCATTAATTTAACATATGCTCTCTTGGTTTTTGAGCTTGAATGCCCCACCAGACTTGATTAAGTACTTCAAATCAATCCACACATTCACTGTGGACGAAGAACAAATTACTGTATACATTACTCTGCAGAAAATACACATCACATTTTGTCATGTCTTGTATTCAAATATGTTTTCAAACAACAACAAAAAAGATTTTATACAACTTTAAGATTTGATAATTTACAAAGTAAATTTACTCTTTATCTGGACACACTGCTAAAAGTAGAAAAGGCCATTATGTGAAAGATGGTTGTTGTATGACACATGACCTGCCCCTCCCTCACCGCTCCCAGTTCTGCCATTCGTCTGCTAAACTGGGGAACAGATCACGCTAACCTTATGGATAGTAGAAGTATAACCTTTAGAAAAAAAGCCATTTTAAACCATATTTCACGGAAAAAGTCACCAAACTTTTAAATCAGATTTCACTGATGATTCTACACAGGCGGTTTTTATGTCCCAGTGACCATTGAAAGCAAAGTTATGGCTCTCTCCCCATTCATTTAGATAGGGGCCTGGTCTTGTTATCCTGAAATAACTGCCTGAGGGCGTTGCCAATATGGCTGTCGAGTGGCGAGACTTGCCTAAAAGGACTTTGACTATATCACCAGCATTGCAAGCAGCAAAATATTTATTTCTCAATATGTTGCCTGTGCTGTAACATCTTAATCTTAATTCAGTTTGAACTTATTTTTAATTCCTGGGAAGTTTAGCGTATCTCCAGCTGTGATTCTAGTCAATTGACAGTTTGACTCTGTCCTTCTGCCTGACCAAACCTTTTATCTTTAATTGTGCTCATATTGGACTTCTAATCAGGCCAATTTTGCCCTCAGCAATAGCTCAATCTGGCTAATTGGTTTCGGCACTTTTTTAAATTGTAAGGTATTGATTACACGAGGTCATCTCTGTTTCACAAATAAGAGAGTCTGCTTTGCTTTTGTTTGGAAACTTGTATAGCTCTCACCCATTCAGACTTGAGAGAGTGAAACAGTAGTTCTAATCATTAGCCCACAGACCAGCTGGGTCATGATTTGCAGCCACACACATGCACACAGCGACATATGCACACATACAAGACCAGTGAGCGATGCAAACTTGCATACACACATGATGCTAGTCCTAATGCTGTATGTGCTTAGAGCAATCGTCTCTTGGTTTTTTAATTGAACAGTCCAATACAATGTACAACCTAGATGGGAAGAGCTGCACTTTTAACTTCCATTTATTTCAGGGCTGTGGATGTTATAGGGAGACCAATAGCAAATAAAGGGAGAATCAATGGGGCTTCATTAAAAGCAGCAGGCAGTCTTTTGCCTGGACACAGCTTAATTACAGTTTCACTGGCGTTTGCTTTAATTGGGGGAAATAAAGGGAGTGAAGTGGAGTGAATGGAGGGTATTAGCATATCTATCACTAGGAGAGGCCAAGAGGTCCTGTCCAACCTGCGGCTGTGCATCTCACCCCTAACCCTCCTGATCCACACACACAGAACCACACAATTTTTTTTATCAGTATGTGTCTTTTTTGTCTCCTATCTGATATCTTACAGTAAATACACTCAGATGCACATGCACATTTACTTTTTACTGGTGTCTGGTGCACAAACCTATTGGAATGAGGTAGTGTTTCAGGAAAGAGAGACTGATACACTCCATTTAAAATGTATTTACAGGCACTTCTTATCATACTTTTTTGATGCAGGCCTGATCTGTACAGGGGTATATTTAGCTTGACAAATGACAAAGAGATGGCAAGGAGACACTTAGAGTTCAACAAAAATGATATCCTTCAAACTATATTTTTGCATGTTGTGTGTGGCTCATGTTTGACAAAGTCATAGGTGACCCATATCCCATATCAAATTGGTATCTACCATGTAAGGTCCGTTTGAAAGGTAAAATGCGTAGATACATACATTTAACCTAAACAACATAACACTATATCCACTACCGGGGGGCAGCCTTAGGGATCAGCCCAGCCAAGTCAGTGCAGATGACCTGAAGTCTAAGATTTATTCAACAATCACATTTAAAAGCTAAAATTCATATTATTAGATCATATTACAGGGATGATGGGAAATAAGGGGAGGGATGGAGAACTCCAAGAAGTTACTGGCTCCTGCAATATATGTAAGAGTGAAACTGATCTTCTCATCTCTCAGCCAGAAAACTAAAATACTAATTAGCATATTTCCCAAAATGTTCAATTATTTCATTTGAGGCTTTTATTTTGGATGTCAGTCTAAAAATATCTATTAAATGAAAGAAAATAAGGTAAAGGGATTTATTTAATGCTTTACAGAGTAAATTTACATTTTATCAGAACGCACTGCTAAAAGTTTTTTTCTTTTCCTGCTGAGCTAGACTAGTTAAACTAGATTAGTTCACCCATACCTTTGTGAAACGCCAAGCAAGCATCCATTTTTGTAGTCTAGTCGTACATTACATGGAAAATGATGGATCCCTATTATACTGTATTGTACTGTATCATTAGAAGTGCTAGTGTTGAGGACAAGTAAGAATGTGTTATCCACTGAAGAAAAAGTCAACGCAGCACTTGATGGGTGTCCAGTGGCAGCATTTGAATAACATGTGTTCATGAGGAAAAAACTGTATGAGACCCCATATTATGACAATATTATTTCATCAAAATATTCTGTAAAATTCTGTGTCTGTGTGTGGATGGGATCCCTCTCCATCCTACCTCTGTCTCTGACAATGACAGATAGTGAACCGGGATCAAACCATCCTCTGCGGTGCTTTGGTGACAGGTGAGCGGAGACAGTTTGAGTCCCATTCTCTCCCTCAGCAGTTAATAACAATTTGAAAAAGGGTTCAGGGTTAATAACACAATCATTACCTGGATGAGGCCGGGAGACAGCTGTAAGCATGTATGCAGATGGACGGCCATCATTAGTCCTTGTCAAACAAGCTGAATGGGTGTGATCTAAGAGAGCACTTGAGGTTTTAGTCATGAATAACAGCTGAGAGAGGTCCAGCGTTTAGCTTGTTTTGAGATCAGCTTGATCACACAATAGAGGGTGTTATTTTTGTTCTTATCTGCACAAAGTCTAACCTGGATCTGTTTATATGACGTATTTCATACACCATAAAAAATTCAGGTAATAATGGTTTAGTACTGTAGATGTTGTGTTGCTTGCTTGTTGTGTGACAATAGACGTGACCGAATGTGCACACTGTGAGGTCCTTCATTATTGAAAAGATTGGTTAGTAATTTGTAATGTTCCCATCTGTCCTAGTTACGCAAAATTATGGCTAAACCAGTTAGTAAACACTTTGCCCCATTGTCTGTTGTTTTGATAATCACCCATAATAGCATCCAGCATCAGTATGGTCTTTAAACCTGATTTAGGAGTTAATGGAATAAGAGGGAGAGGCAGTCAGTATATGCACTGGGCCTAATGTCATTAGAAATGTTTGCGGAGGCTAAATTAAATCAGTCGTAAATTGTGCTCTCAAGTAAGCCAGAAAAACCCTGCCTCGTCGAAGAGAGGAGGGGGCGGCGGGGATTCATATTTTAACCTTGCGTAGAAAATGCACTTAAACAGATTAAAATAAAATAGGGACTGTGTGGATGGATGGGAATGGTAATTGCTGGTGCTTTAATGGTTTCCTGTTAGCCAAGTCGGGCTGAAGGCAGAGCTATTTTAAAGTTGGAAATGGTGATTGAGGTCATAACTTTGCAAATCTGGTGATTAAGCCAAAGGGTGCATGTCACCAAACAGCACGTTTCATATCTAATGAGACTTTTGCTGAAAACAGATGTTTGTGGAGGGGTTTTCAGTGCTCTACATGCTAAGTCGCGTTGCAGAGCAGGTGTGGGTGAGAGTGGATGGCTTGTGACCAAACAATGCAGTAGAATGTGGATTGTGAGTAATATAGACAGCCAAAATGGAGAAATGTGTGTGTGCGTGCATGTGTGTGTGTGTGCGCTTGTTCATGCAAAGCCCACCCATGCGTGTGTCTCATTCAGTTTCCTTAATGCTGTCAGTGCAGGCATAGTGTTTGTCTGGTTGCATCAGGTAGCTCATCACACAACGCAGCCCAGACAGTAATGATAGCCGTAAATACTCTGGGAATTCCCAAACGAGGATTAAATTAAGACGGTGTCTTTCCCAAAATCTGACAAAAGGCTGGAAAGAAACTCAGTGTCCATATTGTGCAGCATAATATGGTTATATATCATACATGATGACATTAGAATGATAAAGTGCTGTGGATAAATGATGCACATTTCTGGTCACCGCTGTGTGACGTATCTCCCTTTTCTGTAACCTTACCTGATCATTCCCATCCTGATGCACTGATTTTGCACTTTGATGTCGCACTACATAACTTATAAAATATAATACACAGAGTTCACACACGCATGCACACCTGAACACATTTCCTCCCTTGAACTCTCTGCTTCTCAGAGCTTACTGGTATGGCTTTACCTTTCTATCCTGGGTTCACTTGTAACTCGGCACTGTTGGCTCCAGGTAAAACTGCGGCCCCATGTGTGCTCATGTTCAGCTATTGTGTAAATTAACAAGGAAAAGGCTGTGCGGATTGAATGGCAAACATGCAGGTGATGACACATCCCCAGCACACACAAAGTATGTGCCATTACTCAATGCCAGTTAAGTTGTCAGTCCAACAACTGTCTGTGATATTGCTCTCCAATCTGTGCATTTCTTTCTTGTGTTCTTTCTTTCTTGCTTGCTTTATGTCTTTCACTCAGTCATACTTTGTGATGCTCTCATTACAAGCATAGGAAAAGAGATGTATAAGACATTAAGTCAGCAATCTAAAGATGAATTTGTTTGGGTGTGGAGGATAGAAAAATGCTAAAGTTTACCTGAAACTCTATGCACATGGGTTCAGTTTCAGGTCCCGACCTCTTATCACCAAATCTCCAGAGACTATTGTATTGTCCATTGGTACAATTGAAACAAAATTCAGAGAAGAAGAAAGTGACACCGCCGTCCAAAATCCCCCTGAATTGTGAAACATCTTTCTGTCAGCTAAAGGCCTTCACTGATTTTGCAACAGAACAGTTCACAAGATTTTGTACAGTAGATACAATCATGAATTTTAGTAATCAAAGCCTGTGGAAGATGGTCTCTTTTTAGAAAGTTTAAAGGACCTCTTGGATGTTCGCTGTCACTCTGTAAATTGAAACCTGGACTAGGTTGTCAGTGTGCCAAAGGTTGATGTCACTAAGTAGCACGGGGTGACAGAGACAGAGAGTACAAGTGTTGAAAAAGCAGGACAGGAGCATGTGTAGAATCACCTGTGTTGTTCCCTTTGTGTTTCATGCTGTAGGGCACATAGCTCAGTTGGGTCACAAGTGTGTCCGATGTCTGCACCCCGAGGGTCCTGATCTCCTGGCAGGGAAAGATATCCAAATGCTTCTTTTTTTAAACACTTTATTTTAACTCCATATTGCCTGTGGCCAGGGTGCAAGACACTGTGTAACCCTTTATTACTAAGATATTTACTCCAAGGATAATTCTGGTGGCATTGTATGTTTTTCTTACTGTCAACAAATCCTATAAAAAGACCAACAATGACTTGATCCTACCAATAAATATTACCCGGGTAGTCAAAACCTGGTGAAACCCTTTTCTCTGTGCCAAACATGTACATTCATGTACACCCCAAAAACTATTAAAATGCATTAGTGAGGCACACCGTTATGAGTGACGTGTTCCTTTGTTACCATGAACATGGGCACTGTAGTTTGTTTTGAGCTGACGCTTTATACACCATCCCGCTGCTGCACATACTCACTAGTGCACCAAATCTGCAGGTGAAAATAGTCCCTGACAAACACACTATTTACTTCCATTTGAGTAATGTTTGGTAAAAATTACAGTGCCAAGCTGTTTTAATTATTTTGCAAAAAGTTATACATATTTGTGACTCATTTTTAAAGATTGATTTCTTCAGTGGGAGCAAATGTGTTTGGGTTTGGATGCCACATACAGGCTGGGAATTTTAGAAGGTGTCAAGAGATGGGCTGACTACCTGTTATACGGTCTTTCAATGGGATTTTTTGACAACAACAAAAATAAGGAATATCGATAAAACATTTTTATCTTTTAAGCAGTAGTTTAGCACAGAAGTTCATTAAGGTCTGTCCAGATTAAGACTCATTATTTAGCATTTGTAGTGAGAATTGGCGCAGCTGAACAAAGAAAACAAGAAATTCATCATAATCTCATAAAAAAATCCAATATAAACACAACAGTACCAGACACATTTGTAAACTGATCTGTGGGAAATACATTACAACACGAGTGATGAATGTTTATTCCTGAAAATTATGCCAGCAAAATTACAGAATAGAAAAAGTCTTGTCTTGTAGCAAACCTTTAACTGACCAGAACAGAAGAAATTTGACTCCATCTGTCTACATGTAGCCTCATTCTTGGTGATGAAGAAGCAGATGTTACTTTCTGAAGAATGCCTGTGACATTAATTGACCATTGCCACTGAATGGTTTTCTGCTTTCACCTTTTACACATTGTTAAAGTTGGTGTTTATGAGTCAAAAAAAAAACAAAAACTCTCAGGTGACTTGTGCTTCACAAACACCTTATTCAGTAACAACAGCCTTAGCTGTGATTGAAGACATGGGGAAATCCACAGGTAAGAGTAGTCAGCCATCTAGTTCATGTCCCTTGGAACCGACCCAGACAATGTTTAGGCACACAGTCAACAACTCCTGTCCTTGCTTATCTTAAGAACGTAAACCTCTATAAGCAAGCGCTTCATCTGTAATTCTATTGTGAGTTGGCCGGTTGTCTCAAAGTGTCTGAATAATCTAATGTAATGCAAAACCAGCTTTGTCTGCGACACTGAATACTTGCGTTAACGCAGGCGTCTCGACTGTTGGCCTGCACTGTACGGAATTTGCTGGCAGACAGGATGGCTAGACCACACCAAAACCTGCCAGTTACATTCTTTGCGTGATTCAGACGTATCTCTTTCCCCCATTGGGACCGACTTGAGAGGTCTGATCAAAAGACCCGTCATCCTGAGGAGCTGAAATTTGGATGAGAGGTTGGAGAAAGGAGCGACAGGGAACTGTTGGTTGTTGTGTTGTTGTGTGTTATTATTTCCATTTGTTGGGGAAAAGAGAGATGAATGGAGGGATAAATGGATGATGGGTGGGTGGTGGGGAGGAGGAAATTCCCCTGTCTGGATGGAATTGGATGGCGAGCTTGGGGGATGGATGGAGGGAGGGATGGGGGGCACCTGATGTAGAGGGTGCTGTCAGGCCCAAGACAGCGGGGTCTTTGTCTTCTCAATAATCACTTGCTGTACCTCTTCTTTCCATTCCTTCTCTCCCCAGTGCCATTCTACCTTTACTTTTCCAATTCTCACTGCAACTTTGGCTCATTGGTCAATTGCCTTCGGTACACACACATAAGAAAAAGTTATCTCTTGATCTGCCTCATCATACAGGCAATGTGACCTTGTTTGTATCATTGCTGTTGTATTTTATAAAGTTGTAGTAATAACAGTATTATAACAGTTAGCTTTACTGATTGTAATAAAATACACTTTTACTTTTTTGAATTAGAATAAAACCACGTCCCCCTTCTCTAGTTCTCCATAATCACGTTCTAGTTCTTTTTTCCAAAGAATCTGTGAGATTCTATAGATAAAAAATAATAACACTAAGGGGCAGATATACTAAGAAAGTGTGTTTTTTATTAATTTAGTTTGCAATTATTATGTGTGTATTTAGCATCTGATTTACTAACACAGCAGCTCATTATGCAGCCAGCTCCTGGACCGTGCCTTGTATTGAACCTCCAAGATGCACTCTGTGAGTGTCGGAGAGCTCATAGACACAATTCAGAAAAGAAAAAAAAATGTAGTGATCTACTATTGTAAAAAATAATACTCATAAAATTGTTACATTGTAACATTTAGCTTATATCTAATTCATAATACATTAGGAGGCAATAAACATGGGAAACAAAAAGGAGATGAAGTCTGAGAGACATCAAAGACGCACAAAATATCTCCAAGGTACACACAGCAATGAAAACAGAGGAGAGAGAGAGCAAGTGGAGGTGGAGAAAGTATTGATATGGATGTTTAGTTTTTTTTAGTCTGTAGTGATTTAACATCTTTGAAGGTTCAAATTCAAATTTGAAGAACACAAATCTCAGTTCCCCGTCCGTCCTTCTGGTTTCAGTAATCACATATTATTTTCATTAATGTTTGACTAATGGCTCCATTTTTATTTCTAATAATCAGGTTTTAGTAATCTAGTAGTTACATAATATGGCTTATATTATAAGCCATGCAATAAGGAATGAGACGCACCTAGCAGACACTCACGCAAATGGCAGTCAAACTGCAACTCCAGCCTGTGACGACAGTTTGATACATACAGTACGTATGTTTAAGTCAAATGTATTTATTTATTTAAGTCAAATTATGGGCAGAATGTGTCACATCTAGACCTCAAAAAATGGCGCGTAACTCTTAATTCCCAATAAATGTGGCCCTGAGAGTCTGCAACCATTTTAGCACCACTATGAGGCTCAAGCCTAATGTCACCAAGCTACTGTACTCACAGTGACAATGCTAACATGCTAATGCTAAACAGGTATAATGTGTATCCAACCTGATATCACACCTTTTCATGCTCATGGTCACGAAAATGAATCTATTGAATTGTATCCCACAGCACAGATTTTTTCCGTGCTGGACAGAATGAATTGAGTGGGATGACTTTTGAAGTCAAAAAGTGACGTTAATTTTGGCCAACAAAAAACAGGCTTAAAACCATTTAAACAAAATTTACTTATGTTTCTGGAAAAAAACTGAACATCTAATTCCTTAGAGGGTATTTAGTTTGTACCATATTCACCAGCTTAGTTGAGCATGCTAACATTTGCTAATTAGCTATATTATATAGCTGCTATAAACATAAAGTACAGTTAAGGCTGAGGGAAATTCAGTCATTATATTTGCAGCTGTTTGGTCATAAACCAAAGTATTGTATGATTTAAACTTTGGACTGATGGTCGCACTACCATTAGATGTAATGGATGACCAAAATGATTACAGTTTATCCCAAGGAGGCCTTGAATGTGTCTACAAAATTTTGTGACAGTTCATCCAACAGCTGTGGTGGCTCTAGAGAAAAAGTCTCAGGATAATCAGAGTCAGTAGGATTCATCATCTGGGAACCATGAACATTTCATGGCAATCCAGTTTGAGCCAAAGCAATGGACCGACAGATTGACATTCCTAAAGTCATGCCACTAGCATGGCTAAAATGCTGTAAATCTGAGTCCTAATCTAGATATCATTTTAAATCAGTAATAAAAAATATTACTTTGGGCTTTGAAGGCAAACACAATACATCCTGTATCAAGTCACTTTATCCAGGTGAGCTCATAGTTGGAAGAGGTTACCTTATACCCTACTTTACAATCCAGACACACTCTGTACCACCAGACACAATATAACTAAATCTGTTCATTCACACTTGCCATGGACATGACCAAAAGATCAAAGTCTTTTGATTAAATAAGGTACGAACCAGTACAGTTGAATGTTACTGTTTGTTTCTGAATGCATGTGTGCGGTTGTTTTATACAATTTTAGCTTCTTCTGCTCATTCTCACCAAGGAATAAATGGCTTTAAAGACCAATGAATATTCTGTGTCATGTAATCTTACAGTCGTTTACAAGCTATTTAGAAAAGCTGTGGTTCTTCTACAGACATTTCTGGAATGTGAGTTTATCCTTGCCAGGTGAGGTGGTTGGTGGACAGCACTAGTTAAAATAATAAGACTCCCATTATCGTACAACCCACAGGAGCCGAGACATAATTTATATCCCACAAGAGCCAGTGAGATGACAGGTGCTTCTCCTGCATGAATGGGAAGACTTGTGTTTGATTGAGGAATTCTTTGGGGGTTTTGTTTGCCAAATAACAAGAAGTTTATTTCTGAGATGCCTTTTTCCTTTCTGTAATGATAGTTGTGGTTAGCTGTTCTTGTTAAAGCATTCATATTCATGTTAATTAGGTGTTTTTGATGCAGTCTTTACTCTCTAGGAAATACCTGGGGATATTAATGTGATTTTTTTCTTTTGTTCATTGTATCCTAGTGCTGTGAGCTTTTAACAAAGTGGCTTTTCACATCTCCTCGTGTAATGTGATCATAGTTTAATCTCTTTTGTATATTCCAGTTCTTTCTAAAAGCACCTTCTGAGCTGCTTTCATACCATGACCAGTGCCTCTTTCTTAAATTCACCTGACCCAATCAATTCACCTCAAGCTTCTCCAAGGAAATCGTAAATCATGAAAAAAATGGCTGAAAAAGTGACAACAGCGACAGTAAATAAATGTTTGTTGTTTCTTTCCCTTCCTTGTTTCCCGCCCTCTTTCTTTCTCTACTCTTTGTAATGGATGGGTTATTGTTGGTGCTGCCCTCTGGGCAGGGAGAGTTGTTTACTTGGGTGTAAAGTCCCCCATCCACCAAGGGTCTCTGTAGGGGATGTTCCTGTAGCAGCCTCACTCCTAACCTCCCTATAGCTCCAGAAGTTAATAGCATAGAGGAGATGTGATTTATATCAGCCTTGACACCACCACCAACAGACTGACTTCTTTGCGCTCTTGGCCTGCTAAACCAGCCTCATTCATCAGTAAAGATCACATTTCGAATTCACTCCAAACTCAGTAGATGGTGATTTAATTTCTGAAGAGTTTTTCTAAATAAAAAGTTACCCACGTTTCGGAAGTAACTTCAGGCAATATGACTGAATTTTCACTGTTCTTGGTGTAAAACTTTTGTGAGAGAGAATGCAACATGGTGGTGTAAAATATTAATATGTTAGAGCTTAGATAAAACTAATTTCTCTCTTTGGAATTTGGAAATTCATACATGAAAAAAACCCCAGAAGATTGAGAGGGATTATACAGATTGTTGCAGACTTTAAGAGGAAGTTGCCATTTGTTTTAGGCCCTGTGACCAACAATACAGTAAGGCATTTCAACTGCCCATTCACACAGAAGGTCATTTTCATGTGGACTTTCACATGGTGACATTCAGCTGAAGCATTGCCTGTTTGGCTGTTTGGTTCATCTTTAGAAATCCCCTAATTCAAAGCTTTGTCAGTTTTTGAACACTTTACTCTTTCAGTTCCATTCAAACTATGAACATAGATGACATGCTTTGCAAGAAATTGCCCATAAATTTCAAGCCTAACGTGTCTATCTGTAAAATTGCACATAAACAACAATCATAAAGCACTTGTTATTAATTTGATCCACATCACTATTATACACACTGCATATTCAGTAATGTGAAGGTAACATTTTTGCCATACTTTTTAAGTGTGTAATATTAAGTGCACATATGAACACTTGACACATTTTTCACCTTGTAATCTGTCACGTACATGCTACCAGAGATAAACAAATTAGTGCATCATTTGCAGCTCGCCTTAAGGTGTTGTTTGGTTATCTATTATGACTGTATTGCACTTGTTCCAACAGGCCTTTTAACTAGATATCTTGAGTTGAGATTACAAGGTGTCTTGTTCAGGAATGAAAAATGAGGAGTTCATGCTTCTTGGCAGTAACAGTTTTGATATTAGGTTTTTAGAAAGAAAGATCTCAGCTCTGACACTAATCCCTGTTGTGTCAGCCTGTGGTTGCCAAATGATAGTATATCATCTCACTGTACGTGTGTGTGGGTGTGTGCAAGTGCATTCTTCTCATTTTGGGGCACATTTTGTCACTGTAACATAAGCTTTACCATAGAGACCCATGACAGGGCTGCAAGATTCAATTTAACCACAACTGTTTACAGCTGTCAATATAGGGACCAACACCACAATAAATGCATTAAATTGCATCTGGCCTCGTGTCATGGAAAATAAGGTGAGTGGACGGGCTGTGTAGGTGATGCTAGCTCTCACTATTATTACATGGCTGTGTCTTAAGGGTTGTCTGGGCTGCTGTCCATTGGATTTAATCAGCCTCTATTACCTGCTACCCTTTTCACAGTTAAAATAATCACCCACAATTACTGACATAAAGGGGAGAGCTGACATGAGAGTCAGAGGCAGAGAAATCACACACAGTAATTTCTCTCCACCTTGGTTGCTTACGTGGCTTTTGATGTTTTGGGGTGTGTAATAAAAGGATTGAGGGGTGTCTGGCACGACCCCCCTCTGCTGCAGTGTGAATGGTAGATATGGAAATGCCCTTTAAAACACACACACAGAGGTAAATGTACAGGATACAGACAGAAAATGCATGGTGTCACAAAAACATACACAATCACATAAGAAAACACAACGTATTTTACAGTATATACAGCACATGAAGACACACTAAATCACATGCACACGTACAGACACACCAGTATGCATGCTCACACACATGCATTCAGTGCACATGGGTGTGTGTGCACATAGACACCCACTGCCACAGCCACCATTAACTAAAGAGGTCCGTACAATTTATTGTATGTTGCAGATGAAAGAAAAAGTGAAAATAATTTAATAATTGACCACCTCTAAAATGAAGAAAATAGAACCATGAGAAAAGGGGCATTGTGATCTACTTTAATCCTCTGCACGCTGCTGAAAAATAAGAGACACCATTAAATGTACCTTTGAAATAAATGGGCCCAATTACCGAGATGGCTGGGACTCTAATGAAGCTTTTGTCAAGGCAGACAAACATGGTGGAGGGACACTCAAAAGGGGTTGAGGAGCAGGAGGTAGATATGGGCGGAATCATTCAAAAATGATCTTTTACATGAAAGTTAAATTCACATAAATGTCAGTGGTGGTGGAGTTGTGATGCAGAGTCCAGAGAAAACACAGAAACTGAAATTTGCCTATTTGGAAACATAAAGAGCGAATGATAGCAGTCATAGCCACATAAGAGCGGTGAGTAAAAAATGACCCACACAATTAAAAAAAAAACATGCTAAATGTAGACAATATGAACATTAGTAGCAATCATTACCAAGAGGGTTGCTCAGTTACATTAGCTGTTATGTGTTCAGGAAATAAGTCATGTTAAATGGGTTTAGGAGAGTTGTTTTGATAATGGCATTTTGTCGAATCTCTCCTTTTTAATTATCGGGTCAGAGGGTAGCAGCTCAAACTCCCTCTCTTTCATCCCTCTTCACAACAGTGAGTGCTGCCGACCCTTCTCACAGCAATACAGAACGCTCTGAACCTCTGGTGTAAAACATAGCCTCAATTACTTTTGTTGAAGCTCTTTTCTGAGAGCAATTTGAACAAAGAAATGTGGTGATAGCATTAAAAGCAGATAAATTAGGTGTTACCAGCTGTTTGTTTCTCAGCCGATAACTTGCCTTTTTTTAGAATGAAAAAATCTACTGTTAAGTTGAAGGGTGATTAAAATCCCCAAATAAGAAAATGAGAACCACCGTGCAAGGTGTCGTCTGTTGACCCCTACGTGCCGATGACCTTGCTCTTTCCTAACCAAAAGTTCATTCCCTGTGTTTGATCGATCCAGGAAAGGACCAGACCTTACACAGGGAGCTCGTAGATGGTTTTGGACACAACAGCTTGTCAAAGGGTAAAGGTTAAGGCCATGAGTGTCTGTTGAGGCCCAGACAGAGGTCAGAAGGTCTCAGTCAGGGTCAGGATCCCAGGTGACCCCAAGTCTGCACTCACAGTTGCGTGTTGCATTCATGCTTCTGTGGTCTATGCACTGCTGTCACTTAGTCCTGGAGACCTGCTAAAATAACGTACTTAACATTATGTTATCATGTTATCATCTTAATATTTTATGAATATTGCTTATAAACATGATTCTGAAGTGATGATGGGTGTAGACAGTTTTACACAGCACTACCCCACCAAAATCTCAGATAAGATTGTTTAGCTTTTTGGTAATGGAGTTTTACAATTTGTTCATTCGAGATTTCTAACAGACCTAATTGACCTCCCTGGGTTCTAACTGACTTCAAACATAAATAATATCACTATGTAGGATAACATACTGTACATTCCATTGTCTGTGAATGAGTTTGTGGTAAACAAAATGAATATTTGATCATAGACAGCCCATGTAACTTAAAAACATGAAATATTTCCTTACCTTCCTATATATATTATTTATGACACTATGTATGTTACATTTTGAGAAAACTGTGAGGATAACAACATCAAGAAAACATACAGATTAAGATGATTTCATAAAATCACCATATTAGCTCGAGAAATCACTTGGAAGAGTATCTAACAGGTTAACAAGTGAGATGTAAGCTGAACGCATCATCTGCAAAGCAGCCATTTCAGTCTCAGCTGGTGCGTTAAACATAACAGAGTATAATGTGTACTGCCACCCTACTGTACTATTCATTCCTTCATTATTATTTTATATATGCGTATGATTAACACTCATTGCGTGGCTCAGCTCCCAATCTCTCTGTCGGAGGCCTCCACTAAAGACAGCTCAAGCTTGAGAGATTTTTTTTCAGTCATTTAAATTTTTACACTTCCATTTACCCGCCTTTTAATTTAGCGTATAATGATGCCATTAGAACAAAATCCATCTGGAAGTTCTGTTGGGAGCGGTTAATGTTCCATGGCTTTTTGCTGCTAATGCCATTGCGCCTGCATTGGCAACAGATGCTCTGAAAGCAACAGATACATTCTCACCCAGCATCATTACAATCATGCCCATGTCCAGGATAAATGTTGCTGCTTGTTCAGGACTATCATACCTGCAATGGGACTGTAAAACACAAAGGATATACAGCAGACAGTATCGCTGCCAATGAATTCCAATTTTTCAAGCCATTTATTCACAACCTCAGGGTGTAAAAATGTGTCTCTTGTCCCATACAAAGGTGAAAGGCAGTAACTCTTTAAGAGGTGAAGCTGAAGGAAACAAGTGAGAAAAGTTGGAGCTTAAACAGTGCACATACAGTGTTTTGTTACAGCAAAATCTGAACTCAGATCCCATTGCAGCTGTTTCAGTAACCTCTCCCACCCACCAGCAAACACCATTGGACAGTTCATCTTCTGTGATATGAAAACTACAGAAAAAGGCAAAAAAATGTTTTCAGTTGCAATTTAGGTGATTAAGCACAGTTGATAATTAATTGGAATAACAAATAATTTCCTCTATGGAGGATTACTGATTAGTCGTGCTCCCCAACGTTGCCATGGCCTTTTTATCCTCTCTGCTTCAATTATGTAAATGCTAACTTTCTCTCCCAGAAATTATTGTGATTAATTTTCTCTTGTTTTGAATTACAATTGCACTGGCTGCTAGCACTTTAAAGCATTCATTAATTCCCAATTAGATTGGTGGGCTCATTTGCTCCAGTGCTGCTCGGTTCTGTAGCACTTTGTGTTTAATGTGCTAATTGGGTGAGATTAAAAACAACTAACCTCTTATGAGAGGAGAAAAGTTATTCAACGGTTACATTAGCATAATTTATCCCAGGATGCTTAATTAGACATTGCCACAATAATCATGACAACTGACTAACAACTGTTATCAACAGTTGGATACTAAAACTGAAGTAAGTTCAGGGTTCAGTCATAATGGATGTAGCGCATGTTGGCTTTCTTCAGTTCTGAACATCTTGCTAATGTGTTGTCTGTGCTTATCTCCAATCATCCAACATGTCTAAGACAGTATGGTGTTTTTTTGATTTCTGTATTTTATGTCTCTCTTGTGCTTTGTTACAACCACTCGAGCAGCATTAACAGCTCACTACTCCATTTACCCAAGACTTGGATTGTCTCTAACTCATTTACCACCATCAGAGGATCGATGCTTCAGGCAAATATGAGTGGGTTTGGATGTAAGGAAAAAAGAATGCTTTCATGTCCCGATGTGATCTCTTCAAATGGGACCTGGAACCTGGGAGTGAAATATTGTTTAGCTGTGTGTACCGCACAAGCTTTTTCATCATAAGATGAGAGATGCTGGTGTGTGTAAGCCCAAGAACTGGTCTTGAGAGGTTTGGTAAAGAACTGGGGTTGTCCAGATCAAAGAAATATAAACCTTGATCATTGCATCTATCAGAGCTCCGTATGGGTTTCTGTAGTCTGAACTTTTTTCAGATTAAAGAGGCCTTTCATTGATAATTCAGCCTGTCGTTTCCTTGGGATTGAGAGAAACCATCATCAAAATTTGCAAAAGTGCTTATTTGGTTGCAGTGCTTGCCTCCTTGCATATTTCCAACCCTGTCCCCGTACTCAGGCTTCACACTATGCTGTTTATTCTCCAACATAATTAGTAGATTTCAGGAAGTATGCCTTGACCTACAAGTCCTTGAAGTTAAATGCCAAAACACATCCTTTGCCATTGCCCTTTAAAATATGTACAAGTATTTTGTGATCTAGTGCCACTGCATCATTTGTTAGTGCCTGCCACAACCATTATAAATGACTACTGGAAAAAGAAATCTGCTGTGGTTAAGGTTTAGGCACTGAACAACTTGGTTAGGGTGAGCATGGTTTGGATTATCATTACTGCTTTCTTAAGGTAAGAATACCTTTGTTGTTTGTTGTTACAGTTAAAATAATCACCACTTGATGAAAGTCCAGGAAGTACTCTGGTCAACAGTTAATGGTGACTGCTGACTGGAAATGGACAGCAGTCTCCAGAGTCAAAGTCTGATGTTTTGTTGACCACCCTCACCTTCACCATCTTTGGACTTTGTGGCACTCTAACACAATCGCACTGCTTTCTCCTTTGTAGGACAAGAGTGATAATCCCACTTTGTCGTTTTAACACAAAACAGACTGTCCTTCCATAACAACCATTTCCATATGTCATTGGTGCAACCAGTTATTACAACCCATAGTTTCCTGTTTAATGCAACATTTCACAGTTGTCTCTACCCTAGAAAAACAAGTGCTTTGACTTGTTTTAGCCCAAACTTTCCCATAAAACTTACCAAATCTTTACCATAGTATTGTCACATCAGAGATGGGTGAAGTATTAGGGGTGCTTATGGTGCCAACTCCTATAGGTCACATCAGAGGGCAGGGACAAATGACTTATGTGGTTATTTAGGTTAGAGGACTTAGTAGAAAATTGTTTTGTTGTTGTTTTTTTTTTCAAATTTTACTTAAACAGAAGTTTATAGGAGCTGCACATGTGTCAGGCAAGGTGTAAAATACAAACTAATAATTGTGTTGTTTTTTTTTATTTCCCCTGCTACAAAGGGTTACCTTCTGCCATCTTATGAAAGTTCTTGCAATTTTACAATATGCTCCATACAACAATATTACAAGACCCAAAAGGAACTGAACATGGTCACTAGAGTGGACAAGTATAATGACATCTGGTGTGAATAAGACTATCATCTCAGTTCTCATGTTGCTTTAACCTCTTTCATGTCTCAAGTGCTTGGACACTGGCAAAATCTATTAGTACCCTTTTAGAATTACAATGCAGTGAATATCATCCAATCTAGTGTTTTGTTCAGGTAATTCATAGAGCACTTCGAACAGTGCTGAAGCATCAAGATGAAAACCATTGTGTCTTCTGTACAAATGGACACTTACTTATTTCATTGCACACTTTTCATCTATATGGAAATGAAATGATGCGCTCTCAAGCCTTGTTTGCTTGTTTGTGTTGTCCAGCAGGGACAATGAAAGGAAAATAAGAATTGCCTGTGTGTGCTGGGAACTTTTGTAGAGGCAGCTCTTGTGGCATTATTTCGGGGCAAGAGGATAGGAGGGCTGGATAAAAGAGATGTCCAGTGTCACAGGCAGTCTAAATTCTCATTTTGGTGAATAGTACACAGTTCTTTGAGAGTATGATTGCACTGTTTGTACTCATATGTACATGCTGCCGTAAAGATGAAATTATCTGGCTGTATAACCTGCCCCCCAGTTGTTAAAATATTGATTTTGCTTGTATACATTCTCTTCATGGTTTAGCAGAATTCAAGGGAAAGGGGGAAATTGAGCAAACAATGCATTTTTAAAAAGTAACAATACACTTAAAAATTGGATTTCTTTTGTTGATATGTCTCAACATGCACCAGACAAAAGCCAAGCTGTACAAACCAGAATTATAATACATTTTATTTATAAGCACCTTTCTGGCCACTCAAGGACACGGTACAATAAAACAACAATGGATTATGTTGCAAATACTGTAGTATTATAATTTCAGTATCAAGTAAACTAGGTACTAGGTCATTATCAAAACTGACATGCACCTGTGTGTATAGGATGGAGTGGGGCATTGCCCAATGACAACAGTTAAAGGCAGCAAAATATAGACAACAGCAGCAAGAGGGTACTATATTTTATGTCAGGAGCTCAGACCAAGAGGCATTGTGGATGGACATACAAGGGCATTATCAAAATAACCACACAGTGGAACATCAGAGTTATAACTTGATTAAGAAGAGAGACAATTACTGCTTAATATCTTATTTGCAAGAGGGTGCACTGTGGATCAGCATGTGATAGTGACAGTATAATGTCATTAATTGAGGTCTGTAGCACTTTGAGGCACTGTGAGGCTTTGGGAGATTTAAAGATCTTCACACAATGCGGATTCAAGATGAACATGTACAATGGCTTGTCTTTATATATAACATATTACATGTGTTATTTTTAATTTTACAGGTGAGTGTTGTGGATAGAGAAAGGGAAGCATCTTCAGACCTTTCAGCTACATCTCTTCCACTCCCAACTCCATCTCCTTCATTTTCTGCTTCAAACAGAGGACAAAGGGACCCTTGTCTGCTGGTCGTGCCCAGTGCCATTGGGAAGGTAAGGCGGGGAGAATTAGGAAGGGGCAGGAACAGGGCTCCCAGCTACAAGGTAACAAGGGGAAACCAATCCCTCCTGGAATTATCCTGATACTGGAGACACAGGGCTCACCAGACAGCGGATCAATGTGTCTCTCCGGGGAGGAGAAGGAAGGAGGAGGGGACCAGAGCAGGATATTGCACCAAAGAAAGTGTGCCACACTGTGTCCAAATTACCCCCAAAGTTGTGGGGGATCCTGTTACCTGTTCAGATGTTTTAGTTTGAATGTTCACTTGCCGGTTTTGGCTGTATGCCCATGCCACACCTACCAAGGAACTGGCTTTGGAACTAGTATTACAGATTACAATGACACAGAATTGTCCAACAAGCTTTGTTTTGTTGAGGTCTACCACATGACATAAAACACAAGTCAAGCTGATGTGCAAAAAAACTTTTCAACTCGTTTTATGTTGAAATTAGAGGCGTAATTGCTATTTAGATGCAGTTTCTTTAGCAGATGGTTGCATTTTAGACACCATGGATCTGGTCATGTAGTTGTGCAGGTCAGCCATAAATTTTGAAAACAAGCACATTGAGGAACAGGTACATTGTGATTAAGTGATTAACCAGCTAAGTAGACAATCAGGCATCTTTATGTTGGATCTCAATGGAAGCTGTTTTTGGTTTGAAGGATTTTGTCATCAACTGTGCTTCAGAACTTAGTCTTTTTTTGTGGTTAATGCCAAATTGTCAGAAACACAAAAACTGCCCTTTCGCTTATATTAACACCACTATTATGGTTGGTGACATTATAAAAAAAGCTTGAAAAATATCAAGCAAAAACTCATGCCTCATCCAGTGACATCACAGAATAGTCTATAACATTTAAACAGTTTAAGCTTTGATAGAAAAAAACTCAGACAATCCTTAGTATCTGTGTGAAAAATCGCAGTCCTCCCTTTCATTTTTTTGAGACCACGCAAAAAAAGTACAGGGTTGTCCATCAAAGAAATTTGCCCAAGTTTTGCTGCTACAAAAATGCAACATCATCTGGCAACATACTGTGTTTCCCAATCAAATTTGTTGGAGCACACATTTATTTTAAATAATTTTTTTGTAATTTGAACACAGAAGTCCTGCTATTGGTAATTAATGACATAAAGGATAAAATGATTGTGGCTTTGATAACTTACAGAGTTTATAGTTTTATAAACTTTTCATGGATCGACAACTCAACCAGCCTTCCTTGTGTATTTTATCGTCTCTCTGATACATGATGTTTCTGTCTGAAGCCCAGTAGGAGGCATCTTCTGTGGTCCATCAATGATCACTCTTAATAAGTTATAATTTCATAAACGATTAGTATTGCACTGTAGCTTATGAAAAATGATGGTTCTGCTCCTAACCCTAACCCTAGCTAACAAAGTTTTCTTCGACAGTTTCTCCACCACTTTCCTCTCCAGAGACTACCTGTTAACCTTCCAGTACAACCATATTCAATAAGACCGAGGCTCTCTTATTTTCCTTTATTCACCAGCACACACTGCTCTTCCCCTCGCCTGTTGTCTGCCTTTATGAAAGCATTAGGTATCCTCTTTGAGCCAACATGCATTGGAAATGAAAGAGCAAAAACACTCTTGGTCCTCGCCCTCCCAGTCCCCCACCACCATCCCTCCCCTACAATGCACTCTTGTCTGGTGCCATGTTTCGAGCGAATGTCATCATCCAACATCTATGAATGAGTGGAGCACGCCGCGTCACATATTGATCCACTCCCTTTGTGAGGCCTTCCAAGCGTGTGATAATGAGCATCGTCCATTAGAGACTTTTCTGAGCTAACGTGCCCATTAAGAGTCAAAGCTTCTGTTCTTTTCTGTGAACATTCATTTGGCCTGGATTTTCTTCTTTAAAGGGCATAATAAGGGAATGGTAAAAATATGTTGTGGAAAGATGAAAAGTGGAAAATATAAAGTGGGTGTTTAAATGCATTAAAAGGCATCTAGATTTAATTAACACCCGAGATAGCTGGCAGCTTTGTTCATGTGCTGTAAATGATCATCTTAGCAAAGAAGAGAGCTATAATTTTGAGTATGTTTTTAAAAGGTGCTTTGCAGAGACACTGCAGAGGCCTCTTTCTTCTCACAGCCCAAATGCATAACTTCTCTTTGTCCACATTGATGCCAAAAGAAACCTATTAAGAGTCCAATGCAATACGACACGTCTTTACTCATCTTCATCTTATTTGTAATTTGCCTTCATTAGGTGAAGAATATGTATGGACTTTAGGGATTTCTTAGCAACAAGCTCACAACTCCCTGACTCAAGTTCAAGATATTCATTCCATAAAAATGCTCAGCAATAAATAATGGAGAAGGAGAAAGTTTCCTGATGACCATGTGGCACTATGCAGAACATGAAAAAGTAGCTTCAAACAGAATATTTTGACAGTTCATGGAATTGTTCCTTCGGTGGTCCAGACCTGAGTATTGATTGCAACACAAGAGGTTCACATGTACCTGTTTACTTTCTCTGTTTACTGTTTGCATTCCTCTGGCAGGCAAAGATATTATTTCTCTGTTGAGGACCCTAGAAAAGCGGCCACCCCGCGCTCAGTGTTCGACCCCAGCACCCGCTGTAGCGCTGCTGATATAATGAGAGACTGTGGAGAGAAACTACCGCTGCCAGTAGAGGCTCTTGGTGAGGCATCCAAACAGCGGCTTCCACTCTCGCCCCTGCAGATGGCGTTCTGGGATGCATGCGTGTCATGTTGACCTTACTGACCGTCGGCTGGCTAAGAGGGGAAATGAGCACAGGGTATGAGAAGGAGGGAGCACAGAAGTAAAGTGCTCACCCTGAGCCATTATGATTAACCATCAGCAGTTTTTGTGTAATCATCGGCAATGTGCACACAACAGAATCCCGTATGGAAAGAGCTGCAGAGAAAAATCAATCACATTATATTACTGTAGACATGCTTTATTGACCTCTGTTGGTGTTCACACATTTCATACTTGATTTCTATCTACTGGCGGACGTTTAGAACAATGTGGGCAATTTGGGCAATGAGGAAAAACAGGGCAGCATTTTCAAGCCCCAAGCCCATGCTTATGGATTGAGTGCTACTTTATGAAAAAGAGCAACCTATTTAGATGCACTTCCTGCATACATTTTATGAAATATCCAGAAGCGTTGGATGGATGCACCCTCGTTCAGGCCCATCAGGGAATATTTGTAGTGTGGACTGGCTTGCTATATACATGTACAGTTGAAGTTGAAAGTTTTCATAGACCTCAGCCAAATACATTTAAACTCATTTATGCTTATTTACTTCCATTCTTTCAGACAGAACCGGTTTGCTCACAAATGCTTTTTCAGTTCTGCCCACAAATATTCTATTGGATTGAGGTCAGGGCTTTCTGACAGCCACTCTAATACCTTGACTTTCTTATCCTTAAGCCATTTTGCCACAACTTTGGAAGCATGCTTGGGGTCACTGTCCATTTGGAAGATCCATTTGCGACCAAGTTTTATCTTCTATCTTGAAATGTTGGTTCGGTATATCCACATAATTTCCCTTCATCCTGATGCCATCTATTTTGTGAAGTGTACCAGTCTCTCCTGCAGCAAACCACCTCCACAGCATGATGTTGCCACCGCTGTGCTTCGCGGTTGGGATGGTGTTCTTTTATAAGCTTCACCCTTTTGGCCAAACAGTTCAATAGTTTTTTCTTCAGACCAGAGGACATTTTCCCAGAAAGATCTCTGTCCCCTTGTGCGGTTGCAAACTGTAGTCTGGCCTTTTTATGGTGGTTTTGGAGTGCTGGCTTCTTCCTTGCTGAGTGACCTTTCAGCTTATGTTGATGCCGGACCCGTTTTAGTGTGGCTATAGATACTTTTGTACTGGTTTCCTCCAGTATCTTCACAAGGTCCTTTGCTGTTGTCCTGGGATTGAGTTGCACTTTTCGTACCAAAGTAGATCCTCAAATTGTGAAGGCAAAGAGGTACTGAGTTTGAAGGTAGGCCTTAAAATACATCCACATGTATCTGCAACTGACTCAAATGATGTCAAGTAGCCTATTGGAAGCTTCTAAAGCCACAGCATCATTTTCTGGAATTTTTCCAAACTGTTTGAAGGTACAGTGAGCAAAATTACTCGTGCACAAAGTAGATGTCCTGACCTACTTGCCAAAACTATAGTTTGCTGACATGAAATTTGTGTTGTGGTTAAAAAATAGATTCTTGAAACTACTTCAACCAAATGTATGTAAACAATATTATATACTATAGATATGTATATAGCTACATAGAAGCCAGATTCACAGTATGTGTGAAATCTCCTGTAGCTCAGGCAGACAACAGTAAATAAGAGTTGGATGTCTCATTATCTGAACACCAAGCCATGACAGCTGCATTCATCCAAAATGCATTGTATCTAAAGGTTAAGAGTAGTTATGAGAAAAGTAATGTATTATTAAAATACCTTTCGGAGTGAAGTACTGTCTGATATATTTTCCTTGGTAATGAAAGCAGGATTTGGTGGAAATGTAATAATTTGGAGGCCCATTTCTTCAAGCCTTTATTCTCCCTCTCCCTCTTCAACAATTTATCTGGGGAGAGTGAAGAGCTCACAGCTAGCGAACAGACAGTAAACATTTTGTTATAGTCAGAACCATCTCTTATTACTGGTTTTTCATTAAAAAAGAAAGCCTTTCGAAGCATTCAAAGCATTTCGGCAGATGAAGATGCTTCACAATTTTCTCCCTCTCACCCTCTTTCTCTCCTCACTATACCTGAATCCTTTCTCTTTTTGATGCTGTTAAGGGAGTAATTGAGTGCAGAAAATGGCTTGGCTTATTTGGACTGAGTCTGATCCAGAAATGATTAAAGCTAAAGGGGTCTGAGGTATTCAAAGAGAGAGAATGACAGAAAGAATATGGTTAATGCTTTTTTCTTTTTCCATTTTGTTGAGGAGAGAAGGAGACGGGAGGGGTGGTCAGGCTGAGCATCGAGCAGCCAGACAGGTTGGTGTTTGAGGGGACTTGGGGAGGGGATGGGGGGTGTGGGCGCACAGAATAGCCCCTACTCATACCCCTATTAAAAGCATCAGGATTGTCAGAGACAGTAAAAAGACAGGAAATCACTGTAAGAAATGAAGCTTCTTTTACCAATTACTGAATACCGAGTGCACACCTAGGAGCTCTTTGTCCTCTGTAGCACCAGTTCCCTGTCTCTCTACCCCTTTTCTCTTTCTCTTTTTTTTTTCTTCCTGCCTCTCTCGCTCTCTCCCCCTCTCCCTCTCTCTCACTGGCTTACAGCCTTTGAGTCAGATGCATTAGCACCAAGGCCTGGAGAAGAGGCAGCGTTTTCAAAGCCCAGTTGGACTCACTTCTAGCCTGTCGTTGTGGCTCCTTTTCAGGCTTTTATTCGCAGACAGTAGGGGCAGGTCTGAAAGAGACGCCCTCAACCTCTCCACTCAAACATTTATCTCTCCCTATTTTCCCTTGCTACAGCAGAGATGATTAGCGAAGGGAGCCATTTACTGATCTGCAGCGCCTTTTCGTACAGCGTGTTAAAAAATAAAAAGGAAGCACATTCAGCTTGTCTGATTAACACACACCTACACGCTCGCTCATTCAAACAGGAACACTCAAACAAACATGTAGCATATATGGGCACAGTCACACAAATAGACACAAATCTGTATCTTTCAAACTGTGTAGCAGCTCTTTCTGGTGTTCTGGGTGACAGCAGAATTTTTTAAATAAAGTCTCTTTTATCTTATCAATAATTGATATGAGTGTGAGCCTTTAGTGGAGTATCTGTCAGGTCATTGAAATTGAATAGATGGGCTCTGTCGTGTCCTCTCACCCCAGCCGTGACCCTTGGGACCCATAAACACAGCGAAGACTGGCTCTCCATCTCACCTATTGACCAAGTCAGTTAATTACTTCCCAGTTAAAACAATACCAGATAGCTAATGTAGTCAGTAGAGACCATTTAATGCCTGTGGTTGTGTGGGGTTTGTAGCTTGTTCATGTGTGTAACAGCACAGCAGCACTCCAATATGAGTCCATGGGAGCCATCTTAACGTGCTTTCACATTATGGGTTTTGTGAGGATTGTTGCTGTGGATGCGGTTATGGTGAGAGCCACTGGTAATGGTGTCGTTAAAGAAGATATAGCTGCCAAATTAGAGGTTCACAGAGCATATTTGCCAGGGCTATAGCTGCTTTCAGGATCCATAACGTTGTTAGTGAGTTTTCATAGACCACGCTGACGGATGCTGTCGGCGTGTTCGGGGTTTGCTCTTATCAAGACACATGAGGATATTATTATGTAAGATTACTCATTTTGGAGAGATTTAACTCAGGGTCTGTTCCCTGGTAGCCGTTCCATACACCCCAACCCTGCCCCTGCCCCACACCAATCCCTTTACATCGTCCTCACCTCATCTGTCATCCCCACTTGCAGACAGCAAGGGGACACTTTTCAAATCACCCAGTGTTTTGCCACGAGCGTTGTTGTGATGCTAATAAGATTTTCATTTATTTGGAAATGTATTACTTCATTTTAGCTCCCTGCATGAGTACAGGTATTTTTAATGGTTTGATATTTTTAGCTTGGTGTTAATGTCAACCATCAGGAAGTAGCCAGAGTTGACAGCAAGGGTGTGTGTGTGTGTGTGTGTGTGTGTGTGTGTGTGTGTGTGCGTGTGGCGTGAGGCATCGCTGCTCTTTGGCAGCCATTTGCAAGGTTAATGTTGTAGAAAACAACATCCATCTCTCTGCCTCCCCCCTCTCAAAACAGTTTCATTAGTCCTAGCGCTCTGACCCCTCTTCTTATAGTGTTGTCAAATGTGACATGCATCATATTATTGCCGAGTGATGCAATCAATAACATTTCAAAGTCTGTGCTGCTGCCAAGTTGCCCGGTCTGCTGTTCACAGCGCACATGTTTTTAAAACACTGGGTCAAATTGGCACCATATATATCGCCTGCCTGTGTCCCATTCATCCTTAGTTGGCTAATAAATAAGACAGGCTAAAGGCACTGACTATCAATAATAATAACAGAGTGAGTTTAGTTTGGGACCCTGTGATGAACGAAGCCTGCGTGCTTTGTTTGGTGGTGACACATTGGCGTTGGGAGCGAGTGAGTCTCAGACAAACACTTTGATTCAGGGGATTACATTAGTTAAACAAATATCCAACTGAATCAAGGCTGTGGTGCTCTCACTCTCACTTTATCTTTACTGTTCAATATGCTGCTCATATTTAAGCCTTGTTGAACTGAGATAATGTGCAGCTAGATGTCAAATTTACCCACCTTTCATAAAAAAGTTTCTAATTATAACTAGAAAATATTATACCAGTAATGAGCTATTAACATACTATAACAACATTTAGTTTATTTAATTATAACAAAAAACTTTTCACAGTATAAGAAGATAATCCGATCAGTTAATGTGAAAAAGCTTTCATGCATTTTTATAAAAAATGATCTAATCAAGTCTGGATAAATTATAGCCTATTGGTGAAACTGACGGTGACTTATTTTTATTTCATGCTTTGTAATGACACTGGCAGTAGATGGTGGTAGCTTGTGTATATTTACATAAGGATGAATTTTGAAATGTATAGGGAGCAGCGATGAAAGAAGCTGTCTGTGCTTATAGAGGTAACAACATTTCCTACTTTCAGCTATAGACAAAACAAAGACTAGATGGATACTGGATTAAAGCCTTTGGCTTTTCTACACTGAGGATTGTTTTAGGGTCCAGACTAGGTTAATCTGTGATATGGAGAACTAGTGGGAACAAAATAACTACTCACTATACAACAAACCATGATATCTTGCATAAATTCACACCTGTATTATCACAAAAATCCTTGATAGTTGATTTTTTTTTTTTAATTGTTTGCCTCATCCTAAGGAACTGTAGTATAAACCGCTCAGTGAATCTTATTAATAGATTTATAAAAAGCACAAAAAGATCAGCAGTAGAACAAATTTAGTTTACTGAGTGCCTCCCAACCACAAATTCACTGTCCCTCTGATGAGTATATCTGTTCTTTAGGCTTTGCCCGGCTGTTTTTCTTATTACTAACATAAAGATTGTTATTTTAATGAACAGAAGTTTTTGTGATGAATGAAATGGTTATTGCTAAAAAAAAAACCAAACAAACAAAAAAAAAGTAATATTAAACAGAATATCTTGTTACAACATCTAGAAACAAAACCAGTCACAGTTGCAAAACTAACAAAGAAAACTAACAAACTTTAGAGTTAAGCATCAGCACTTAAGATGAATAAAACCTGAGAGGATTTAAGAAATTAGATACATGCACAGTGCGCATTGACATACTGTAACCATGGTCTTTATCATAATATCCATCTCTTTTAAGCCATTGGGCTTCAGTATACTGTCAGCTGATTTTTTTTTATCTCCAGCATGGACACTGTCAAAATATTGATGCCTCTGTTTTCTCTGTGTGTGTGTGTGCATGTGTGTGTGTGTGTGTCAAATGTATTTTTAAAATGGACAAAACAATGGAGTGAAGGTCTCATGTTCAAACAAAGTTAGAGTCTGACACATTCATAAAATGACCTGTGGGTAATCAGTAAGTAAAATAAGCTTAAGCCTGAGCTAACAGAAATGGACAAAAAAGCACTGATAAATTGCTGTGCTCATTGTGAATTCCATACTCAATTGTGGCATTTTGCAGGGTAAATGGAATTGTACATTAAAGTCTGAATATACCTGACTTTGGGGGAGTGATACATTTTATTTTCCCTCTTTTTCCCACAGATGTGGCCTGTGGAAGCCACAGTATTGCAGTGCTTTCAGTGAAAAGGCCATCTTTAGGACCTCTTGATCAATCTGTGACCTTTAAGTACATAGCCATCTCGTAAATAGGAGGGTGCGCTTACAGAGACTTCAAAAGCAAGGGGACCCGATAATTTCAAAATGGAGCGGTGTGGAGTGGCGCTGGTGGGGAGTCCATAAAAGCCTGCCTTGTTCTCCACACACCTCCTCTTTGCTCCACAACAGCCAGTTAGGGTAATAGCTCAAGGGAGAAAGGGGAAGAGAGACAGAGAGAGAGGGAGGGAGGGAGGGAGGGAGGGAAGAGGGATGGATGGAGGGGGAGAAAAACAGGTAATTACTGGTAATCATTGGTCGAGGAAGAGCTGATGATCACTACAGTATAACAGATTGTACTGTTCCCAGTTGAAAAACACTGAGGAGACCGGATGTGGTGCTGTCGGCAGGTAACGACTAGGAAATTAGTTGGTAACCTTAAACCCCCCTCGCAATCATAGAGAAACTCTCTTTCCCTCTTCCTCTCCTTTTCTCTCTTTCTCTCTCATTGAGAGGAGTTATATAAATCTCAATGTTCCACTCAATAGGTACTGTATAAGTAGGGACTATGGGTCCTTTATTATATTACAATCTTTTTTATTTAGATTGGACATCAAGTAGAGGCAAGTAGCTGTGGTTCAACAAGGAGACAGGGTGATACAAACAGAAATATTAGAGTGAGAGGCAGAAGCACTTGGAGTTTGTACCTCAGTCTTGATTTTAAAGCCAAAATATATTCATGAAATACTTCTGTCTAATACCTGACAGAAATGTCTGTTTAGTTAAGATAATTCAGTTTGGCTTTGATTTAAACTGAAGCACTGAGTCAAATTCAGACTGTGTCCACTAGGCAATAAAAGCCCTAGAGTGAAATGTGTTTTTTTTTTTTTTTTTTTTTTTAAATCCATACCCTGCAACGAGATTCCCCTGTAATTCCCCTGCAAATAGCTTCAGTTTTCTGTGCCTGGCTGTCCAGCAACATTATCAATTTTCTGCTAACGCCATGTACGTTAAACACAGACATACAACATTAATTAAATGAAAGTGCCTGTAACCATTTGGTAGAATGTGCCTCAACCTTTTCCAGAAATTACTGTGCATTGATTGCAACCACTATTATTTTTTTCTACCCAAACAGCAAATTTTAGCCCCTTACGGTAATAGATGAGAGAATTGCAATGTAGTGGAAAGAGGCCAAGCAGGAGACATATTTGTGAAAAGTGTGACCTTTGTTTGGTCACACAAAAAGGAATGTATCATGCAAAGGAGCGGAAAATTTTATGTATACAGTATACTGATAATTTCCATTAAACCCAAACAATCCCATTTTTTGAATTATATTTGCGTCAGTTAGGTCTCAGATCTCTTGAAAACAGCTTACGCAATTAGAATCATCAATGCGTCTGTATTGTGGCACAGAGTATCGCTTCTCTTTCAATGATTTCTTACACTGCCTCTCACATTCACAGTGATGAGCCACCAGAAGTGTAGACTTTAGCACAGCCGGTGTCACAGGAAGACTTATTGATTTTGAGCAGTGTCTTCTTTGGGCTCGGTGTGACTAGACAGTGGCCTCATCATGGTGGGAGTCTTTAGTGGATCAATTGGGAGCACTTGCACCGCTTGTACCTGTTTGTAACTGATAAGACAACACATCAGAGAAATGATAATGATTAGCTGAGGGTAAACACAGCAAATGAGCATGCTGTGGGAGGAGAAAAGGAAGAAAAATATGGATTATCCATTGTCTTTACAACACAAAATCAAGCTGCTGTACTATTTTGTTTCACTCACTTATTCACGATTGGTGATCCAATTAGACACTGATATATTTAACTGCCGACAAAGAACCACAATCAACAAGGAGAGCCTAAATCCTGGGGCTGAAAATTGCATTGCCACGCTTTCTTGGAACCGTGTGACAAAGTCTACTAAGTGGCCATGTCGTGTGTGTCACTTAAGACTCATGAGATCATTGCAGTTTCATCTATGTCCCATAATGGTGACACGGTGAGCCCATATCCTGATCCTGCCCCAGTTGAAAGGGGAGTCATGAGATCATTCAGACTTGACCTAGATGCTAAAGAACCTACCGGAGATGACCCTGCTACATAGACAAAAGTTATATTTAAAATGGAGGCACAGAACATTTGAATGAAGATGACCTTTTATTGGTTGTGATTTTTTTTTTTAAAGAGGTTTGTGAAACAAGGATCCATAAAATATGAATGAAGTCAATGAGGGAGTGTTGCTTGAAGGCAGATGCCTCTCATGTTGACATGTCACACTGCTAACTGTTGTCATGGGAAGCCCGTCACTTAAAACAGGTCAGATCAAAATGTGCCGCTGGGAGTTGTGCCTTTCGTCAGTGCTGCCACACCAATGCAGGTGTAATTCTCGCTCTCAGTTTGTTTTCAAAATTACAGTATCGCTAGCACATTACCCACACCCATGTGGTATCCTGTTTTTTTGAAGTCCACCTTAGCCAATGCATAGTTTTTGTCATGGCCATTCAAAAGGAATTACCAATAACACAGCTAATAATAAAAGGCTTGTAATGGATACATAGGGGGTTTGTCATCTCGCTACAGTTTAATCTGGCCTGCAGGTACTCCGGCAGTGGAGGACAGGTAACGTGACACTCAAAGATTCGCTGCATTAGTTCTGCTTAGCTAACCGTGAATGCTAATTGCAGGAAGAACAAACTGCTACTCTCCCCTCCTTTTCCTCTCTCCTCCCCCTTTGGCCAAAGGTACAGCCGGCCCGAGAAGCACAGAGAGTGTCATACAACTTTGCTTGGAGTGGGAACAAAGAAGGTTGTTCTGCAAGCGAGATTCAATATGTGGAAGAGAAAACACAGTTGAATATACAGCCGTTGATTTCCTCATAGCCGTCACGTGGTCCTCATGGGCACTGTGAAAGTGTGCAAGGTGAGGATTTACTCGACAGCTGAACCGTACACTAACTCTTACCCACTCTTTTTCTTAAGGTTAAGGCATCAGTTTCAACTTTCCCATGTCATGTTAAATATTGTATGTTTATCAGCCACCTTTTAAGCAGTAGCCTTTGAAAGCCATATTTCCCTAAGATGAGGTAGTTATATCAAGACCAAATTAGACCAAATATCCGCTCAACATTTTACCCTCAGCAATTAATATTGTGCAGATGACATTGTCAAGGAACACAAATTTTAAAGTTCTATTAGCTGAAATGATTAAAACCATCACCTAATGCTAGTATTGTGTGACGAAACAACCTCAAATTAAATCATCTTTATTTCAGTACAAAGAGATCAGAGTGCAAAATCATACCAATCTCAGAAGTTCATAGAAGAGGGCTAAAATCCCCCGATTAAAAGAGTGTGTTCCATTCAGGGGAACCCAACCGTGACACGCCTTTGTGAGAAAACAAGACAATAAAAGAAAGAGGGCTAAGAATGGGAGAGTTAAATCCAGTGCTAATACTGATACTGATACTAATCTGTGGGCAAGGTCAAAGACCTGGTTACACACCAGAGGCTAGAAAGGCTCAGAGGTGCTGGTCAGCCTGAGCCTCCAAAACCTGTGATCATTCTCTGAGGTTCTGACCTGGGCAAATGAGAGGCCACTGCCCTAGTGGCAACCGCTGTCTCCCATCAGTCTTCTATGCAGACATCTATAGGCTACCTGCAGGCCCTTGGGCGAGCGCTATCATATAGCCACTGTACCAAGCGCCCCTGTCTTTACCTTCCAGTGGAGATTTATTGTAATTAGAAGATTCCTTTACAAAAGCTTGGGATCAGCGTTTCTTCAAGGATCCCTGTGCGGTCCCATGGGGGACATCCTTTGATCCCGACCTTCGAACCCTAAGGGTTAAGCCTTCCCTTTGCAAATGAGTTTGACATGATGGGCCACTTCCTAATTGGCCAATTGCTCTGTGCTCTTTCTGGGTCCTGCTGGTTTAACAAGTGTCTGTTTTCCTTTGCACTCTCCAACTTCTTACCACATCAGCACTGATGGCTTTGAAGTGAGTCTTTTTCCATAGCATCTACGTTCATACACTTTGCTAAAGAAGTTTACAGAGTCATCATGCATGAATAAGGTTCAAATGGTAAAGCACTTACAACTAATATAAGATACAAATGCCTTGGGGCTCCTTTACAATCTTATATGAAAACAGAAAAGGCCATTAAATGTGTAGGGTCTCATAACTCAATTTACAGTTTAAATTCTGTGTTGTGTATTGCATTGGGTGTCCCTCATGTTTTCTCTTTTGTCTCTTTCACTCTACCTCCTACTCTGCGTTAGTCTGATAATGCTGAAGGCTATAGTGGCTCTTAAACCATCAGAGACATTGGAAGAGAGGACTGGTGGTGTCGGGTCCCACCCTGCAGCATGTGGCTTGTAAGTTTCTGCCCTTCCCCACCCTCTATCTTTTCCCCAATCAGATTAGTTTGTCTAATAGTGAGAGGAAAGGTTGTTGCCAGTGGGCCCTGCAGGCTTGGAAGAACAGGTGGCCAAGTGCTGAAATGGTTTTTCTGCATTGATCTGGAAAAATGATGTGGCGGTCTGCATCCATGTCAGACTCCTAGATCACAAACATCTGAAAGTTGGTGCAGCTATATAAGATCAGAGAATCCACAACTTTGGAGCTGATCTCCTTTTTTTCTAACAATAAATAACATTCTTGATTGAATCAGTCCACATAAATGAATTACAGTTGGGGTAATGTATCCTGCTCCCTTACATCTTAACCAGAGTGAGGTTAAACTATTACCTGTACCTGTATTTCATTTATGTTATATATATCTTTTAAATCTACCTGCAGACCGTTACTCAGATGGATTACCCGGTAACCTTTCCCGATGACCTCTGTGGGGTTTGTTCACCTGCAGGACCATGGGAATCTCCCCTGCCAAAAGTTCCTCCTCCCCACAACACCGAGAACGTGTCTCACCAGCCGCCTAGCACCGAGACGGATTGTTTAGGGGCGCAGAATCAGTCAGGTCAGGGAATCCTCGGCCCCAGGCCTGGCTAATTACTTTCTAATGTGACGACGATTCTTTTGAAGAGCCGTTTTCTCGCTGACCAAGTCTCTTTAAAAGCATCTTGGGGGTGCAAAGGGTGCCGAGAGGGAGTGCACTGTGGCAGGCCACACCAGGGCCAGAGGGGGGGCTCAGGTTACGCACTGCCTGCTGTGATGCATTGTTGGTGGGACGCCTCGGCTCCAGTGCTCCCCCTCCTCAACCACCACCTCCTCCTCCTTTCCTCCTCCTCCTCTTCTCAGCACTGTCCCTCCAAGAGAGGCTGCTGCAGAGCCTCTGACACCAATCCAGAGGATGCACTCTGCACATGAAACCTTACACTCAACTAATGGTTGCAAATGTGTTATCAAAGAAATCCCAGGTCTCCTGTATAAACCATAGACTCATACTGTTGGATGTGCATATGTACACACACACTCATTGTGTACATATTGGGCACATTGGCAGATAGAATTAGGGACAGTTGGTGTTGCTGAACTATGAGATTTAAAAAAGACTGCATGGGTCTTGAGCTATTAGGTTCTTATTTTAGTTTATTCCTTTAAGACATAAGACAGAAAACCCCAAATAGTTTATATTGAACTCTGTAATGTCATCATAATGGTAGAACATTAAGAGTGTACTAATAGTAACTAAAAATATCAGCAAATTAACAGAGCTGTCGTCAAGGAATTGCCTTTAGAAACTGCAGGTGGCTTGTGGCTTTGACTGACACTTCACACGGATTTCAGCAACCTATTGCTCTCTTTCTCTCATTCCCTCAAAGACAATGTATTCCCTTCCAGGGGAGTGATCCCTAATTAGCTGTCAGGTGATAGTGTGCTGCTTTCATTGTGCTCCCCGCTGCTGCGCTGCAGGCTATGTGGTCAGCAGTCAGTCTTAGACTGAAGTGACAGATCATCTCTCTATACACCAGACCCCTGCAGCTGAAAGAGACCACTTGGTCCTTACAAAGAGATCCCAACTCTCCATATTAAAAAGAGCTCAATATCAAATCTCATAACAAACAGATCACCGACCTAGCAAAGACAAGAGGATCACTTGAGAATCTGTCTGTGCTCTCATAAATAAAAACAAAAGCCAATGATATGTTTGTCTCCCGCTAATAGACGACTGATGACTGGATTTGGATCTGAATTATTTAGTGGCCCTTTGTATTTGTCAGTTTGTTCAATGTGGGCGATTTTAATGGAGAAAAGATACTTCTTATATCATGTTCCAACATTCACTGAAACTGACAAAAAGCTTTTGGAAAATCACAATCACATTTTGCCATATAAGTCGAAAAATAACTATCCTTTCCTGTATCCCCCAATAAGCCATATCTTCTAACCGGTAATTGCTTGGCAGACAGTCGCATTCACAGTATAAAAATGATTTCTTCCCCTGTCTGTCTATTATAGCATGGTTTTACTGCTGGGTCTCCTCCAGACAGTTCAGTATCCACAGGCAGCTTGAGAGGACCTTGTTTGAAGGTCATGTCAGCACCGGGGCGTAAGCGTTAGACCTTTTTTTGTGGTCAGGGTAAATGGCCACAAGGCACCCTGCCGAAGCACTCTCCCTCTCTTTGTTGCTTGCGCTAACAGGCCTTGTAGAGCCAAACTGTCCTGCGACATCCAACTTAGAAACTCCAGCCCTCGGCCAACCTACCCAGCAGCTGCGGTTTAGATGCGGCAGCTGGATCATTTCAGAGGACAGGTCTGCTAACTGAAACCAAAGCGGGAAGGAAAATTCATTGTAAGACTGAGATGTCTTATCTTGTTTATGTTCAGATTTTTAGATATGCAATAATAATAATAATAATTATTATTATATTTTACTTTCCCTGACATTAAAGAAAAAGACTACAAATTTCCTTTACAGTGATAATATGACAATTCACGGAACTGCTGTACTGACTTTTGTTGACACAGTGGCAGTGCAGTTGTATTGCTCTTTTCTATTGTTGTCAGTAGCTACGATAAATGTACAGTTCTTTGTACATATGTTGTGAGCCTAAATCCTAAATAACTAGATTGCTTTCTGGTTTTAAGCTTTTTGTCTTTAAAATAAATCGTGTAAAATCCTAAGGAGTTGTTTTATAAAATCTATTTATTTCTGTTGTATCTTTTTTTTTGGCTTTGTAATGGAATACATATTCCCAAACAATTTCAAAAACTGCTCTCTCAACAATTTTTCTCAATGCTCAACATTTGCCTCCTCTCATGACTACATTTTATACTCTGTAAATAAACAGTCTACAAGATTAATAGAGATAAAACACAGAATATACAATATCTACTCTGTCAGTGAGGCCAATCTTTGAAGGCCAAGAAAGCAAACTTAACAGTTCTGATGCTCAGCGAAACTTAATTTCCACCAATTTGCAGGAAGACAAGATGGCAGGAAACAAGCCAATTTGCCACGTGTACAGCGCACAACAAATAACCTTGCTCCCAGCCTCATGGGAGGTAATTATCCTAAAAAGATACATACTGTATTAAGATGTAGCCGCATCAAAGGCAGGAGCAGCCTCATTACAGAAAGTATTATGAGGTGTTGTGTTTAACTTCATGAGCAAAATAATGTCAGGATATGAAGAAGCTGCCTGCACTTCTGCGACTGCTGCAAGTCCCATTACAAAAAATTGTAGGTCTTCAATAGAATAATGCTTTATCTTCCTACTCTCTCTCTGAGAGGATCTTGGAGCAGAGGGGAAGATTTGAGGGAGAGAGAAGGGATGTAGAAACAACTGTTGCCAGAACTCTCCGTCCTCCATGGTCCTAAGCTGCTTAGTGTAGCATAAGGCCTTTAAGATAATCCCCTAGCCTCCTTCCCACCAGTAAAAATGGAGAGAGCAGAAAATTGCTTATCTCCACATCCATTGGTCAAAGTAATGCTAATGAACTGTCTCGATAGCTGAGTTCTCCACCGTGCCATAGCCTGTAATAGTTGGATGCATATTGAATGAGGAATGGGGCTTCAAACAGGCAGTTCAAGAAATGGTTGTTAATTGTAATAAAAGCATAAAGGCCATTTAGCCATGAAAGCCCTAATTCAAATTTTGGTTAAACATTGTTCTTGTGGGGTTAACATGAGGATGCACTGGTTCAAATAATAATGCCTCATAGCCCGGCCTTAAGTTGTAAACATCTGAATGCCTTGTTGATTCACAGCAGTCACAGTATCATGAGTTTAAAGCAAATTCGTTTTTCATTTCGAAACTCACTCTTTACTGAATAGACTATCCATATGCTGCTTTTGCTGTTTCCTTTACCTTGGCCTGATAGCATATTCTTCTGTTAAGGAGAAGGGTATGAATGGGGGAGAGGGTGGTGGTGGAGGGGACAAACACGTTTCCTTCAGCTCCTTCATTTCAGTGATATAAAACGATCTGGCGAAAATCACTTCTGGTCAGCTCTCCTTTTTAACCATTAACCCCATAAATACAGAAGCTGGTTAAAAGCCAAGCGGGATGACGGAGCCTGCCTCAAAAACCTTATTCACGCTCCCCCTCAAATTCATTTGAGGAGCAAACCTTAGGTCTTGAGAGTTGTCTGGCTTAATGCGTGCGATCGCTTTAAAACTCTTGTCTTGAGGCAGATCCAAGGGCTCCATCTGCTCATAGTGTTAAACCTCAACCTCACTCCCCCCTTATACCTCTTTCAAATCAAATGGCTGTAAATGTATGTTGGAAGTGGTTAGAAGAAACCTCATCCAAATAAAATGATGAGGGTGGAATTTGTGATCTTCATATATTAGAGAGAACATTATGAATAAAAAAAACTAGTGATGAATAATGTTATTTGCAGCCTGCCCAAATTTAATAGGCTCTCTATTACATTCAGTTTTTGATCTCATCATTTTATCTCCAAGATGTAAAGAGGTGATATCAGAGGTTTAAAAGTATAAAATTCATTATGATCCTGTAAATATGCTCTAAAAAACCACTCCTGAGGGAATCAAATTTCCCCAGTGCTCTCTGTCTTTTGCCTCTCCCTCTCCACACACTGTAGTAGCAGCCCACAGTTTCGTACTCCATCATAAATTACACCACAGAGTGATTACGCCTTTTCACCTTGCAGAGCAGGTTTGATAGATCCTAAGGCACAACACATCATCTCAACAAATCACCCCATCCCACCATGCCAGTCGCTTATCTCTTTGCAGTTTTAAACCACTTCAAATCATTTCATTGCCCCGCTATTAAAATTTGTAATTCACCTATAATTGCAGTGATACATATTACATCGAACCCCCTCCTTACCTCCCACCTATTCTTTTATTTCCTTTCTCACTCTGCCTCTTATTCTCTTCTTTGCTCGTCGCATCTCCACATTTCCTCTCTCTCCCTGTCTCTCTCTTCCTGTCTTGTAAATCAAACAACCTCAGGTGACGGAATAAGCCACCAGATTTCCCACGATCCAGCGGGGAGTTTTAAACATCCATCCAAAGGCGATGCACCTGATGACATAATGACCACTTAGAAACCGTAGCTGGCTTCAAAACTCAACAAGCTATTTCGCCCTAACCATAAGCGTTCGCGGTTCCCAATCTCTCTCTCTCTCTCTCTCTGTCTCTCTCTTTTCTCTCCTCTCCCTCTGTCACAATTCATCCTCCTTGCACCTCCACCTCTTTGCTGGTGCAGGAGTTGCCTCAAAAATCACCAGCTGTTGTCGCGCTATCCATTTTCCAGAAACACAGGGCGGCTGTTGCCGGGGGTGGGTCAGGCATAATCTGCGGGGGCAGCAGGCACGGCCATCGCCAGTTGCTAGGTAATGCCAGCCATTAGCACACAGTGAGAGATTGGTGGGATGGGTTGAAGGGGTTGGGTGGGTGGTGGTGGTAGTGTGTGTGTGTGTGTGTGTGCGTGTGTGTGTGGGGTGGGGTGGGGGAAGTCAGGGTCACCTTATTACATGATATGACACCAAGAAAAGCTACTCAGTGACACGGTTTGTAACTCCCCATCAAGCACGGGACATTTGTGTGTGTGTGTGTGTGTGTGTGTGTGTATGCGCTTGGGAGTGATAAATGTATGTCCATAGGTGTGTGTTTGTGTGATTCATATTTCAGGCTTGTGTTTTGTATTTGCATTGGACTGAATTGTGGAATTAGTACATTGAACTTTGACAGTGTGAATTGATTTGTCACTTCAGACCTACCCCAAGGAATCTAGCTAGTATCTGAATTAACAGCACATACCATGTGTGGTGTCCAAGAATTCAAAGTGTAGCCGATACAGTAATTTGTAACAGGCTGAGAAAGAGAACAGCTTCAATTAATGGCTGCAGACTTTGACAATGCCTCTTCTGTGGAACCTCTACAAGGCCCTGAGTGGCAAAATAGGAAACCCAGACTTCAAATATGAAGATCGCCCAAAAGGCACGATTATTTCGTGATATGCCTCACTTTTCTCCCTTTATCACTTCATGAATTACCTCTGCATATAAGGTATGTATATGTATTAAAAGCAGCTTGCTCTAGATGTCATAATTTATTGAGCGCTGGATGGTTAATAGTCTTTTGAGGTCAAAATGAATCAGAAAGTCATGACTTTAAAGTCTTTTGCGTTGACGTTTTAGACCGAGCGTGCCTTCTCTTGAGAAGGCTCATCTGCTCAAGAATCAACACAAATGTGGAAGATACAGTATGAGCCTCAGCGGAAGAAACTGCATTACATTTCATACCATCAAAAAAAAGCTTCTTTTTTTTTCCTCCCACAGATACGACGTCAAATCTTGTCAGGGCTCCGGACTAATATTTGGATTAATGATATAACTATGGGCCAAAGCGATGTAAAGCTATAGTGTCAACAGTTATATCATACATCTTGCCGTTCATGAGTTTTCTTCCTTTTTACAATTGTTGTTCAGTTTAAACCTCTAATAAAAATCTTGCAGGTGTAGTTACAACAATTATAACAAAAATACTCCATTTATATCAACAGATACTTTATATGGAGAATTCTGGACTATTTAAATGGAATGCAATTTAGCAAATTCTTTATTAGTCCCCCAACATTTGTATATCTTCAGGGAATGAGGTATCTTCTAACAAATTTGAAGTGTATAAGTCATATTTACAATGCTTTAAGTGTGTACCTCTATATTTTGCAGTTGTGTCGTGGTTAAGTTTAAAAATACAGTACAAAACGATTTTTAAATAAAACCAAAGCAAATAACTTTCACTGATGAAATTTAACAGATAGAAGTTGTGAGAGGTGAAATTTAATGAAACAATGATATTTTTCTGCTTAAATACAAATTGGTTTCTGTCAGCATTGGCTACCTCAGGTGAAATAAAATAACAATTATAAATATAATAACAAAAACAATAATTATGAATAAGAACGGTTTGAAAGCATTGGATGTGATATGAAACAAACTCCATTTGTTTTATCTGTTAAAGGAAGACAAAATAAAATAAAGTACAAAATTATTGTGATGATACTACATGGTGTGTTTTTATATAGGGAAGCTTGATTTGCTTCTAGGACAGTTGCTGCACAATAAAATTTCCTCAACCGATAAGAGTGATACAATTGTACTTCTAAATTTATGTGGGGCACTTATAAGAATGTTATATTGTTTTGCAATGTTTTATGTCTTTTTTTTTAACGTGGACTGCAGTGGTAGACATGATAAGTCAATCAATATTCAATCTTGTTATACAGGTTGTATAAAGGTAACGCTGGCAGGTTGCTCCCCAGGTAATACCAGGGGAGCGTCGGAAAGGCGATAGACCGCCAGACTGGAACTGGCGCAGTAGAGGAGTTATCTCTGAAAACCAGCAGCATCCCCCACTGGTATCTGTGCCGGAGGCGTGGTACATATTTGGCCGCCTCAGCGGATTCCAGCTAAAGGAGCTGCCGTTTCCATTTGTTCCTCTGTTCTGAAACCACGTCTTGACCTGAGTCTCCGTCGGCTGCAGGCTGGAAGCTAAGCAGGCGCTCGAGCTGCTCGGAGTACCGCTTCATGTCGAGTGGACTCCAGCTGGTACACCTGACTCCGGGAGGAAAACCGTGCGCGTCTTCTTCTTGGCCGAGTTGCCTCTTGTCTGCACCGTCCGTCTATCTCTCTGGACAGGTGACATTTCAGTAACTGATCTCTCCATACTCCTCCTTATAATCCTGCAGCAGAGGCTGCGGCAGGTGCCAACCGCCGCTGAGCCCATCATTGCCAGACAGAGGTCGCTGGCGGGACCTGAACTGGCACGAGAGGAGAGAAAGTGATCAGTATCATTACCGATAAATACATTTTTGTTTTGAGCATGCTTTTTAAATCGGTCTCTGAAAAAAAAATCATTTAAAATATTTCAGCATACTCAGTTTGAGTTCGTCAAGTGTGAACTTTGACTTGCTAAATGTCGGCTGCTGAAAGCCGGTGACTTTTAAATAAACAATTCAGCCACAGTGGCTATGCTCCGTGTGCAGTAAACTAATGGTATTAAGTCCCTTTAATTTACAACGCTCAATTGACGACATGTGGTAGCCATTTGGAAACATGTTTTCATCAATTAGCAGGCTCAATTAAATTTGAAATGAGAGAGGGAAAGACAGAGGGCTAATTCTTCGGCCCCCTCTTCCGCTGCTGCGGCTGCGCGATGATGATCACACATAACAAACAAGTGGGGAGTCGATGGGCTGCATATGAGTGCTCACAGTCACAAACACGGGCTAATGAAATGTGAGCTGAAGTGCAAACAAAAACATCAAAGCAGGGGCCTGATTGTTTTATTTTATTTATATATATATATATATATAAAGGATCTGATTAGACTGTTTCATGCAGAACATTGTGAATAAATAATGAAAAAGGTAATAATACATTTATATTAATGCTGAAAACATTTAATTCTTTTCTGTTACTTAAACTAGTTGATTCCATTTCCTTTCCAAAGTAATAATGACAGTAATAATAATTAAAACAATAGCTAATAATGATCACCTCACCCTAAACATGAGAAGTTGTGCGCTTAATTGCTGCGGTATGGCTCGCTGTGACCCGTGTCGCGGAGCGAAGCAACATCCACGGTCTCCCCCACCACGCTGCACTCCTCGGAGGAGGACACCGACATGACGCACTCCGCGGCGACGGCAGTGGCAGCCTTGAAGCTCCTTGGTCCCCGGGCGCGCGGCATCCCGGACGGCGTGCCTAAAATAGACTGGATGGTAAAGCTGGAAATCAGACCCGACAGGCACTTGCTCCCACTTTATCTTCACGTTACTCATTCTCACGCTTCATAACAGTATTGGAAGTAGTATTTGAATCTGTCTCGTCCACTTATGTTCCGTTATTACTTTCTGCGATTGGTGCGTAAAAATTGCAGCGCCTTTTTGTCCTCTTGTGTTGTTGTTTTCTCCCCTAGCCTGTTGGTGTGGGTTTTAACAATGGTGTTTTTTTTCTAGAGCTCGGGAACATGAGTGTATTCCTGGTCACTCCTCTCACGCTCTGGTCAGGCAGCAAGGTTGCGTTGCTTCATTGCATGGGTAAGCTCCTGGGCCAATCGCAGCCTCGATTTATGCTTGAGTTCAAATTCCTGTCGGGGTTTTGAGATGGGATGAGGAGAGGAGTGAGCCTGAAGACCAACTGTGCTCACTCTGTATCCTGTACTTAGGAACAGTTACAGTAATATTTACAACCTGTATGACTGAAAAAAGGGTCCTTCTGACATCCACTACTTTTTACTGGGATCATACAATCAATACACTGCAGGTGGTCTGGAGTATTTCATATCAAATGAAGAAGGTTTAAGTGTGTGTCCCGTAGCTGTGTACCGTCAGGAGCCTTTCTGTTGATTATATGTTATGATTTTTTTTTTTTTAAAGTAAAGGTTTTTGCACTAAATTTTAAAATGTTAAGCTGTAGCATAGAAATATTACAACTAAAATCAGTTTTGTTGCACCATATCTGCTGTGTGGTTTTAAATAGGCTATGCGAACACTGATACAATGTAAACCTATATGGTTTATGAAAATACACGCCACACATCTCTTATCTACACAACCTGTACAACAGTCAGCTGGGGAGATGACCTCATTACAGAACAAATCATTTTGTTTTGTTTTTTTGTTTTCCTATTTATCCTGTATTTTTCAACACTCTATCTATCAGGGTTGGCCGGACATGTGGAACTAATACAGAGGCCTAACTCATTTTTCCTATGAAAATAATAAATACATTCGCGTCCATTATCTGCGATTAAAATTAATTTGATCATTATGAGCTAAATCTGCCTCGTGATGACCGCGCGCGTGGGTAGAGGCCAGCTAGTAGATTGACTAATTAGTTGGAGGTGCTGGTGGGGGTAGTGCGCGCAGGCGTGTGTGTGGCGTAGCGGGTGTGAGAGGGAGGGCGCGCTTCCCTGTCGCCCATCTCCCTTCACCACCATGCTCTGCTCCATGTGTGTGTGTGTGTCTGGCTGCAGACTGGCAGGAGCAGGCTGGTGGTTCAGGCATTATCCCTCTTTTACTGCTTTGTGGGGGCCCCAGACACGTACAAATGGTCAGCTTTAATCATCATGTCAGCGCTCTTCGGTAAAACGCACAAACGCGGTGTTCGGTGTCGAGACAAGAAAGGCTGGAGGAAGGAGGAAGGAAGACGCGCTGGTGATGGGTGCTGCGTGCTGAAATGCTGCTGCTGGTGGTGGTGGTGATGATGATGATGATGATGCTGATTGGCGTATCCGTGTCATCATCCTGCTGTCATTCGGCTTATCTGGATCCGCGCATAAAATATCGTCAACTGGCAGGAGGAGGCCCAGCAGCTGCTAAACAGTCTTCACAAAACGCTTGAGCGAGAGCTTGCTTCACTGAGGGGGTGGGAAATTAGAGTTGATGGGGCAAATATATGCCAGGGGCAGTCAGGGCTGGATGCTGGATTTATGGTGATTTTATAGAGCGTAGGCTCTGACAGTTAAATGGGTTTATTTTATGTGCCGCTCTTTCAAACCAAAGACCTTTATTGGTTACATGCCTTCATCACTTTCAGACGACTTTTTGCAAAGTGAGATCAGCTCCTGTAGGAATGAAGGTGGACATGAGCCGCTGTTGTGCTGCAGAGGATGATTTACACGCGGTGTGTGTGTGTGTGTGTGTGTGTGTGTGTGTGTGGTATATGTCAAGAGTTCCAGTATGGGCCAATTCTGCTGCAGGCCCGAGCGCCGCAATTCTCACCACTATTATGATATAGAGTATTTCACACACACACCACCCCAACCCCTTGCGTTTGCTGCTTGAGCCCAAACAGCGAGCCGAGGCATAAAGTTCGTGTATCCCACAATGATAGGTGGCGTATGGCCGCCCTACGCAATAACAGAACAGATCTTTAGCAGGAGAAAGGTCTGAGAAAGACAGATATGAGTTATGAGGCGCTTTGATCCTGAATCAGCTGATAAATATTAAACAAAGACCCTTTACGTGTGTATTATGATATATGGCGTGTCAAGTCTAAAATAAAGAAATTACCAGAGAAAATGATATCAATAAATTTTCTAAATATAAACGTTGATTATCTTTGATTTTCATTCAAAAGCGGGGCCTGCTCTTTTTACAGGGGGCGTTGTGCGTCCGTGCACTTTTATACGATATGTGTGAGGAAAGGAGAGAGAGAGAGAGAGAGAAAGGAGAAGAGGAGAGAGAGAGAAGTTGTAAGCATAATGGGCGCAAGCCCTAGGTACACATTTATGTAATCTGGTGTGTGGAAATAGACTACGTTAATTTGTTGGAAAGCACAAAGTCAGGAAGATTGGATCAGCACAGCCTATCCAGAATCTATCCATCAGTTCAGTGTAACCTAACCATTAAGTTTTGGCTGGCTTTCCAATCTACCTGATGAACTCATCAATTCCTCGAGAGAAATTAAGAAAATCGACCGCCCTCGGCATTCCAGTATCATTCTTTCACAGCAACTATGTCAAATTAAGCCTGAAATTCTAAAATTTAAGCTGTTCCCAATCAGACCAGTTGCCCACAACCTATATTTTCACTTAATAAGAACTTTTGATGAAAATCTGATGCTCGCATTCAATCAGGAAAGCAAATGGGATGGGGTTTAAAAGCTTGAATTTATACAAAGTGTAAAAAAAAAAAAAAAAAAAAAAAAAAGTTGTTCAATACGTGAGATTTGACGTCACAGTAAAGGAAGTAGAAGTGCTCGGATCACTGTCTGGTCCTGATTATCAAGAAGTCACCATCAGGACTTACCTGCTGTAACAGGATGCATTTGTTATACAGCACCAATGTGAAAGGTGCTGAGGTGATTACATAAACTTTCTTGCTCCACCATTTTCCCGAGGAGTCACCAAGAGAAGAGGTGCATTGTCTGTGTGATTATGCCTGCTTATGCTCTCTTGATGCTTCAATTGAGTCTAATTTCTGTCTTGGTGTAGAGGAACCTCTGCAAACCCCCGTCCTCAGGAACCCTAATTTGCCAAACACAGCCAGAAGTGAGTTTCTAAGGCCTCTACTATCAAAACTCTAACATGAGTGCATTCATTCTGCATACAGAACTTTAATAATCCAACAGCCGTAGCAGGCAGATGCCAGCGGCTGCGAGAGAAGAGGGCCTGCATTGCCACTGCAAGGTGGTCCGGGCCACGCGGCACGTTTCCCCTCACCGCTGGGCTTTATGAGCCTCTGATAGGGGGTTTAAAATTACCCATTCAGCTCTCCCACTTTGTGCCTTCACACTGGCGCAGGGCCCAGTCATGTCCGTTGCCCCGTCCTGCAAATGTACTTTATCGATTTTGCGCCCCCCCTCCGTTTCTCCTTTACATAAGATGTACTTCAATGATTATCGAGTGGTAATTTTCAGGAATTTATGCTTGCAAATCAAGGAGTCAAGAAGCAGAGGCCTGAAAGCGGCGCGTGTAGACGTTGCTGGCGCAATATGCCAGACGTTTGAATCGATACGTACGAAGGAATAATACCATACTAATCTATTAATTTTGGTAATGGGGCCGTGTTGAGTGTGCGTATTGGGTACGCGTCAATACTTGGGTAATCTGACGATACTTTGAATGAACCCTTTGTCCTCTTGATGAGTCATCATGAGTTTATAGCTATTTAGTTCATTTCCAACCGCTGTATTATTACTGCAGATGGCAGGACGCTTTGAGGCAAAGGTTGTTCTGACTAGAGACACTACACGTGCCTCATTTGATTTTAAAAAAAATCTTATTTGTTAAATTTTAATTTCAACGTTTTGTTTATAGTGCTGCTTCCTCATTGGTTGGGGACAGTGTGTGTTGTTATTAGGTGGTTTTTATATTGCAGGCGAGCTGAACCTTTAAAGATAGACCTGAAACTGTCCTCAAATTACAAAACATCAATGGCCAGTTAATCTACACTCATAATAAAACACACACCGAATGGCTTCTGACAGGCTCTGACACCTTTCTTCAAAGGGAACCGTGCGAGGAGCAAGGTGGATCCTACAAACCCTGGACCCCACCTCACCTGATGACCATTGATCTGAGGTGGACTCTGCTCAGATTCAAAAGCCGTAAAGAAATGTTAAAACCTTTGTTCAAATTAAACATTGCATCCTGATGATTATTCATTAGCCTGGCGTGAAGGTGTTATTTCATTTGTAATAAATTAACGCGATTAGTGATCATGCTGTTTTAATCTTGTTGCCCAACTCAACTGAAAGCTGAGAAGTATTTCCTCCCTCCTGGCCTCCTCCCATCGCTTCCTTATAGCACCATTTTTGTAAAAAAAAAAAAAAAAAAGGAAAGAAAGAAAGAAGAAAAAATAGTAAAATACTACACAACATGGTATATATAATAAGACTAACTGTAAAAGAATTCAGGCTCAGTCTCGACATATGTCTCTACAACCTATCAAATACCTCAGTAACCCTTGATTCTCTAAAAATATATTAGATTAAAAAGCTGAAGCCGCCACCAGTGGACAGGAAAACCTGTATTGTAGACTGTATTTACTGCACTTGTAGTAATCTCATTTATTTTCAAATCACATTCTTTAAGGTTGAGATGAATTAGATGTGATAACTTCCTTGTTAGGAAAAATATTAAGCAGTTGAACTGCGAAAAACATGGAATTATCTCTTCGTGTTTAAAAAAAAAAAAAAAAAACATTTATCGTTTACTGACACAGCTACAAACAAATACATGTCTTCGTTGAGATAATCGCATCAAGTGTCCAGTGGCACCTGCAGGGTCAATGTAATATTTACAAGTACAGTTTAATAATTTATTTCTAATTTTAGGAATTTTACCTTTTTTTTATTCAAAGTTATTTTGAAGGATAAGCCATTAATCAGGCTGATACCAGGGCATAAACTTTTACCTATGGAACTCTGCGACGCTTTACAAAAAGTAATGATATGATTTTTGATGATAATAAGGTAAAATTGTTAATTCAGTTATATTAACTGTAATGTTGTTTGTTTTGTTTAATATCTTAATCTAATCTTAATATACTATCTTGTCTTTGCTGCCTTACCGCCAACAACAGGGGAGGCATCACTGGGTGTTCCTTATAAAGAAAATTTCCGTAATAAAATCAAGTTCAAGACATATTTAAAGATATTGCTTAAATTCAGACACACACACAAAATATAGAACAAGTGCTTAAAAAGCACTGTGTTTTGTTGCATCACACAAAATACTGAAATTGATATTTGTTATAGGGTGTCTCCTGAATATAGACCTACTACACACTACACTCTCTCTCTCTCTCTCTCACACACACACGGCCGTCAGAGAGAAAGAGAGAGAAGCTATTAAAGACAGCAGCTCATACTCAGGAGTATGTCCTCACCTGAATACGTACCCATAATTTTGGCAGATGGTGGCAATTCGCATCTAATTGACCAGCCACTTTTATGTAAAATAACGTTTTTAAAATTACATAACATCAAGATGATTACGAAGCCACACCTGCCCAAGCTCCAGGAGGTAATGACATGTGTGTGGCATGCGCATGTGTCTACCTCAGATTAACATTAATCTATCGTATCACCATCTACAGCTTTAATAATATTTCAAGGGTGGCCGCAAATATTTCAGAACATTGTGTGAAAACAAATTTTGAAATACATGTTGAGCAAAACTGTGTCCCATTTAACCTCCTCCAGATTTTACTTCTGAGATTTTCTAATCCACCAGTGGATACATGAAACAGTCATACAAAGAAATGTCCTAAAATGTAGGAATATTCTCCATTTTATTTCACAACATGGATTTCAACAATACAATATCAAAACGTTGTTTTTTGCACAACGCAAAGGAGAAGCCGCAAGTAGCGACTCCTCTCCCCGCATACTCATTAAATATATACATTTACATATTTTACTTGCACCAGTGTGGTCGATATTTTTCTTTCACTTAGTTCAAAAACACAGGCGGAATCAAGGACATTGGAGCTCACGCGTAGCGAGGACGTGTCGTAATAAGGAGGGAACACGGTGAAAATCACTAAACTAAACAGAAAGCTACATGACCTTTTTTGTTTTGTTTGTTTTTGTTTTGTTTTTGTTTTGTTTTTTTGTTTTGTTTTTACAGTTGAAGAGTGTCACTTGATTGTCCCCGTCAAGCGCTTCAAACAGCAAAACAACGGAAAAAAAGGAGGAAGAATATTACAACAAAGCCTCATCAGTGTCCCACCGTGAATAGATGACTAAACAAAGAGCCCGTGTAGTGGATTCGATGCATTCACAGCACACCGTCAGTGTATTGCATATCGTGTTATCAGCTCTGAAATGCGAACAAATCAGAAATATGTTGGCTGATGATAAGCAGGCCCGCGCCTGTAGGCCATAATGTTGTAAACTAGGTACTTTTTTCTTTGTTTGTTTGTTTTTTTGAATAGCAGACTGAGTTAGCCTAATATGTAGCAACAGTCATGGTGTAAAACCTGGGAAAAAATAAAATAAAGACACTGCATCCAGGCAGTGTGAGCATATGAACCCCAGAGGTAGTAAATTCGCCTGTAGTATTAATAATGATAATAATAATATAAAACATGGGATTTGGATTAATGGATCGTATGTAAGAAACGCTTATATGGAAAATGACGTATATTTGCCAAAATAGGTCCGCGCAGGCCTGACAGTCTCTTTCTCTCTTTCTCTTCTTCTTCCATTATATCAGTTCTTCAAAATATTTGGGTCTTTTTTCTTCTTTTTCTTTTTTTTTTAAAACTGGAATTCGGACTCATGCCGCAAAGAGCTCATGCATTCTCAAACCGGTCTGAGCAGCAGCGGCACGGATATGACTGATAAATTGAGTAGTAGACGCCGGGGTGCGGGAAGGTGAGCGGCGGCGGTTGGCTCCACGGGCACGTTAGCGGCAGCACCTCCGCTCTCCGAATGATTCTCGTGGTAGAGGATGGGCGGCACGCGGACTGCTCCTCTGCGCCGCCAACGTGGCTCAGGTTGGCGGCCTCAGCTCCGCGGCCAGCTGCCTTTTCACTTGTTCCTCCTGTTCTGGAACCAGATCTTCACCTGCGTCTCTCCGTCAGGTGGAGGGACGCAAACCAGGCCAGCCCGCTCGAGCTGCTCAGGTACCACTTCATGTCGAGGTGGACCAGCTGGAACACCTGGCTCAAGGGAGAAAACCAGCCGCGTCTCTTCTTGCGGCGCAGCTACTTGTCGTCAATCTCTTCTTTACTCCCTCCAGCTCATCCTTTTTTGGCCTCTTCCGTGTCACTCTCTCCAGGATTATCTCGTCCTTCCCTCTTGTTGTGTTGTGCTCGTACGTCTCGTCGTCGTCTTTGGCTCTGGCTCAGTTTGAGCACCAGGTCAGGAGAGTCTCTGTCTGTGCCCGAGGGTTGGAGGGGTCTCTGGCTCTGGTTTCTCAGGGACTAAAATAGGGACACAGGAGATGTGGTCATTAACACTGAGACTGATGCTTTATGTATTTGGAAGCTTTCTTACACCCTGTTGCCTGCAGTCCAGGCTTAGGAAAATAAAATGGTGCCAGAGAATATGGGCAGCCAGCCTCGACATAAACCATTTTAGAGCTAGACATGCAGCAACACCATGTTTCAAATACAGTCAAATTAGGTTATTTTCCTGCTGAGCATTTTAACAGACTAAAGAAATAAAGATATTCATAAACGATAGGCCAACTCAACTTCTTAGTCTCTGTTTGAGCAGAAAGTAGTACTTTACAATACTCCTGACTAAAGAGAAAAAACTTAAAATCGTTTTCTTTGCATGAAAGCGCATGATAGTACCCATTCCTTATCCGCGTGTTTTAAATCCCATAGATAAATCACAGAAACAGGCTGTCAGTGGCTTCAAGCCTCGGGGTAATATGTTCATAGTGTGCGCCAGCCAGTGATCAGCTGCTGCGCATCGTCCCTCATCCGATGATTTCATGATATCTGTCATTTTATGCACAGTGTGTCACTTTGTTGATCATATCGCCGCGTCGTGGCGCAACTGGCTCTCGACCCTTCCGTGGAGGACAGAGCGTCACATCCTGCTAACGCCGTGTGGTTTAAAGACAGGTCGTGGTGTATTTCCTGCCAAAACGCACAAAATCAACCTTTATGGGGCGGGTGTCCGAGGAGGAAGTGCAGTGACTGGTTGCTGATATGATATTATATGTCACAAAAGCGCAGGAAAGAAATAGTCCCTGGGATTTTGTTTAGTTAATAAGAAAAAACTCCCAACATCAACATAACTGATTAGAGCTAAAGTGTGACAGTTGCTTGCTTTGATGAGCAACTCTTTGTCTGTGCCCATCATAATATATAATAGAAATATTATTTATCAGTCTCAGGCTTACCTTCAGTTCTACATGTGGGTGGCGGATGAGCTGAGGGTATGAGGGAGTGCCACCACGCGAGGTGCGCTCAAGTAATGTGCCGATGAGACTGAACCTCTGTGCGGGCAGGTCAAAGGCGTGGAAAATGCAAGTCCCCGACTTGGGGAAAGGAAAATCCCTCCCTCCAAAGGCGGCGGCCTTGGTGGCAGCAGCACGGGCTTAGGGTTTGGACGGTTTGCTATCACAGTTCAACAGGTTCTTAATGAAGAAAGGAGAGTCCTTGGCCGAAGCACACGACCCTAACACGTTGTCTCTGGCATCGCTGTCGTTGTGGTCTGAACAGAGGGACCACAGAAATTAAAAAGAAAAAGGAAAAAAGCCCACAACAAGGCCCCAGCTCACAGACTGTCGATATCCGGACTGCGAGTCCCTGTTTATTCTTCTCGGTGATTTAACATGGGCTCAGTTACTTTTTACTTGGAGGCGCGTCGAAACTACGCGTCCTTCTAGGCTAAGAAAAATAATAAATAAAAAGCTTTTAGAGGCCTTAAAAAATAACGCGTGTAAACATGCAGAAATTAACCACACTGTTCCAGGGCTCTTTCGTCCAAGCATAAGCAATTGTCCGCCGTGTCAATTGATCTGGCGTCTGATGCTAATGATAAAATAAAAAATGTCATCCAAGTTAAATGCTGCGGAAAGTATGACGTTGGGCATGTACAATGGCAAATACTAGGATTAGGGAGAGAGACAGGCATGAGGAGAGAGGAGGGAGGGAGAGAGAGAGAGAGAGAGAGAGAGACCATCACTCCCTCTGTGCACTCTGGCTGCAACTCGCCTGTTAGTGTATACATTATTAGAGCATAAATAGACACCAGGACTATTCAGCTTAAAAAGGAAGGTTTGGGATAAGCACCTCATGCACAACTTCTTAACATTGATCAGTTTTTTTTCATATGTATTTGGTGGTTACATTTTAAACTACTCCTCAGGCTTACGGGTATGTGGTGAGATTTTTTTTTTTTTTTTTAATTCAGCTATTTGTAGGGTACCAGGTATTAGATTGTCTTTAACCTAAAAAGTATCACTAAAATATATGTATTTTCAAGAAATCAAAAATAGCCATAATAGCATTTACTGAAAAGTTTGCACTGATCATTTAAAGGCCCTAGTGTCATGATTTTATATAGTGAGTCATTTAAACAGACATTCAATAAAGAGCAAATTACCCCCAAAAAATCCACATACGCGTGTGTTTGTGGAGACTGGACAAGCCAGTAGCAGCATAATCTCCCACTGTATGCAAATGAATTTAAAAAAAAAAAAAAACAGTTATACCAAGTTAAATAGAAAGAAAACCTCGTGCTATTTTTTTTTTTTAAAATTTTGGAATCAATAAAATGCTTACTTTCTTGTGCAAAGGTATTTGAAATTTCATTCAAGATAGTAAAGTCAAAATTTAATATAACTAAGGGTGTGTACAGTTTACCATGCAGCCAGTCGAATCGACAAATAGTCCCCAAATTTCCTCGGATTTAGTATAAAAAGGCTGAGATCAAAACTTGCAGCCTGTTGTCACCGTGACGGTCATTCATATTTCCTAAATTCATTGATTTCAACGAGGGCCACTTCCACAATGTCTGCGGGTCGCAGAGTGTTTGTTCCTCCTAATCGATTTGAATTCATCCTCAGATTGCGCTCTTTAACCAGCTATACTATATTATATTCCTCCGGTGATATTAATTGACTTGTTAAAGCAGTAAACTGGTTGGGAGGCTGGCGTAAGGGGAAGGACGGAGACGGCGTCCTCTGGCAGAGCCATGTGGTGAAATGCAAGTGTGTAGAAAGGTGTGTGTCGGTGCTTATATCAGTTGCACTATGCTGTCACATTATGGGGAGTCCTCTCTAAATTGGGGCAAAACGCAGCCCCCCTGACAAACCTCTAGTTCAGGGTAAGATCAATGTTTTTGATCTAGATTTGGTATTAATGCCGGTCAATGCACTGTCCAGACAAGACTAGAGTGACAAGAATAGCTCAGCATATTTGTCCTACAAGTGGTTTGTGATCACATGTGTGTGACCATGCTCATTTCGATTGTGAATCATCATCATCTGCTCCTCAAGACATTCATTAGCCATGTGATATGCAGCCATAGCTGGTTGAAGATTTGCCTTTTGCGAAATCAAGGGTTTACACTGGAGTGCTGTTTTCCCTCCATCATCTGTGGGTTCCTTCGGCACTGGCCAGCATGTCTGCGTAATTAACCGTGTTATTCATTTAAGTAGAACATAAAAACAGAATATCTTGTTTTCTTGATCGCGATTTACCGCACTGTACGGTATTCATCATGCAGACCTCCTCTTGTTTCCTATCAGTTCGGTGCAAATGTATGCTTTAGTTTGAGCCTCTTTTTAATTTAAATCAAAATTCACATTTATTCTAAGTTTGTGTATGTTAGGAACCTCCAGAACAGCATATTGTACTTGCTTTACGAAACTTGACATCCAGATGCAGTAGTTTATTTTGTAGTATTTTGTTGCGGGGTATTATAGATCAGGTGGCGGTGTCATTTCATGTGCAATGATGGCGAAGAACCCTCCTGGTGTAGAAAGAAGTGTTGCATGATGTCTGGGTATTTACCTCACCACTTAGGAACCCGGTATTAATATCTTTTCCTTGTGGAGCTGCGAATGTTGTCATTAAAGCAGAGCTGAGACTTATAATTAATTAATACACTCCTCTGTTTAGCACTATTAGCAAAAATACTCTTTCTTTAATGGCTCAATGGAATTCGTTTGAGATGATTGTGGGTAGTTTGGTATTTATATCAGAATATTTTAAAGGAAGGTGGCTCAATTGGAGGTGCGGAGACAAACACACAGAGAAGCTGATACACAGTGAAAATGTATGTATGGGGGTGTCCATTATTGTTTGCCTTTACTCATGTAATGACAGTCCATTATTCTTAACTGGGATAAAAAGAACTTTGTAGAATCTAACCCTGAAAAAAAACAAGATTCTGTAGTCTGTACTTAAAAGTAGGTCATATTATGCATTGATTGAAACACGCAGTAGACACTGCCCAGAGCTATATAGGCCTTCAGGCTGCTCCATAGAAGTCTATTTTTGTTGCTCCTTGGGTAGGTTGCATAACTTATATTATTTGTTTCGCCCAGATGTGATTATTTCTAACAAGGAAAAATGACAAATGGCAGGAGGAATAACTACGGTGTAGGTTCTATTAAATATAAAATAGTATTGCTGTTGATTAAGGTCAATTTTAGGTAATGTCGCACATGGTTTGTCCATCATCGTCCTAATGACCTATTTGTTAAAGCACTCTGGTGCTTGACTGCAGCCAACTTCACTTGTAATTGCTCCCATATTAAATATAGATTTTTGTTTTGATATCTTGTGAGAATTCCTTTCTGTGGGTCAAAATTGTGATAAAAGACACGGACGCGATGGCAAGAGCTCAGAGGGAGAAAACTGGAAGGAGAATGGGAGAAATACAGTAGGTGCGTAAGAGATGTTGATGGTGGAGCTGTGAGTTTGTTATTTTGAGCTCTGGGCAGTGGTGGACAAACATTCAGATCCTAGAAAACATAGCACTACCACAGTATAAATATAACTATTGAAAACATTGACTAAATAACTAAACTTGCATTATCTCCTTGAAATGTACTTAAAAGTAATAAAAGCATTTAAAATGTTTAACAAATCCTCCTAAGTGTTACAGTAAAATGGTATACTATTATTATTACTGGATTAATGTATGTGCACTTGGATATATAAATGTAATTTTTGTAGGCTGTAGTTAATTAGACTCATTTTAACAGCATTTTATATTGTGTTGTAGTTTCATCTACATAACCTGATGACCTTTTATAACCTGATGACACTTTTTTAAATGTTTAATCTTCATTTTCTAAGTAACTAATGCAGCTAATACCGTCGGATTAATGTCATCAGTGGTGGAGTAGTGTTCAGATTCTTAATTTAGGAGTAAGAATGCAGTACAAGTAAAAGCCCTGCAGTGAACGACCCATACTTTAGTAAAAGATGTAAATTATACAATGCATGGTGTTCCCTGCCATTACCATCTTAAATGTTATTCGATTAGTATAGCTGATGCATTAATGAGTTGGCAACCAATGTACAAATGGTAAAATTAAAGATGGAGCTAATTTTAACCACTGGCACAAGTCTAGTAGTAATTTCATCTATAACAGTGCATGATGTAGTTTTTTTTTAAAAGCACACAACTTATAGACACACTTGACAAATGGCAGCAACCAATCTTGTGCCAAACCGCTTGCGCACCAAAGCGCTTTATAGCAGCATTACTGGCATGTTGTTTTATCTTGTTGAATATGATAGAAAAATAATAGTAATAAAGCTGTCAGATAAATGTAGTGGACTAAAGCGTACTCTATTTGTCTCTGAAAAGTTATGGAACAGAAGATAAAAGTGGCATGAAATGAAAATGCTCAAGTAAAGTGCAAGTCGTCAACACTGTACTCGGCTGATATGCTGACCAGATATACCCATTACTATCCATCACTGAATGCAAGTTGTCGGGCTTTGCACTTGTTTGATAATCACGCAATGTTTGTAGAGTTATAATAACAACATGGATCATGTTATGTTACCTGCTTTTTGTTGCTGAATTCAGCACAGTCTGGTAGTACAAGCTCTGGCTTGGTAGAGAGGATAAAGCTGAAGTGAAACACAATCCATGCGTAACCACCATTCTGAACATGTTGTTTCAGTTGGTACGAGGAATTGAAGCAGAGAGTTTGCACAGAATCCAATGCTTATGACCAAAGACTTTCGATTATCAGCTCGTTCACACAGACAGCTTGGCGTTTATCTCAAACATCACCCTTATTCTGCTTTTCTTCGGTACTCCTGTTTGGGATGACCATTAAACCAAGAGGCCACACTGAGATTGTGGATTTAAGTATTGCTTTAACATAAAGGGAATTGGTGGCCCTCCACTATTGTAAGCTTCGTTAGGATTGTGCAGGTACTCGATTGTAGTGGCCAGGCGAATCTTGAATTACAGCCTAGTTAGCTTTGCAAGCCTTGCACCCAGCCAATCGAAGGAAGCTCAATGTCATTCAGGTTGAACACTAACTGTGCTGACTGGAGGAATCCTTTTCCTGTATAAAGAGGACAGAAACATATATTTAAAGATGAGGATGACAGCTCTCCTGGCAATGTGCTTGCGTCACATTAGGCTGTAATACTCCCCTAGTCATTATCAGTCACTATTAGAAATAATTTGAAAATACATCTTAGCATGTCCTTATAAATGAATATGGCACAGAGAGAATGCTTATCCTCCTTTTTCTTTCCTGCTCTCATTTTACATTTCATCACCCTTCTCTTCTATTATTGTTTCTCAGCAGAGATGATGACCTCTGTAAGGTTTGGACAGAAACAGTCATAGGAGCGATGTAGCCCTTTTTCTCTATTATGAGCAGCTTCATCCGAGCCCTCCAGGCACACAGCTTCAATATCCACCCTCCGTGCCTCCAAAAACTCTGCCCCGGATCGTCAGCTTTTACCCAGCCTGCCTGTATGTGTCATTACAACTCAGTAATCTGGAGAGGGCAACAGAAAAGTTCTCATCAGTGTCAGCCTGAGATATAGATATGGGCTGGGTAACAAATGGCCAAATGCACAGGCAGCAGAGCAGACCATCAATAAAGCAATTTCTTGTGTCATAACAGCCGCGTTTTTCCTAAAGTCAGCCTTTCAAAACTATTCCCTCTGCAAATCGCTGCAGCCCGACCATTAGAGTCCTGCCTTGTGAATTTAATGGATTCCGTACAAATAATATTCCACCATAATGGAAAAGGTTGAAGTCGCAAGACAGATGAAGTCATAAGCACATGTGAGTGAGAATCAGGGCGATAAATTTTAACTGCTATCCATTCTCTCTTTTGGGTGATCTACCAGCCGGTGTATTTCTTGCGAAGTGGAATGGAAAGAGATTATGGGGAAAATTATAACAATAAATTTTTCTATTTACCTTGATTATGTGATTTTGGAAGAGTAGAGCGAGGAGGGTTAGAAAGAGGCTGGGATTGCAAGCTTGTGTAAATAGCTTATAAATGGGTTCCCTGCTCTTTTTGCACTGCAGAGTGTGAAGGCATGCCTGGAGGTGTGATCCCCCCTAAATGGGGGAAATGAATTGTGTAATTTATTACCCAAACGTGCACAGTGAGATTAAGTCAAGCATCACTTCCATCAAAGGAACAGCAATCAATCAGCCTCTAGTTGCCAACGAAACACATAAACAGGGCACTAATGGCTTTTCCAATTTAACAGATTGATAGACTTATCCGGTCCTAAAGAATTGAATTAAAGCTTGAATGCTTTCACACAGCACTGGCACTTTTGTGGACCTTTTCCCCTCTAACACTTACTATCTTTGCTCCTGAATATAGAGTAAAGGTTAACCTGAAAATAAAGGAAAGTCAGAACTTTCTCCTTTCACCCCACTCTGTTTGAAAAGCACTCCAGAGCTGATTTGTTATTCAGATGAGGCGGGAGTGGAAGTGTGTCAAGATGTGGAGAATAAGGCTCATTTAATGACCCAGTGCTCGCGGGTCATTTGGAACTGTGTGTGAAATCAAGGGAGCTATTTCAAAACCCTTAACAATATCTAAATGTGGCCAGGCGACCCATTCAATAAGAATGTAGTTTTTTAAAAAGAACTTGTTTGCCTGTCTTATTAATCACACAATTGATTCATGTAAACTCATCAGGAAAAAGAAATATTAAAGTTAGTTGACACTTTGGAAATATCCTTATTGCTTTCTTGAAAGTTAGATATGAGAAGGGGCGGGGAGCAAACAATTAAACAGCCCAGCCTAAAGACTGGAAGCAGTTTAACAACCTTGCATAGCTGTAGTCTGTCTTAGCTCTGTCCAAAGGTAAAATGTCAGCACCTTTAAAGGTAACAAACACATTATATCATGTATACAATCCTAGAATCAGTCTTTATGCTAATAAGCTAACCAGCTGCTTTCTCCAGCTGCATATTTAGTGCACAGACATGTAATATAACATCAAATATCATACTCTTGGCAGGAAAACAAATAGACCTATTTCCCAAAATGTAAGTACAGTTCGTTCGTTTCAGGTTGCAGTCTCTTCAAAGAGTACTATGCAGGGCATTTAGTGGACAAGGTTTTTAGAATATTTATGAGTTCAGAAGTACTTCTATAGCACCAAGTTATTCTTTAGCACCAAATGTTCAAACTAAACTGACTATCCTGAATCAGTTGATGAATCTTAGCTAATCATTTGGCAGTGGAGCTCCTTATGGTGACACATTTAACAAAATGTTTGAGTTTCAGCTCAGCCTGGTTTGCAAAAAGACTGTAAAAGCCACATAAACAGTTGCTGAAGCTTTATTCTGTTCTTGTGTGCTGACAGTTGCCATCAACTAGATGGCGCAGTTTGATAGGCAACAGACGAGAAAATCATTCGTAACGTTGAGCTGAACCATGTGATTCAAATACCACTTTTCTACAGTGGTACCGGCTGGCTCCTATGAAATATATTCAAATAAGGTTAACTGGTTGTACTGTCATCTAAAGTTTTGGCTACGAGCAGGGCATGACAGGAGGTGTAATGCACACTCAGTGTCCACCATATTATCTTGTCCATGTCCAAGGAGACAGCCAGATCTCTGTGCATAATTGAGGAGCTTTTTGGTATCAGGATGCACTCTCCTGAGAAAATATGAGAAAGAGTGTCACCTAGACCCCAGTGGGCAGACCAGAGAGAGCAAAAGCTCAGGTGAGACCCGAACCAACAGGCAGGGCTGCATCCACAGGCCAGGAAGATCAGACTGTCTCCCCGGCACTAGGCTCCGGGCAGCATCTGAAGCCAGTGGGCCTGTATATACATGTGACTGATGTGCACTCCAATGTAATGTGACAGACTCCACATTAAAGAGGAACCAGATCTTCTCATCAAATTAAGTTTGTGAAGGGCTGGGGGTCAATTTGTCTTAACTCAGACACTTCAGGAAATGGATTGAGCTCATGGGGAGTTTGGGGAATAGACCAAAATTGAGATTTAGTGGATCAATAAATTGGCTGTGAATAAAGGCCCTTCTGTCAAAATCAAAACTAATAACACTTTAACTGCCTCTTTGTCTCTAGCATAATCCTTTAAAACTTCTTCAGTTATCTGGCATGGAGGATGAATCTTCCAAAATTAAAGAATAACAGAGGAAATGCCCAAGCATAGGGCCTATTAAACTCAACAGGCTTCCTCTTCAGGGTCCAGAGAACAAAAATTGTGTTCCCACTTGGCACTGTATTCATCCTCTTTCTGTACATTCTGCTGACCCTATTGTTTTTGGTCTGTATGAGTACAGCAAGGAGGCTTATGATTACAAAGTGCCCAAACATGATTTACCCCCTCCTGGCGGACGTGGTGATGCAGTTGCTCTCTTTTCTCCCTCTCTTCTTGTGTCATTAGGGGTGGTAAAGAGTGCTATTACTGTCAGCTGATTAGTATGACTCCTCTACCTCTTCAGCAGCTGTCAGGACTGCCTAATGAGAGGAAACCTGAGCTGAGACAAAAGAGCCTTTTTTTTACACTTACACTTAATTTAGCATTACACAGGGTGGTCATGTTACAGCAAAGTACAATAAATAATAGGTTAAAACTTGATTACTCATCATAAACAATGAAGAAATTTGCATCAGTCGAATATGTCTTAGAAAGGTTCACCTTGGTTTAACCACTGTAACCATGTAGGATATCTCTTAGCCAACTTAGGAGACCTAAGAATTTTAATTTAAAAAAAAACAAACAAACTTTGAAGTTTGCAATTAAGGACTAAAGTAAATGATTCTAAAGGAGGTGAAATTTCTGTTGTTTAGCCTTTCCTGTGAATTTAATAATTGGTACATCTGTCCTTGTAACACAGTTGAGGCATCTTAAACTGCAGCCTCAAAATGACCATTAAGTTAGATCCAGCAACTCTAAAACAATTTATAATAAAACTGTGTTGTAACATCATGACATGGATTTATTGCCAGGGCTATACATGAGACTGAATTAATTTTAGCTAGAATTGTGCCTAATAAGCTGCCACAAATATTCAAATATAAATTCTTTATATGGAGCCTAGAAGCTATATCAAATAGCCAAACATAAAATTAAATTAAAATCATGACTCCTATCATTATTTTCCCTTCTGTTTAAAAATAAAATACAGACCAGCACCAATCCCTAATGGATCCTCAAAACTGCTCTGTTAATCCATCAAGCATTCACCAGCCCTTGACAACTCTATCTTCCTCATCTTACTTTTTAGTCCTCAGGGCACCTAGGAAAATTAACCATTTAATAGCAATAAATAACTGAGTCTGACTAAAGGGACTTAAATCAGCCTCTCTCTCCTCTCTCTCTCTCTCTCTCTCTCTCTCTCTCTCTCTCTCTCTCTACACACACACACAGTGGCCTCCACATAGGTGGATTTACACCGTGAATGAAAAATCAGCACAGTCTGTGAACGGTTTTTGTGTGTGTGTTTATATTTATACATAAACAAATTACAGAGAAGAAACTGAAAACAGAGATGGTAAAATTTGCTTCCAGTGGTGGGTGAAATTACATAATTACTATGCATGTTTCAAATCTGAGAGTAGTTGTACTTTACTTGAGTACTTTTCATTTTATATTTACTTTTAACACTTCGCTTTAGCTTTACTAATTGCACCGATTAATGTTTTACTCTACGAAGCCAGGAGCAGTACATAAAATAGTTCGTTAGCTCCCTCGACCAACTACAACGGTAAAAATGCTACTTCCACTGATGCAGTTATAATCATATATAAAATTATAACACTCACAGGGGCCATTTACTTTACAGGGGTACTTTCAGTGTTTTTTGTCTTTATAATAATTCTTAAAACGACATTTTATTTTGGGAGTTTTACTTGTAGTGGAATATTTTTATATTTGATACTGCTACTTTTATGCAAATTGAATAATACTATTTGCATGAAGTTGCGACACTAAGATGATTCTGTGCTATTTTAGACTGTAATAAACCCATACAGCATTGTTCCATCTTGGCATTTTCTTTTCTATCAATGGCATTCATTATTACCTTGTGCGTCTTTTCCTTGTTTCTCATGCTTTTACTTACGATGTATGCTACTTACAGGCCCTTGTATTAGTCAAATGGTGCATTGATTGTTTGTAAAACATAAGTGCAAATCAAGCCAACATTAGCGAGGACAGATGAGAGCTGCCTACCTGTGCTGCATGAGAGAAAAGGGGCTGATTGACCAATTGATTTGATGTGAAGGAAGGGCGTTCTTTTCTGCAGTGAAAGACCTTGACTGTAAGGCCAGCAATCACTCACCACACTTACCTCCAAATACAACCACGCCTCTAACAACCTGTCATCAATCTCACTCCAGCAGGCCTAGTACAGCATACCTTTTCATTAACACCGTTATGTATTTAGCTTTCCTATTTCCTTTAATAGGGAGAAATTGGCAACACAGCCCCACAACACCATTAAACCTGCTGTCATTTGGATTTGTAACTATTTCATGTACTTACATTGCAACTTATTTTCCCCCCAATTAATATAAAACATGATTTGGTTTCAGCTGAAAGCCATAAAGCGTTCTTTGTATCTATAGTCAGCCTTCTCGATTAGTCGAATTGAAATATGATGTGTGTGGTGAGGAAAGGTATGGCAGAGAACCAATAGTCTTTTATTGTGCAGAGGGCTATAGTAAAAAGAAAAGGAAGGGAATACTGAAAAGGAGCTTGATAGAGGGTGAAGGCGGGGTGGGGGGGTGATCTTTAAGCGGATATAAATTGGAGACACCTGCAGAAGCTGGGGCGGTAAAGGCAGCAACAAAGTTGAGGAATGAATGGGCCCACAAACATCCAGCTGCTCGTGGGCAACAAAGACAACAAAGACTGGCCAAAGAGCTGAGTCAGCGCATTGGCATAGAAAATAAAAACCTAAAGACATAAAAGAAAGTGGTCTTAAATCCATGAATTTTTATATTTCATCCAAGCCTGTAAGGATTCCTTTGCTTGCGTGGTGTTTTACAAGGACTTCAATAATCCAGCTTTTCTGTTGGAAGGGGTTTTGTGTTTTTCCTCTCTGTGTTTCTAGAATCTATACTCATAACCAAGTGTCTGTACAAGGAAATTGCAATCTTTGTCTTTCAACATCAAATAAATCAAAATAAATTTCCCACTGAGGGCATTCAGAGCAGGCCAAGGACAAAACAGTCACACTCCCCTCAGACGCGCATCTACTCCCTTAATCCTGCTGTATGAGATGGGGTCTTTCACTCCTCCCTTGCACCTTCACGCACACACTTTTACCACACAGCTTTACTTTTGATCCTGGGTTTGGCCCGGTCTTTGCTCTAGTGACCCTAATAAACTGCGGCGTGGCCGGGCAGGTTTGTCACTGTCACAGGTAAATGATGTAATTAATGAGTGTGTAGCAGAGTGGATGGGAGTCGGGGTGTTAGCTTTTAAACACCTCTCCAGCTGACTGGGTTTGGGGAGGCCCAGCTGGACACAGCCAGCGGATCGATACGGGGTCGAGGGTCAGTCAACCCTCCCATTATGGCCGAGGTAGCTCCCATCATCGTCTGGCTAACGATGCCTGCAGGAGGGCAGGGGATGGAGCCACTGCGGTGAGGGGAAGCAGCTTCTGGGAGCTTCACACTGAGACTGGTGTGGCTCCTGGGGTTGAAGCTTAAAGCTGTACATATATATATATGTATATATAGATAGATAGATAGATAGATAGATATGGTGTATCCAACCAGCTCACCACAGTTGGAGACTCTCCAAATTCTGTTTTTGAGAAATGTTGGTCATCTTGTCAGGTCACACCTGCCTTATAATGCCAATAAAGTCAATAGATCCGACACAGTGCACACTTCAGACTGGAGGTGACGTGTTTGCATTTTCAGACATTAAAATCAGCATAAGCCCAGCAGCAGAGGTAGGGTAGAGTAACTCCTCTTTTTTGCAATAAAACAAGACAGAATATCTATCTGCACAAGTATCCTGAGAAAGGATATTTGATTTGCAAATGTTTTTGAAATGACTGTATCTGTAGTGATGACCTCTGGGTAATGTCAGTACTGGCACAGACTAAAAAAGGGCAAAGAAAACAGCAGGGGAGCTCTGTATTGAAAGTGTAACTATGTAAGTAAATTTTTTTTTTTCTTTATACTAAAATAAGTTTCATTTTAAGCATTTTAGGTGTCTGCCCTCAGAAGAGCAGAGGAAGCCTCATTAATTTAAAATTTCCCTCACATTAGCGGGACTGTCTGTTTCAGACCACTCTTTACTCAATAGCCACTCCAATAGATCCATACAGTGATCAAAACTAAACAGCTAATTTAAAGTGTGCCTCACATTTCTTGGAGCCTTGAGTTTTTTTATCCTATAGGTGCCCCCGAGGAATACTGTGACCAGTTTTGTTCATGATGTTGATACATTATTAATATTACAGCAGGGGAGCATGGGAAATCGTTCCTGGCCAGATTGGGTTTGATCAATATCCTGAAAGGGCAGGAGCCTCATTAATCTAAAACTTCCCTCACATTAGCAGGACTGTCCGATTTAGACCACTCTTTACTCAGACTCAATAGCCACTCCAGCAGATCCATACAGAGATCAAAACTCAACAGCTAATTTAGAGTGCACTGGAGTTTTTAATGCTGCAGAATCCCCAGTGAATACTGGGACTAGTTTTGTTCATGATATTGATGTTGATGCATTATGATTAATACAGGGATCTTAATTTGTAAAGAAACAATTGATCCCAATGAGTTTTTTTTTTGTTTTTTTTCCAGTGCTATTTGAAGAATGTTCATGAACATAGAGGGTTTGGAAATGTTTTATTACCCTTAGAGGTCTCTTATTCTACAGTTCAAAATCATGAAAAACACCCATTTTCGCAAGACTTTTTTCATTTTCTTTCACTAAATCTTTTTCCCCTAATGAAGGTAAGATAAGTTTATTTCTATACTGTGACATCTTTCAACAACAAGGCAAATCAAACTGCTTTGCATAAGACATGGAATTATTTTACACTGACATTCATATCATAGGCAAATTTAAAAGAATAAGTAAATTTTAAAAAGTATAGCTTAAATGATTAATCGATTAGCCATTGGACAAAAAATTTATCAGAAACTGTTTTGGTAGTTGATTAATCTATTAATTTATAATTTAAGTCATTTTTCAAGCAGAAATGCTAAAAGAGATCTTTGTTTTGTTTCAGTCAGCTAAGATCATCCTAAATGTGAGGCAGACAAGCTGAGAGTTGATACTCTTTGTGTGACCCATTGGTGTTTAAGGATGTGCCGGTGGACGCACTATATTATCTTCCTATGGACAGGCTAATCCATTACCAGCCTTCTTGCGGTGCGAGTGAAATGCTCGTATTAGGGCAACTGTGCGTTCAGAGGCATCATTCAGGACAATGAGCTATAGCCCAAGAGTGACAAGCTAGAAAAATGCCCCCACTTTTCAGGCTGTACAAATGACGTTTGGCCACGATAACTCACAACTGGACACTTCATTTCAAGTCGAGAGCTAGCTGGCCAGTCAAAAGCTATTATACCATCTTCTTTATTTGTGACCCATGGTTTTGGTAGTGGGACCATCAAATAAATACCGCTAAAATGCCACTTCAGTCAAAAATATTGGCCAATTCTTTCTCTGTCGTGACTGGGTCCGGATGGCAACCTGTTTCTGATGGTAAACCTTCAAGAGTCAGGTGGTCAGACAGCTGGCATCCATCAGGCCTAACAGCACCGTGAGTTAGTGTTGGATGTATATGCAAGTGAATGAGAGTGACCAGTGCTGCTGATCCCTCGCAGCCATTCTCAAAGCATGGTAGTCAAATGAATTGATTACCAATTTATCACTGGGGAATTGCCTGCTTAGAGGAATAATCACTCACCGATAAAGAAGAAATGGCTATGAATACATTTCAAGGATGACAATCTTTGAGGAGTAATAGTATAATTTGTCACTTGTGACAGTCTATTTGATTGTTCTCAATATTTCAGCCTGGTGGAATATTGGACGGAAGCACGCTGGGTGTCAGAGCCAGGCTGAGAGGTGTGTGTGTGTCTGTGTGTGTGTGTGAATTCGTGGAGTCGCGCTTTAATGCGGTAATAAGGCAGTCAGAAGAACACTTAGACTTCCTAAGGTGACAGCAGCTTTATCGCGCGTCGCCTCATAAACTCCCATCATATCTGTTCGCCACTATTATCAAATGGGTGTTTAGGATGCGTCGGTGTGTCCGTGTGTGTGGGTGTGTGAAAGAGACAAAGAATGAGTGTGCCTGTGTGTGTTTGTATGTGCGTGTGTACAGAGGGTGATGACATGAGAGCACAAACAGATCAGTGTGAAAAGTGAGTTGATCCTGGCTGAGGACAGAAATACTGTGAGACCACAAAGATTTTGAGTTTTTTATAAGAAAAATAAGCCCATCCTCCCACGCTGAAGTGAAGCATTTCTCTTTTTGCTCCTGACGTCCAGGCAGCTGTGGTCAAACTTAGGTCAATAAAATGTCTGTCTGTCCATTGAGCTGGCACACCTATCAAAAGATGAAAGTTTGTCTTTAAAGGAGAGATAGAATTCAGCTGGGAGAGAGTGGGCCCTTTTCTGTGAGGCATGCAGGAAATTAATCAAGGAAATGGGGTTTTTGGTGTGCCTATATCACATCTAATCTATCCTTTGTCCACATGTAGCCGGCTCCAAGCCTCACCAATCAAGAGCGACACGCTGGCTTTATGAAAAGCCACTTGTTCCCTGCATAATTGGGGGGTCTCATTGCTGAGTTAAATGGGAGGTGGAGGTGGAGGGAGGGGCAGTCTTGTTTGCCCATGTAAAGTGTGATCCAGATAATAGCATTCTCATCAAAGGCGGCAATTACATTCATTACAACGGTGCAAGGCGCGCCTGCAAGGAAATTAAGTGGTGAGAGGAAAGAAAAGCTTAATATATACCTCCTTTATCCTATCCCCCACCTCTCAGTTCTTTTTCAAATGCTCCACGTGGAGCGGGAGACCTCAAGAAAGAAACAGTCTCAGTAGAAGAAGAATAAATCTCGTCAAAGTCCCCCTTCACCTTTCTGCCTCCAAGAGGCTCCCGTCTACCGTTACTATGGCTGCACTTGTCTAGGATTAAAAAGCTTTTCCAGGAGGGTAAGCTCTAATGCAGCTCTTACACAAGCCCAACAAATGACACCAAGTCTTAAAAAACTGCTTAAGACCTTCTCTAAATTAAATTCCAATTTCTTTCAGGAAAGGAGGAGCAAATTAATTGTCCTGCGTGGCGTTAAACCACAAACAGCCTGTAAATCACGCAGTTAAGAGGAGAAGGGAACCTTTTCATTCAGGCCTTTTAAATGTGAATCAGAGCAAGTGGATAACACTGCAACCTTCTCAAAGACAGGTGTTGTCCCAGAGCCCATTCTACATGTGGCAGTGTGTATATTCAAACTCGCTCATATAATTTAGATTAGTCTTGAAAAGGTTTTGAGTTCAAGTTCTTTACAAAATGTTAAGTATATGAGTTATTGAGTCATTGTATCAAAATAGACTGAAATTATGGATTTCTGTGTTTGCATTAAAAAAAATTTTCTTTTTTAAAAAAAATTTTTTCAACATACTGCAGGAAGTCATTTCTATACAAGCTTCCAATAGTGTGACCACAGCATTATTGGGTGTAAATGCCAGCCCCACTAAGCCCTATTTGAGTATTACCTACTCTCCTTCTCATTAATACAAGCTCACTGCCCTTTAACAGAACAGCTTAATATATCGTGCAGTGGACATGTCATTAATGCAAAATTAAGCATGACCAATTATTCCCTTTAAGTATTTTTAGGCTTAATAAATCTGTCCTTCAAACAAAAGGCTGCCTCGGCCCTAACTGCAGGAAATGCTTAGCAAGAAACACAACATAAGATTATTGTTCCAATGATTTATATGATAAGAATTAAAAACAAAACTATTGAAACAAATGAGAGCACAGAGAAGTGTGCACTTTGTCTTTTCGTGCCGACAAATCATTGTGGCTGTGTGTAAATTATTCAGCAGGATCTGGCCCCGGTGGAAACCTGAGCATAATTAAATTGCAATAAAATAACATTAGTGTGGACAGGCTGTTAGGAGGTGGTGTAATTGGCTGCTCCGGCGGTCATGGTTCAACTGATGAGGTCGACTGTCACATCTTCCACTGATCCTGTACATGCTGTCCCCCCTGGGACTGGCAGCTGACGCAGACAAGACTCACTAGCCTGACTGTACACCGAGCTTTCCACGTCTACATAGTGACAAGCATGACCTGATTTATCTTGATGAGTCAAACCTTTTCTGCAAAGTTAGGACTTATAAATAATACTAGCCTTTGTGTCTCAGCTGTGTATCTTCTTTCAATGAGGCACTTGTGTCTCAAAACTGTGTGTGGTAGAATGGGTAGTACATGTTTCACCGCTGAGACATGTGCGCCATCTAGTGTCCAGATGTTGAAATGTGCTTGCATGTGACCAGGCAACAGTAGGTGAACATGCAGGACTGAATGCACCTGTGAAAAAATGTTAAAGCACTATGCTAATACACTCTGTAGTTCTCTAATGGGACACACAAACACATCACACACAAGCTATAGTTACTGTACAGACTATAGTATACATAGGTAGATAAACTGACAACACCACACGACTCATGTTACATGTGAAGAGTTCTCTGGCAGCAGGTTTACATTACTGCTGTAATACTACTGCTCTGACAGTAGCAGTTGTAATGCGGTAAAAGGATACAGCAGCCTCACTCAACTTGGTCGTTTATCATCTTCTCCTCAGTGGTTTTCCTACAACTTTGACACAAATGGGGCAATGCGATCTTCACCAAGCCCTTACTGGTAAATTATTGATTGTGATAAAACATGAATGAGTCAATAGCTTTTGAAAGTAATGCAATTGTTGTGCCTCATTTGCCACTTGCGCATAATTGCGAGCTGTACATCTGAAAGTGTGTCATGTCAGGGATGTGAATGGACATGCTATCAGTTAACTTCATTAGCTGGTGGCAAGAGATGAGTGTTTTAAATACATATGTCTGTTTTTTAAAAAGTCACTGCCTTGTGCATTGTTGAAGGTAAGTTTTTGACAAACTATGAAATGACATTATAATTTTCAATTACTAATACCCAAGATGCTATCTAAAAGATAGATTTTAGAAAGTTCCTTCAAGTATAAGCTTATTTGAAGAGTCAAATGCTGATACTAAACACCAAATCACTCGTAGGGCTCTGCCAATCTAAAATTGTGCACTTGTCAGACTTTAAGAGAAAGGTTTGTCGTCTTAATATCAAGGCTAAAACCCAGCAGGAAGAAAACAGCTCTGTGTTTTATCAGAAAGCCAATAGCATGCTGTCAAATCCCTTTCGTGGCTGATTTTTTTCCCCTCCGTGAAAGGTGCTTTATAACAGGTTGGATAAAGTTTGTTTGTAGATGTTTGCATCACACATTAATTCTGAAAATATTCATTTTAAATGAATGGCCTACCCCGCTCTGATGTCTTACTATAGGTCATAAATTGGAGTTAGTATTAGTGAATAATACATTATCTATGTACTATCTACTAACTATCTTCTGTAGCATGTTTTTAAGTCTTGTCATTTATGGAAAATGTATATCTTTTTGCTTCAGGTACAGAACAAAATTGCAAGCAGGTGCCTTGTCGATTCATATTATCCTTTACAAATACTGAATAACCTTTTTTGTGATTTTATACATTATGGAAAACTATTATTTTGTATTTTGAGCAAAGCTACAGCCTTAGTGGTGGGAACCTTTCTTCGCGGGTACACTGAGCTGGTGGCGGGACGGTTTTCACCGGTGCACAATTAATGAACTTTCACCCCTCAAACAGGTTTATTGTTTTGATTTCGCTGATTGTCGTTTGGTGTGAAATGTAGCGAGTGTGTCGACGGAACGGACATTTTAAAACCAGTGGTAGTCTTCAGGGTTTATTTACTGGCGATGTAAATAATGACCGTGTCGACCATATACCAGCGTTTCTGTTGACAAAGATGCTTTCTCCCAGATAGGCTAACGTTAGCTGTGCGGCTAACGCAGCGCACGTAGCTTTGGTAACAACATGACGGTGATGAGGAGCGGTGTGTAGGAGCGACCGAGCTCACATCGGATCGCGCCGATTTCCTGCTTGTCAGTTACTGGTTTCCCAGGATTGTCCCGTTTTTGTGTTTAGATAGCTACAAAACGGCTTTTCCAAACAAGCAAACAAGACTCTTTTCGTTCAACCGGCGACGGGTCTTCTCAGAGGTAGGTTTGCATCTTTGGAAATTGGCTAGCTACGTTAGCGACACCGATACACTGATGTATGTGTGTTTTTATAGTGTTTTGATTCCACGACTGTATGCCGATTCATCGTTGCTGTTTAGTAATTGTGGTCGCTGCAGTAAAACATGTAACTTATTGGGGTTTTTTTTAGTGTTGGACATTTGCATCACTTTCTTTCAATGGGTGAGGAAAAGCCGGACACGCTGGACTTTGTGAAGGATTTCCAGGAGTACCTGAGCCAGCAGACTCAACATGTCAACATGATATCAGGCTCTGTCAGCGGCGTCAAGGAGGCGGACGAGCTGCCAGCAGGTAAATTATCGATGTGTCATTGAACCTCTGTTCATAGCTCCTATATGTAAATTCAACCATTTTAGGCGTCTGGGTGTGATGCAGTTTTATACAGTTTGTTTTTAGGCAATCCGCTGATAGATGCACCTATAAACATTGTCTGACTTTTGATACTTATCAGGCTATGCATTTTCATGGATAATTGCTGGAGTAATTGGACATGGGCCTTGTTATCCTCATCATTCTTCAATAAATTAGTGGTAATTCAGTTTCAGTTCAGAAACTTTGGCTGTTTTGTTTTGATAACAGCTTCAGAACCACTGTTAGTCCTGCTTGTATAGTGCCATTTATTGTTTGCGATTGAACTGTTATTCTGTGTGTTATCGCAACTTAAATGCCAGCTGTAGAAATCAATTAAAAGCATATGCAGCATTCACTAAAATAAGATATTGCTGCTGTATTAGTCATTTCCCTATACAGTTAAATACAACCAGAGTTTGTAGTGTATGTCTTTTTTCTCTTAGTATAAGTTGTAAGTTCTGCTAATGTCCCTCTTTATAGACTGCAGTCAGAATGGACTGGATCACCCTTCAGTGGACATGTCACTAGAGGACAGCTCAGGGATCCTTGTAGATGGGTTTGAGAGGACCTACGATGGAAAGCTCAAGTGCCGCTACTGCAATTACGCCACCAGGGGCACGGCACGACTCATTGAGCACATCCGAATTCACACAGGTAAGTGCTGATAGTTACATTTCAGAGGATAACACTGATAGAGTTTTGTTATTTAACCTGTTTGTCCCTAATTTAAACAGGAGAGAAGCCGCACCGCTGTCACCTCTGCCCATTTGCCTCAGCCTACGAGCGCCACCTTGAGGCCCACATGCGATCACACACAGGTGAGAAGCCTTATAAGTGTGAGCTGTGCTCCTTCCGCTGCAGTGATCGTAGCAACCTGTCGCACCATCGCCGCAGACGCCACAAACTCCTTCCGATGAAAGGCGCCCGCTCACTTTCCCATAAGAAGATGCTGAGTGTTTTACAGAAGAAGGCCAGCTCACTGGGCTATGGCCGCCGACTCCTCATCAACTTCAGCCCCCCTTCTATGGTTGTGCACAAGGCTGACAATGTGAACGACTTCTCCCATGAGCTGCCCCACTTACGTCAGGAGTCTTATGATAATCAGAGTCGAGCAGTTGAGGACGGGCTCTCCTCAAATCAAAATCACCATCACCATGATATGGTCATGGATAACCCCCTGAACCAGCTGTCCACCCTGGCAGGCCAGTTGGCCAGCCTCCCTTCAGAGTCCCAGGCCCAGACTCAACCTCCCATGTCTCCAGGAGCAGAGTCTATTGTGGATGAGAAGCCCTTCCTCATCCAGCAGCCCCACCCTGCCACGGCTCCTGTGGCTGTCACAGCCAGCATGGCCCATGCCTCCTCCTCTTCTCCAATCACCCCAGAGCCCCGGGCTCCTCCCCACAGCAATTGCAGCCCCGGAGGGGGACCCTGCAGCGAGCACAGCGGGCGCACCAGCACCCCTAGTATCTCCAACAGTCAACCCAGTACGCCGGCTCCAGGCCTGTCTGCCCCACTCCAGGACCACCACATGCTGCATCACTGCCAGCACTGTGACATCTTCTTCCCCGACAATATCCTCTACACCATCCACATGGGCTGCCATGGCTACGAGAACCCATTCCAGTGCAACATCTGCGGCTACAAGTGCAAGAGCAAGTACGACTTTGCCTGCCACTTTGCACGCGGGCAGCACAAGTAATGGATGACTGAGGAAAACGTTGAAAGAACTTTGAACAGACAGTTTTGTTTTTATTAAATCCATAGTAATTTTATTTATTGGTCTTTTACTTGGCCTTGATGTAGCCTAGCCTTTGAAAGTTGTAAATGTCAACATTCAGATGGTTCCATTTTGTATAATTAAAGGTGCCCATTCAAGTGTATTATAAAGGGATGATCAGTGTTTTCAACAGGTTGAGAATTTATTTGTGGTGGTGTTAAAAATTAGCCAAACTAATTAACCTTATCTAATAAAGTAGGTTACCAAATTTACAATATTCCTTAACTGTTGTTTGCAAGCTTTCCATATTTCTTTCAAATGCAATATCATGCAACACTAAGGTAATGTAGTAAGGTAACTAAACAAAAAAAATTGCTTTCATTGTACCTGTTTTTAATACAGACTGAGGTGAATTAAAAGTAGTGGCTGCTGGAAGGAATTTAATCAAGAATCTAAAAATAACTCATGAATGACCTTAGAAAATGGTCAGCTGTAATATTGCATGTACATGATTAGAAGTGGGATGGTCAACACACGGGTGATCCTTTCCAATCCCTTTCAAGTGATAGCACTGGTGCTAAAGGCAGACTGCATAATCTGAGGAAACCATGCACATGCAGTTGCTAGATGTAATGTTTTTGTTAATTCTGAAAAACCCCTAAATGTAACATTACCTCATGGAGGAAAAAAAACATGATTGTAGCTGACCTGTGCCTGTCAAGAGAGTAAAAGGAGGGAGGGTCCACTCGCACAATAAATTGACTCTCACTTTCAGCAGCATGTTCCTTTACAAAAATACAAACTGAAAAGAAGAAGTGGGTTTTTTTGCAGGCCAAATCTGACTGGACCACCCAAATAAATTCTCAACACTCCTGGAGCTACAAAGATTTCTCTGATGATACTCACACAGGAGTCAAACTGTTGGCCTTGAGTGATCTTACTTAAGCCTTGTTGAAATTATTTCAGTGCTTGGTGCATTACTACTATTTCTTTGCAGTGCCTGACATAGTCACTTTCTTGTGTGTCCAAGATAAAGAGGACTGTTACTTTGAAGATTAATATTATTACAGTTATTAAGTTCTCCTCTTACTGTAATGAATAGGCCCAGAACCTTAGGGAAAAAAGTTTGGCCATTGTAGTTTTCTATGGTAGCTGTGATTTATTTTATTTAAATTTTTTTGCCAAAATTCTCCATGAATGCTGCTAAGAAACTTTGAAATAAATGCCAGCCGTACTACTTGGATGGCATTCACAGTAAAACCTGACCAGACTTTGTATCAGTGGTTGTGGTCAGCCAGTTTAGATTTTGTTGAAGTCGTGTTGTTTTGAAGTTTCTCCACACAGTGCCCTTCCTTGACCAGCACCATGGTAACTTCTCTCATTCTCTTGAAAGGATTTTTTGCGTATCCTTTTAATTACATCATGTCACATTCTGACCTTTTGATATTGTATGAAGTCACTTTGATATCCAGTATCTCCATGTTTAGGACAGAATCACCAAGTCTTGTGTCTCATGTGAAAACTTTTTCAGAATTGCCACGTAGCACTGGGGATGCCACATTTTAGCCTTTGTGATAACTCACTGAGATTCCCCATTTATCTTATGGATCCCAGTGCTTTTCTGAATATTTACTGAGTATTGTATTCTGAGTGGTTGGATAGATGTTCAGTGTCAAAAAAGCAAAATCATGTTGCAGTAAGACTGCTACTTTAGCAAGATTGTTCTTTGTCTTGGGTACTGTTGTCTGTTGCTTAGCAACATGTGTGGAGGACATAGTTACTGTTTTTAGGACCACCTCTTTGTCACCATGCTTACCAGTAATAGGGGCATCCAGTAATGACTGCCTTATGTTCTCTCAGTGTGTTGTAGGTTCATAGGTAATGGTGAATGTTGAAGCCTTCTGGCGAACACTCTCTCCCTCTGGGATGGTAAATCATTTTATTGTGAGATGGATTAATCTAACTAATTTATAAGTAAAGTGTTTTCTAACAGAGGTGTGCCTTGTCTTTTGTTTTCCTTTTCACCAACTTGTTTGTATTCAAGAACAGAGATCAGCTAAAGTGATATGTGATTATTAATATTTAATGTTCATTTTAGAGTATGACTTAATGAAATACACAAACACAGATTGTCCTCTGATGATGCGTTTAATCAGGTAATGTGATGAAGAGAAAAATGGTGAGTATAATTCAGTGTCTCTGAGCAGAATAGCAAGAGTTATTTGTAAAGATGATTGAAGCGGCTCACTGCAATATCAAGTTAAGCCTTTTCCTTCTTCTGAGTCTCTTCTTCCTTTTTCTCAGGGCCTGGCAAAGAGAAATGGTGAATAGTCTTTTATTTTCATAATATCTTGAGATCACAATGACTTCTCTTACTGCTAACCTAATATAATTTTTCATTTGACCCACTGTTGATATCAAAATCAGGTACAAATGGCTACAGACCTTTGAGTCGGATGGGACCCAGGACCAGAGTTTGGCTGTCATGCTCTGACCCCACGTCTCTGGTCATACGTCTGGTGCAGCCACGGCGGCAGCGGGAGTTGTAGTCAGAGGCTTGGCATATGAGGACCTTGCACTGGATGTACACCGACTCTGTGGCTCGCAGGAACTTGAAGGCCCTGAATGTGAAGCGGGCATAAGCACGGGTGCCAGTGACGTAGGCGTAGTAGGTGCTGTCCCAAGAACATCTGAAGATGAAACAGAGACAGTGTTACTGGACAATACAGGTACTATAATTATGTAAGAAACACCCATTATAACAGAACAGACTGGGCCTGTACTTTGTTTATTAATATTTGGAAATAGAAGAAGTATTCAGATCCCTTATTTAAGTAAAAGTAGCAATACTGCAATGTAGAAACATTAATATATATATAAATACTCCTCTGCAAGTAAAAGTTCTCCAGTTAAAATCCTACTGGAGTAAAAGTACTTAAATATCAAAACTACTCATTCTACAGAAAAATGATCTTTGACACATTCTCAAATATTACATCATCTGATCATTAATACTGATGTATCAATACATAAGTAGCATTTAAGATGTTTGAGGAGGTGCTAGTTTTTAACTACACATTTGGGTAGTTTAGTCCAGTGCAACCTGAGGATCCAGCCTCCTCTAAAGAGTAATTAGATAAATCTGAGAGGTAAGCGGAGATGACTATTGGGTTAGAAAAAAAACTGGTTCTGCTACACAAGTTAAGATTTTTTTTCAAATTAGATTTCATTTTTGCTTTTTTATGAAATTGAATCATTTTGTATCTCTTGGCCTCAAAAATATATTTAAGTGAAATGATTTTTATGTCTCTTTTGGGATTGCTAACAACTCATAGACGTCTTTAACATGTTACGAGAGGCCCTAGCTGCCTCATATTCATAAGCCAAGAAAGTATGAAGTTTCAGAAAATGGAAAGCTAAGGTCTGAGCAAAATGTAAGTGTAATGAGTTACTTGGCACCACTGATGTTTGGTGGTATTTAATAGAAGTTTCAGCTCTGACGACACAAATCCACCTGATCTTATTTTGAAAATTGGCACAGGAAGAAGTACGGGTTGGTTGCCAAATCTACACTGCCTGTTGGGGAGCAACGAAACAAGGCACACGCTCATCTTACCCGTTACGGACCAGGTAGTAAGGTCTGGTGTGGAAATCATGGGGTGAGGGTGAGGTCACACAGGTGTCAAGAAAGAGGACCAGGCTGCTGTCACCCCTTCTCAGGTCCACTTGGACATACATGTCCTGGTTGAGTGTCACCTCATAAGGAACTTGAGTCACCTGACAGTGTAAAAGTCAAATATCATGTGTAAGTATTTACAGTAGGAATCTTCTGCATAGACGGTCACCCCTTCACCACGTGAACACACCTGGTAGTAGAAGTTGCTGGATGTGTAGAAAGCCATGCTGGTGTTGAATCTGCCTGTGCCTGCAATGGTGCCGTTATCATGATGTCTCACAAGGTACAGGATCTGGGACACTGAGTCCTGCTCCATTCGGCAGCCCACAGCCAGCTTAAAGTGGGACTGGCGTGTGATCTCTCCGTAGCTGGAGGCATAGCCACGGACAGTGTTGGTGTACACAACCCTACCATTCTCAAACTGTTCAAGGTAGAAGATATTGGAAAACAGTCACACTTCAAATTCCACTGACATCTGCACAGTAATTGATGGGAGAATTGTTACAAAGTACTGTATATTGTTAATGTTTTCCAGAAGGTGATGAGCTGTCTACCTTTCGAACGTTGCCGCAAGTGTTGATGGGGAAACTGAAGACCACCTGGTATCTGGAAACCTGAGGTCTGCAGTGTGGGTCGTCCAGGTACAGACTGTGGCCGTCGTAGCCGAGAGAGTTCAGGTAACTCCTCTCAATCACGATGTTCATGTTGTCCGAGGAACAGTCCACTCGACCTGACAAAGAACAGTGTTCACAAGGTTTTTACAGCAGCTTGAATTACTTTTAAGTTGAAGGTGTAAGATCACACAATATCCATTTATAAGTTTTTAGCCAAGCATGGCTCTAGGATTGGTTGGTCCATCACTTTGTTCCAGACTGAAACGTGTAAGCATCCAATGAAAGGAAAGTAAATTTTGGAGAGACATTCACAGCCCTCTTGACAACTATCAGATGGATGATCAGATCATTTAGTGCCATCATCAGGTCAAAATCTGAATTTGTAGAATATTATTATGTTTATGACAAAATACCTACAAAATCAGTTACATTCCCATCGGCCTAAACTGTATTTTGTTTGTTGCTATATTAAGATGGTAAACATGGTCAAAGTTACATGGTAAAATATTGACAATGTTTGTATTTAGTGCAATGTATCACTGTTCCTTAGTACAGCTCATAGCCACTGATGTTGTAGTAGACTTGACCATGTGACAGATGAGGAAATGGATATGCCTGTTTGCAGTATTTTGGCTGATTTAGGGATATCCTATTAGACGGGTGTTAAAATGTGTGCTACAGCCCAAATTGAGATATCCCTCGTGACAAGCTTTTGTTTGACAAGCCACAGCAGACATTACAGATTGTCTCACAGGAGGTATGTCAGTCCACAGTAATAAAAACTTGACAAGCCTTATACCCACCATCAAATGTGCCATAACTGTACCTGAGCTTGGTGGCAGAGAGTTAGCGAAGTCAGCACTGAACCCTCGGCCAACAACAGAACTATCAGTTCGGAAGAGCACGGTCATGTAGTTGGAGGTGGAATAGAATGTGGTTTGATTGTTGTAGTTGCTGTCATCGCACACTTTCCCCAGAAATCGTGAACCAACAGAGGGCCCATCGTAAATGTTAATGTAGTCACAGAAGCAGCAGTTCTCCAATCTGTTTTTAAAAAGATGGTTACTAAATGAATGACTAATTACTGAAGCGAGACTCAAAGAACAGTTCCAGAGTGTCCTTAATGATGATCAATGTAAGGCTTAACTCTATATTTTGTGGGCATTTTTTCCACAAGTTGATGATATTTTTGAGATCTGTATGTAATTTCTGTCATCACATTATTTCTCCACGTGCAGTTCACATATTAACAGCCACACAGTCTATTGTTCACTCACTGTAGGTATGTGAATGTCAGGAGGATTCTTTGGTCATACGGCACTCTGAGCTGCCAGACACAGTAGGCGTTGTCGTAGTAGTGGTTGGGATGGTTCGGGCTGGAGAAGGTGCCAGAGCCGAACAGAGAACCTCCACAGGCTCCCCCTAAGGTGGACAAGATAGCACTAGTGTCATCGCAATGACCTCCATTTGTAGCAGGCTTATTTTACTCACTGCCGATCCTACCTGTGGTTGGTCTGTCAGTTGTGACAGAATGTGAGCAGTAGGCTGTTTGAAAAAAAAACAAAAAAAACATGGGTTCCAGTATTACTTGTTGGTGAAAACTGTGACGAAAGTGTAGAATTTTCAATGCCATCATACATACAGTAATAGTCATAGCAACAGTTGCCATTGTAGCGACAAGAGCTGGAGCAGGAACAGCTTCCCAGATAATTGCCGCAGTTGTAACGACATGAGGGCTGAGCTGAGAGACACAGAAGAGTAATGAGACATTTCAGTAATCTTTCCTGCCTGCAGAATAAATGACTGGTTTACTCACATATACTCTAGGTTGTTGAGAGGTTTTCATACCTGTGGTGGGTCCAACAGTGCTCAACTGGCAGTAGTCTTAAGAAGGGAGGAGAATGAAACACATGAACAAAAAAAATATAGTCTAAAAATGACAGGCTGAACGAGGACATGCTGCTTCCGAGGGTTTTAGCACCAATTACAAGAATCTCTGTTTCGTTATTGTTGAGTTGCAGGAAATTGTTGGACATTTTAGGGTAATTACCGGTCAGAGTTGTATTAGCGGGGGGGTAAAGGTGCCAGTGTACTCCATCAGAACTGCTTGTTCCCCTTGCCTCAGTGTGACCATTTCTCTAAGAGATTTGCCCTTCCCAAACAGAATTAAACCAATATTCTTTCCCTTTCCAATACAGAAGTAAAGTTGCCATTTTATGTCCGTTTTAAATTTCCCGCATGTCATCAAATCCAGACTATGACCCTTCTCGTGAGTAGGTCCAGCAATTTACTGAGTTCACTGGCATTATAATCTGTATAGAAGTTTCTGTGCAATGCAAGATGTATGATCATAGTGTGCAGCAGCATCTTGAGGGACATGATACTTACAACTGTAGTCATGACAACAGTTTCCATAGTATTGACAAGAGCTTGAGCAGGAGCAGCTTCCCAGGTTCCAGCCACAGTTGAAGCGACATGAGGGCCGACCTGAGAAACACAGGAGGGTATTGCACCATTTCATAAACTGATGATGATTATGTTTTATTATTTCACAGATAGGTTGTTGAGAGGTTTTTATACCTGTGGTGGGTCTGACAGAGGTAGTGGTCTCACAGTAGGCTACATGACAGAGAGAGGAGAATAAAGCAATTACTGTTTTTTGCACCTCTTCTTACTGTGTAAAACAAACATTAAGATTCACCTGCTGTTTATTCTGCTACTGTGAACAATAAGATATCATCACACCATGTCTGTGTGAGTACTGAGGAATTTGACAGAGTGATTCCTTCAGGAAGAGAGGGATGCAGTGCCCATTAATGCTGTTGATTTGTTAGACGTGGCACTTACAGTAGTAGTCATGGCAACAGTTGCCATTGTATCGACAAGAGCTGGAGCAGGAGCAGTATCCCAAGTGCCTGCCGCAGTTGTAGCGACATGAGGGCTGAGCTGGGAGACACAGATTGACAATGTCATTATATCACAGGTACTTAGGAACCATTACATATAAAGTACTTCAAGGTAAATTAGCTGTAGGTTGAAGGGTTTTTATACCTGTGGCGGGCCTGACAGTGGTGGACTGGCAGAAGGCTACATGACAGAGAGAGGAGAATAAAGTCATTACTGTCTTTTACACCTCTTCTTACTGCATGAAACAAACATGATGATATACCTGGTGTTTATTCTGCAGCTGTGAACAAAATGGATTGTCACACCATGTGTGTGTAAGCACTGAGGGATCTGACAGACATGCAGTACCTGTTAATGCTGTTGATTTGTTAGATGTGGCACTTACAGTTGTAGTCATGGCAACAGTTGCCGTTGTATCGACAAGAGCTTGTGCAGGAGCAGCTTCCCATGTGCCAGCCACAGTTGTAACGACACGAGGGCTGACCTGGGAGACAAAGGTTGATGTAGACATTATATTAGGAACCATTACAGACAAAGTTCTTTGAGGTAAATTAGATGTAGTTGAAGGCTTTTTATACCTGTGACGCCAATGCTTGCAGTAGTTGACGCACAGTAATCTACATGACAGAAAAAGAAGAATAAAGTGATTATTTTACTGCATAATAACTCATAAAACACCTGTTGCTTGTTTTACAGTCTCAAACAAAGAAATATTGTATTTTACTTTTATCTCGTCTCTATTTTTATATTCATTATTCTTATTTAACTTAATTTTATTCCTTTTGACATTTTATATTTATCTGTGCTGTCATTCTAAGAGTTGCTAAATGGTGTTTCATTGTTTTGGACAGTGACAATAAAGATCTATTCTATTCTATTCTATTCTATTCTAAAAAAAAATAGACAATGTAATGTGTCATTCTCAGCACAGCATTACACTGGAATTTGACAGAGTGATTCCTTCAGCAACAGAGAGCTGAAGAGCCTGTTAATACTGTTGATTTGTTAGACTTGGCACTTACAGTTGTAGTCACGGCAACAGTTGCCATAGTACTGACAAGAGCTTGTGCAGGAGCAGCTTCCCATGTGCCTGCCGCAGTTGTAACGACACGAGGGCTGACCTGGGAGACACAGGAGTAAGATATTGTCTTATCACAGTATTTATAGTTCTCTGTAAATAAAGGTGAATTAGATGGAGCTGTTGCTTTACAACATTTTTGGGCAAGCTAATATTTTAATACCTGTGGTGACTGCTGCCGAAGTTGTGGTCGGGCAGTAATCTAAAGGAAAGATAAGAATTGCAGAACTGAATTTAGCAATTTCTCAATTTTGACTTCTATTGTGCTCCTCCTCTCTTCTTCTAGTAAACATAAGAGTTTAATGGTGGTGAGATTGTGAGGCTGTTGAAATGGGAAACTACTGGACAGTGCTCACAGTTGTAGTCATAACAACAGTTTCCATAGTATTGACAAGAGCTTGAGCAGGAGCAGCTTCCCAGGTTGTTTCCGCAGTTGTAACGACATGAGGGCTGAGCTGAGAGACACAGAAGAGTAATGAGACATTTCAGTAATCTTTCCTGCCTGCAGAATAAATGACTGGTTTACTCACATATACTCTAGGTTGTTGAGAGGTTTTCATACCTGTGGTGGGAGTGCTAGACTGGCAGAAAGCTAGACAAAGGGAGGAGAATGAAACACTTAAAATCTTTTACACTTCCTCTTACCACATAAATTAACACATCTGATGTGTATTCTGCAACTGTGAACAAAAAATGTCACCCCACCGTGTCCATATTGTTATCCAGTCGACCAACAGTGGTTTTAAGTACACACACGTTTTTTCTGACAGCAACCCTCTTACTTAAGATACATATTGTAAGTGGAGTGTATGGTCACCATCAGCAATTACTCAGCTCTTTTATTTAATTAAAAGCTATCAGTACAAAACTCCTGCATTTGTACCTACGTAAAAGTTCAGAAGTATTAACAGTAAAATATACCCAAGGTATAAAAATAAAATAGTCATATGTCACATTATTGTTAATACTGATGCATTAATGCATAAATTGCATTTTACTTTTGTAGCTGATCAAATTTGAGCTAGTTTTAACCGCTTTATTTATAGTTACAAAACTTGTGGTTCCCAATTTATGGGTCGGGCCCCCTCCAAATGGTGACAATATAAATCACAGAGGTCATGAGATTATTAATGGGGCAGGAAAGACAAAAAAACTAAATTATGCTACACAAATTTGTTTTCATATTTGGGACGTTTATCTAATCTTTGCTTTATTGTGTAATTTTATCTCTTTGGGCCTCAAACTGTTACTTAAATTAAACCATGTGAAAAACTGGTGGGATTGGTAACAACTCACAGTCTAGTTTTATGTGAATTTCTAATCTGAAAAGTAACTTGCAACTATAGCAGTTGCAGTATTTCCCATTAAAATAAATTGGAGTATAAAGTATCATGAAATGGAAATACTGAAATAAATTTCTAGTACCTCAAAACTGTACAGAGCATGAGTAAATCTGCTCAGTTATTTTCTACTACTGCTTACCTTGATAATCTGGGCAACAGGTCCCTCTGTATCCACAGCTTGAATAGCAGGAGCAGTTTCCCACCTGGTAGCCACAGTTGTACCTGCAGGAACCTGCAGCTGCAGAAAAGACAAAACAATACACATCACTGAGTTTAAGTTGATCTCTATATGGTTGTATTAGACTTTTTTCCTTTTACTGCTGTTAAAATTTAGATATAAAATGAGGACACTGCACGCTGTGTAAAATATCTTGGTCATCTCCAAAGTGACTTACCCACAACTCTGAAGTCAGCACGAAATCCTGTGTAGCTAATAGTGCCATCACTCTTGAAGCGCACTGTCAAATATGCACCTGTGGAGTAGAAGGTGGTGGTGTTTTTGCCACACACCTTCCCCAGATGCCTGCTTCTAGTACTGGAACCATCATAGACGTAAATGGCATCAAAAGCACATGTTTGGTGACTCTCAATGCTGTTATAAGAGCAGAAGAAGGGGTTGTAATAACAGGGGTTTGAATTTAAAGCCACAGACAATACAGCAGCAGTAGTTAGTGACTGCAGGGACCACCAACATATGCAGAGCATATACTTACTTTACATTCGATAACTCCAGCTGCACAATTTGCCTGCCTGGACTGATGTACCATGTACAGTCTATGTTGACTGGATAAGTGTTTGGATAGTTTGGGCTGTAAAAAGTGCCATTGCTGCCATACAGGTAGCCACCGCAGCGTGTATCTGAAAAAAACACAAGTTCATGAAAAAAAGACTCACAAAAGATGAGAAATAATAAATGACAAGATGAAAACTAGCAGTCTTACAAGTAAGAAACATTGTAAATGAATCAAATATTTTGTGTGATGCAGAGAATTTAAACTAAGTAGTCACACACTGTCACACACTCAAATGTATTAGGTCAAAAAAGTACTTGTGAAAATTCTGTCATTTTAATGCTGATATGAATAGGTAATTAGAGATATGATGATTCTTCTCAGGTATTAGAGCACTAATATGTACTAAAATGTATTTTACCTGGAGTACCAATTACAACCTCTGCGCATGTTGCGTCCAAAATCGATGGATTAAACAAAAAAAGGAGAGAGTCAGAGAGATGACACATTAGTTATCCTGATCATCATTTCATCTTTAATATGCTTAAATAAATAAATGGCTCTGATTTAGCTGAAACTGTTGGATAAAACCATCTGAAAGTAACAACACTTCAAGTCATTTCAGATAGATGGATAGATAACAGAGTAAAGCAACATTCTGGACGCATTTTAGACAAAACAAAACTATAGTGACATTATTCTAACTAATTTACAGGTAGTCTTGTACCTGGAGTTCTCGGGGCGCGATCAGCACCTGATGGAATATGACAAGAGCAAACAAACAAAATGAAAGGTCAAGTGCCACTTACAGTCCAGTGACAGCACATGTAATAACAGCCAAAATTTCATACAGACTTAATGTAAGAACTCAGAGATTCTAAATCCATTACTGCCCTAAAAATACAAATGCAAGACTGATGGGAGTAAAAAAGAAAACGTAATCTAAAACCAAACAGAAAAACATAAGGGTAAGAAATTAGTGGATGATACCTTGCACTCCATGTGCGGTGATCACACTGCAAAGAACCAGCAGAGTCCACATGGTGACTTTGTTCACCTTCCAACCTGTCTCAGACTCTGAACATGACAACTTATATACCCAGCAGTCCACATAAAAAAACTTTGATGTAGCACCCCATAAAGTTTCCGATGTCACCAAATGCGATAGTGATAAATTACTCAGTAATCGTGCTTGAGAAACACACACTTGCTTAACTATCATAAAGAGTACGCAAAGATTGTTCACCTCTAACTTCAGGATGTGTGTTTTAAGATATTTGCTTAAGATATACACCAGACCTTGATGAGGGTTTTGGGAACTTGCAAACGTGTAGCTAATAAAGTATGCACTGTAATGATCTTGCGTGTGTAACTGGCATCTGCTGCAGTAATTGTGAGTGAGTGCTGTCCGTACATGAATCCTTCTGTATTAGTAAAGCCGCTGAAGGCCAGCCAAATTATTTTTCTGTTCCTTTATTCTATCAGGTTAAAACCATCCTCTCTCTTAAAATCTGTTCATCCTGAGCACTGTGTGATTAGTGGGTACAACACAACCCTGTTGCTACTAGTGTTTAATTATGGTTTTGTTGTTGTTGTTGTCCAAAAAGAAGGAGTTGCAGAGGGACAGCCATGCTTGTTTGTGTTTTTCATCTTTTCAGAGTGACTCACTGAAAGGTCACTGTATTGTGGAGATGTTTATTTGTGAAGAAGTAGTGCTCTACCCGTGTTCTGTGTTATTTTTCCTAACAGGGGTCAAACACATATCAAGTAAACAAGTCTAAAACTCGAGTCACTTAAATCAAAGATAAATATAAGATAAATAAAAGAGGGATGAGAGGGAAAGATTTTTTTATATATATATAATCTATAAGAATCATTATTCACTCTGTCATTAATGCAAATTTACTACCTACTATAAATTTACAATAATACCGATTACACCACGTCAATATCCCACTGACTTGTATTTTAACTTAATGAGTCCAACCCAAACCCAACATGTCCTGAGTAAAGTACAAACACCAACATGTTCCTTACAGGCAGGTAAACTAATTTATTAAGCAATGTAGTTCCTATTTGATATTTAAAAATTACATCCGTGAATATATTGAGGAAAATCCTCCACACACACCTGACTAAATAGGACAGAGTACACTAGATTTTCTCACATTGCCATGTCAAGTGTTTTACAGCCCTGGTTTTATTTTTTATAAACATTGTTACAGTAGTGATATCTGATAACAGAAAATAAGAAATCTTTATGCAACTCTGACAGTGAGACTGACTTTTGTAACACTTGTCTCACCTGTTGAAAGTTTCAGCAGTGAGTGAGATCTAATCAGTTAGACACTTGATATTCCAGTTTTAGTTTTATATTGTTAATAAATTCATATATAGTGTTTTTATGTTGATACTAACAGGGCCGGTTCTAGGCAGGCATATATGAGGGGGCAGTCAGAAATGTGCATTTTAAATTCGTAAGTCATTTACCTTATATGTGATAGTTTCTGTGCAGTGTCTTATCTTTTTATATACAGTCTATGGTGACTTAGGTTCATTAAACCTGTCATCCCTTCATATTTATTTACTTATTCAAGGCTTTAGTTGTCTCATTGTGGTAAATTATCATCATGCAGAAGATCGCGGATGGGGCTGGTCATGGTGATGAGCGGGACTTGCAGTACCTCCACCTAAAGTTCCAGGGGATGCTGATCATCTCCTCCGTCACCCACAGGCGCTAGTGGAGGACTGTTTACCCAGGACAGTTAAATAAAGTGAGTAAAAAAGTCTATTTGAGACCCTTAAACCCAATGTCAGGGCCATTAAAGCCGCTGTAACTAATTACAGTATACATATATGTTGGAAACATGCTCATTGGCTTAGCTATTACAAATACATGTGGCTCATGTCAGTTTGTCAAACAGTGATCTGGAAATAAAGGAGTTTCACCTTCACTTATGACACCTCTGGCGCATGCGCCAGATCTTGTAATACATCTAAGGCCTGTATCTGTCTTTGCAGTGGACATATTTTATGAGCAATCAGAGGCCAGACTCAGCCAATCAGCGTTTTCTGCCAATCTTAGCTGGCGTATGCTTAAATCTTTTGGCCTCAACATTGTCTAGAGGCACAGACGGGCAGAGGAACAAAGTCCGGAGAAACAGACCCAAACCAGGATTTGAAAGGTGCCTCTGTTTGCTAGTACTACTAAGAGCCTCGTCGCAAAGAGATGGATACTAAAAACAAACCACGGAGCTGCTTTTTGTGAACAGTGAGACTGGGCAGCCTGAACACACCTGCCGCGGAAGGTAGGCAACAGTTAGCAGGATAAGCATTGAAATTAGCGTTATCTAAGATGGTAGCATTACCCTGTATTGATATCGTTTAATTCTATTATCAGTCATTTATATCGAATGGGTAAAAGTGTGTGTGCTTCTGTGACTGAGGCGCTCCTGGCATGAATTGTGGTGTGTGCTGCTCTACAAGTAGGGCCTCAAGAGTAGGTCACAATGTATGAGTTGAGATTACTGGTAGAAATGATTAAAATGGGGCCATTTTGCGTTTCAGTGTGTTAAGTGTCTCGTGATCATTTTGCGACTCAATTTTCTGCCTCCGTCATTCTGTGTGTCTTTGTAGCTTTGTGGTAGTAATCTGTTGTGTGTCCGCTGTTGTGTGTTATTGATGAGAAACTTGTTTGTGGTGACTTGAGACTTTAGTGAGCTCAGTTTTGTGTTAAGTACAAGCTTGAATACTAGATTTAATCTTTGCGCTCCTCCACAAGTAGGCCTCAAGAGTAAGTAACAATGTATGAGTTATGGATACTGCTGAAATTATACCAGTATTTAAAAATTGCTTTCTCTCTGAGATCAATAAAGTCATAATCTAATAACCTGTTAATTTATTCCTCAAAACTCCAGTATGATTGTCAAAGTTCTGGTGATGTATTTTCTCTGTTAAGTTTTGTCAATGAACATTCTTTGTGAGTGGAATTGTTGTTTTTCAAGTGTTATGCTTATGTTTTTCAGGTTGCAGGTTCAATACTGCAGCCTGGACAGCTTTAATCTCACCTTGACAAAACAGGTATGTGTCTTGAATTTACAGTCTGAAAAATGTGATGGGGTGAATTAGTAATGTTAGTAACAGTGTCATTGTTTAATCCTTGGTATTTAATGAGTTAATTGAATATAATAAGCAATTAATTGTGTCTATAAATTGTCAGAAAATAGCAATAGTTATAATAATTCAAAAAAAATCTCAAATACTTTTGAGTTAATTTTCTCCAGTGGACTGAAGTATGATTAAATACCTGGTGAAAACTCTGCTTTCAAAAATTTACTCAGGTGAATGTTTTATTATGCGGTTCACGATATTATATATATGATTCTCCAGTGATTAGTTGACAATTAATGTAGAAGTTTAAGATAAGCATTTTTGAATTCACTTTTAAATATGCTATTTAGTATGGATTCCACCAAAGATGTGATGCTAAGTTCTTGGCTTAATATGACAATGCTTAGCCATTTCTGCAGACACTCTGCTAACGTTTGTTAAGATTCTGCTTCAGCTGTAATGTTGAATATTTTTCTGTGTTTCGTAATTTAAACTGGGTGGGAATAGGTAGTTGTGTGATGATCATTTTTCCTTTGTATGTTTGTCTTTTGATTTCCTCCGGAATTATACCATGGTCCGCGTTCACAGGCGGTTGTAAAAATCAGTAGACAGAGTTCCCTGATTTGACAGCATCAGCAAGCGTTCAGAAAGACATTGTCAATGATCACAGGAACTTTCCATCTATGATCTCCAAGAAGCGTTGTCCGCGATCACAGAACCAAATTCGTCAGTCTTCATACAATAGGGAAGTTCTTTGAGGTCGGGACTGGGCCCCAGTGATCCTTAACTTTACATAAACTGTCAACACAGAGCACTGACATTAAATTGTTGTATTTCTAAGTATTCAGGAAAGAAAAATTTAGAAAAGAAAGAAAGTAATAGAAATATGAAAATGGTGGCAATACCAAAGTAGATGTGATGGAGAATAATCTAATATGTTTGTCTTTGATTTCCTCCAGGTGTCAACACTTGGTCCATGATGGCGAGTCTTAAGTACAATAGAGGAAGTTCTTTGAGACCAGGTTGAAGGCCTCAGGTAATTCACAAACAGCTTTACATCAACTGTGTCCAACACAGAAGCTGACATTAAATTGTTTATGTTCAGTGTTATATCAGAAAAGTGTATGACAATGAGGTATTAACAAAGTAAGTGTATTATCAGTAAGATGTAAAAAGTAATCTGTTACTAGATGTAATTTGTGATAAAAGCTATCCTGTAAATTTAAATGTCTTAATAAAGGAATAGCCTGTAATGGTAAGTAATAATCTAATATTGGAGGTACAGTAAAATGTCTGTAATATAACAACAATCTTAGTACTAGTAATCCAAATACAAGGAAAAATGTCACATTATAGTAAGGCATCAAAAGCATACAGTATATAGTAGGCATAATGTCAAATGTTGACTGTTAAGGATCTTTACTGAGTACTAAACAACACAAGTTAAATCTCCATTCAAAATTGACTCAGCGATGTGTTTTATTGTTGTTGTACGGTCACAGTAACATACTCGTTACTTCTGATGATTGAATTGATAGACACACAATTAATAATCATTTACTTTTTTCAAATATTTTTATTATTGTGGTTCTTCAGGAAGTGATGACAGTCAACATTTTCTGAAACAGTCCTTTAATGTTTTGTTAAAGGTTCTTAACCAGCTGTGATGTTCGAATATTTATCTGTTTTCAAAGGTTAAACTATGGGTGAGAATAGGTGGTAGTGTATTGATCAGGCACCTTTGTATGTTTGTCAGTTTCCTCAGGTGTCACCACTTGGTCCACAGAGACATTGTGCAATCAGGAGTCTTCGACAGGAAGTTCTTCAGGACCAGGACAAGAGGCCTCAGGTAATTCTGACATGTTTCCATCTGTCAACACGGCGTGACGTTAAATTGTTTATGTTCAGTGGTATATCAGAAAAGTGTAACAATAAAGTAATCTGTGATAATAGAAGTAATTATCAGAAGAAGATGTAAAAGTAATCTGTATTTACAACAGTAGCTATCTCTAAATTTAGGTAATATGTAATAAGAAAAGTAATATGTAATGGTAAAAGTAATCTAATATTAGAGGTAATCTAACAGCAATGCAGAAATACTAGTAATCCAAAATACAAGTAAAAATGTCACATTATAGTAAGGCATCAGCAATGTAAAATGTTATTGTTAAGGATCAAAATGGGATTGAAAAATATCTTAACTTCAGTTTGATTGTACATGATCAGAAATTCTTAATTATGTGTATGTGCTAGACATACTAGTCTCCACCGTACAAAATAATATCAAGTCTACAAATAAAATATTGGAGTGAGTTGTTCATTAGTGTGTAAATTTTAACTGTTGGTCAGAGGGTGATTTTAATAATATCTTTACAGTGTGTAACAACCAGTTCTACACATATTTACTTCAGATTTTTCATATAAGTTGCTGTCAAGACCTTTGTAAACTTGGTTGTAATTCATTAAATGAAAACAACACAAAACAAATACATTTTAAATATGTGTTAATAAGAAGGAGGTTGAAATGTGAAATAATGATTCTGCATGTAACTGTCTGTGGTGGAAGAAACACTCAGACTTTTTACTGAAGTATACTAAACAACACAAGTTAAAATCCTGCATTCAAGGTATTCTTTATTTATTATTGTTGTGCAGCTCACAGTAACATACATCATTGCTTCAGTGATCAATTGATAAGACACACAATTAATTATTTTACTTTTTCCCAAATGTTTGTTGTTGTTGGTTCTTCAGGAAGTGATGACAGTCAACTGTTCATTTTCTGCAACAGCCCTTTAATGTTTTGTTAAAGGTTCTGCTTCAGCTGTGATGTTGAAGATCTATCTGTGTTTTCAAGGTTAAACTGTAGATGAGGAATAGGTAGTAGTGTATTGATCATTTTCCTTTGTATGTTGTCTTTGATTTCCTCCAGGTGTCACCACTTGGTTCACGACATCGTCCACGATCGCAGAGACTCTGTACGATGAGGAAGTTCTTTGAGACCAGGACCTCCAGGTAATTCACAAACAGCTTTACATCAACTGTCCAACACAGAGAGCTGACATTAAATTGTTTATGTTCAGTAGTTAGTATATCAGAAAAGTGTAACAATAGAGGTAATCTGCAATATAAAATAACAATCAGAGAGACATTGTTGATGATCACAGAGACATAGTTTGCCAGTCTGTTTAATATTCTATGAAAGTGAATATTTTTAGCCAGAGGCCACGTGTAGCCAGAGTTAGGAGTTAGGGTTATGGCTTTTGGCCACTTTAGCCAGGTTAAACTAGGTAGAATAGTTGTCATTTCATAAAATCATTTTTTGTGATAATTCGAATATAAACTCAACTCAAAAGTTAAGCTACGAAACTTTATTGATTGTGTTTTAGACAACATTTAACAAACCACAGCAAAGATAATGGCAGATGTTTGACCTCTTGGAGAAAGTTTGTGTATAAGATTTTGATAAGCATATCCTCATATGTGCTGATCACGATATTAAATTTGGGGCTGTGGTTTGTTAAATGTTTTCTAAAACACAATCAATAAAGTTTTGTAGCTTAACTTTGAGTTGAGTTTCTCTATATTCGAATTATCACAAAAATGATTTTGTAATGCAGAAATGACAACTATTCTCTACCTAAGCCTAACCTCTGGCTAAAAGTGGCCAAAAGCCATAACCCTAACCCTAACCTCTGGCTACACGTGGCCTCTGGCTAAAAATATTCACTTTCATAGAATATTAAACAGACTGGCAAAATATGTCTCTGTGATCATCAACAATGTCTCTCTGATTGTTATTTTATAGTGCAGATTACCTCTATTGTTACACTTTTCTGATATACTGAATACTGAACATAAACAATTTAATGTCAGCGCTCTGTGTTGGACAGTTGATGTAAAGCTGTTTGTGAATTACCTGGAGGTCCTGGTCTCAAAGAACTTCCTCATCGTACAGAGTCTCTGCGATCGTGGACGATGTCGTGAACCAAGTGGTGACACCTGGAGGAAATCAAAGACAAACATACAAAGGAAAATGATCAATGCACTACTACCTATTCCTCGTCTACAGTTTAACCTTGAAAACACAGATAAATATTCAACATCACAGCTGAAGCAGAACCTTCAACAAAACATTAAAGGGCTGTTTCAGAAAATGAACAATTGACTGTCATCACTTCCTGAAGAACCAACAACAACAAACATTTGGGAAAAAGTAAAATAATAGTAATTGTGTGTCTTATCAACTAATCACTGAAGCAATGATGTATGTTACTGTGAACTGCACAACAATAATAAACACTATCAGTTAATTCAGATGAGGATTTAACTTGTGTTGTTTAGTATACTTCAGTAAAAGTCTGAGTGAGCTATTCCACACAGAGACAGTTTACAGAATCATTATTTTACATTTCAACCTCCTTCTTGGCTAACACATATTTAAAATGTATTTGTTTTGTGTTGTTTTTCATTTAATGAATTACAACCAAGTTTACAAAGGTCTAACAGCAACGTATGAAAAATCGAAATAGTATGTGTAGAATTTAGTTTGTTACCTGTAAGGAGAAGATATTATTAAAAATCACCCTCTGACCAACAGTTAAAAATTCACACACTAATGAACAACCACCCTTAATATTTTATTTGTAGACTTGTTGATATTATTTTGTACAGTGGAGACTAGTGTGTGTCTAGCACATACACACATAATTAAGAATTTCTGATCATGTACAATCAGAGCTGAGATTAAGATATTTTCAGTATTTGATCCTTAACAATAACATTTAAATTTTATGCCTTATGTGACATTTTACTTGTATTTTTACATTGCTTTTTATAAGAATTACTTCTACTGTTACCTATTAGATTACTTTTACCATTACATATTACATATTGCTTCTAAATTTACAGATAACTTTACTGTTGCAAATTACATCTAATGTAAATTACTTTGACTATTACATCTTACTTCTGATATTGTAATTACTTTTACATTACTTCTATTAATACAGATTACTTCTATTGTTGCCACTACGATATACTGAATAGACATAAACAATTTAATGTCCAGCACTGTGTTGGACAGTTGATATAAAGCTGTTTGTGGGTGAGGCCTGTCCTGGTCTCCAGGAACTTAGTCATTGTCGCAGACTCTCTCCGATCACGGACGGCGTCAAGTGAACCAGAAGAGTGGTGACACCTGGAGAGTGAAGACAAACATACAAGGGGCGATCAATACACTACTACCTATTCCTCATCAACAGTTTCTTAGCAAAAACAGATAAATATTCAACATCTGGCTAGGCAAGACAACAAAACACAAGGGCTGTTGTTTCAGAAAATGAACCATCCTTACACTGAAGACCAACAACAACAAATATTTACAGGAAAAAAGTAAAATTATTATTGTGTGTCCCTCAACTAATCACTGAAGCAATGATGTATGTTACTGTGAACTGCACAACAATAATAAACATTATCAGTTCAGTCAATTTTTGAATGCAGGATTTTAACTTGTGTTGTTTAATATACTTTAGTAAAGATCCTTAACAATAACATTTGACATTTTTATGCCTCACTATACTGTGGCGTTTTTGATGCCTTACTATAATGTGACATTTTTCGCATATTTTGGATTACTAGTACTTCCGCATTGTTGTTACATTACAGATTACTTTTACTGTTACCTCCAGTATTAGATTACCTTTACCATTACATATTACTTTCCTTAGTACATATTACTTCTAAATTTACAGATAGCTTTTACTGTTATTTACCATTACATCTCTAGTAACAGATTACTTTTACATCTTACTTCTGATATTGCTAATTACTTTTACATCTATTAATGCAGATTACTTCTATTGTTACACTTTTCTGATATACTGAATATGAACATAAACAAGTTTAATGTCAGCACTCTGTGGTGGATGGTTAGTGTAAAAGCTGTTTGTAGTCTCCTGGAGGCCTCTGTGCAGTCTCAAGAACTTCCTCATTGTACGCAGACTCTCTGTGATCGCGGACAGTGTCTCCCTCATCCTCAACAATGTCTCTCCGATCGTGGACGATGTCGTGAACCAAGTGGTGACACCTGGAAAATCGAACAAACATACAAAGGAAAATGATCAATACACTACTACCCTATTCTCATCTACGGACAACAACACAGAAAAATATTCAACATTATTTGAAGCAGAACCTTTAACAAAACATTGAGAACATTTCAGAAAAACTGTCTGATTGACTGTCATCACTTCCTGAAGAACCAACAATAACACATATTTGGGAAAAGTAAATGATTATTAATTGTGTGTCTTAACTGATCACTGGAAGCAATGATATATGGCCACTGTGAACTGCACAATAATAAACACTATCAATTGAGTCAATTTTTGAATGCAGGATTTTAACTTATGTTGTTTAGTATACTTCAGTAAAGATCCTTAACAATAACATTTGACATTTTTATGCCTCACTATACTGTGGCGTTTTTGATGCCTTACTATAATGTGACATTTTTCCTTGTATTTTGGATTACTAGTACTTCCGCATTGCTGTTATATTACAGATTACGTACACTGTTACCTCCAATATTAGATTACCTTTACCATTACATACTTTTCTTGTACATGCTTCTAAATTTACAGATAGCTTTTTACTGTTTGCAAACCATCTATTATGAATTACTTTTTACACATCTCTTACTTCTGATATTGCTAATTACTTTTACATTACTTCTATTAGTACAGATTACTTCTATTTACACTTTCTGATATACTAGATACTGAACATAAACAATTTAATGTCAGCACTCTATGTTGGATAGTTGATGTAAAACTGTTTGTGAATTACCTGGAGGCCTCAGTTCTGGTCTCAAAGAACTTCCTCATTGTACGAAGACTCTGCGATCGTGGACAATGTCTCTGTGATTGTGGACAATGTCTCTCAGATCATGGACCATATCTCTGCGGTTGTGGACAATGTCGTGGACCAAGTGGTGACACCTGGAGGAAATCAAAGACAAACATACAAAGGAAAATGATACACAACTACCTATTCCTCATCTACAGTTTAACCTTGAAAACAGAAAAATATTCAACATTACAGCTGAAGCAGAATCTTTAACAAACGTTGTAGGTGTCTCAGAAAATGGGCTGTTTACTGTCACGCGCAGTGACAAGAGCGAGCATCATCTTTAAGAATCAATACCAATACATATTTGGGAAAAATTAACTAAAATGATTATCTTAAATTTCTACATGAATTGTCTGTCAACTAATCACTGGAGAATTGTATATATTACTCTGAACCTGTAATAAACTTTCTATAGTAAATTTTTTAAACAGAGTTTTGTAACATGTGGTATTTTTAAGTATGCCAGTCACAGACAGAAAATTAACTCCAAACTATTTGAGATTATTTTTTAATAACTATTGCTATTTGCTGTGATTTATAGACACAATTAATCAGTTATTATATTCAATACTAATCTCATTAAATACCAAGGATTTAAACAATGACACTGTTACTAACATTACTAATTCACCTCATCAACACATTTTTTCAGACTGGATAAATCTTTAAGACACATACCTGTTTGGTTTGTAAGGTGAGAGCTGGTGTTTCTGTCCAGGCTGCAGCAGCTGAACCAGTAAACCTGAAAACACAAATTTAACACTTGAAAAATAAATAACCCTAGTAATAAAGAATGGTTCACTGACAAAGCTTGGCCAGTTTTGAGGTGAATAAATTAATTATTATGTTGTTACTAGATTATGACTTTATTGATCTCAGAGAGAAAAGCAATGTTTAAAATAGTTTTTTTATAATAATTTCTAACAGTAATCTCAACTCATACATTGTGACTTACTCTTGAGGCCTTACTTGTGGAGGAGCGCAGAGTTCAAATCTAGTTTTCAAGCTTGTATTTAACACAAAACTGAGCTCACTAAAGTCTCAAGTCACCACAAACAAGTTTCTCATCAATAACACACAACAAGCGGATCAGTGGATAGCTATGGACAGATTACACCACAAAGCTACAAAAAAGACACACACCGATATCATTACAAGGTAAGCTAATGCTAGCAGCTCTCGTCGCCTTCGCCTTCTGCGCTTCTTCCGCTAACTGTTTGCCACGTTCGGCGCCGCCCAGGTGTGTTCAGCGTCTAGTCTCATTCTGTTCGAGCAAAAGCAGCTCTAAGTAGTTGTTTTAGCGTGAACCTCTTCGGCCACAAGGGTTTCTCGCAGGTTCTAGAAAACAGAGGCAATCTTTCAAACTTGGTTTAAATCTGTTTTCTGGCTTCGTTTCTCCGACTCTCTGTGCTCATCCCAGAAGTTTGTGGCCAATGACAAGACACGTTGAGGCCAAAGACGACATACGTCAGCTAAGATTGGCAGAAAAACGCTGATTGGCCGAGTCTGGCCTCTGATTGGTCATAAAATATGTCCACTGCAAAGACAGATAGAGGCCTTAGATGTATTACAAGATCTGGCGCATGCGCCAGAGGTGTCATAAGTGAAGGTGAAACTCCTTTATTTGTGACTGTTTTCTGACAAACTGGACATGAGCCACATGTAATTTGTAATAGCCAAGCTAATGAGCATGCTCTTCCAACATATATGTATACTGTAATTAGTTACTGCAGCTTTAATGGCCCTGATATTGGGTTTAAGGGTCTCAAATATCCTTTTTAACTCAATTTAGTTAACTGTCCCGGGTTAACAGTCCTTGATGATCAGCATCCCCAGGGCGGAATGGAGGTACTGTAAGTCCGCTTCATCACATAAACCGCCCCAGATTACCATCACGATCTTCTACCGCGGTAGGAATTTACACTGAGACAGTTTAAGCCTTGAATATATTAGGCGCAAGGGGATGAAAGGTTTAATGAGCCTAAGTCACCATAGACTGCATATAAAAGGCCAAGACACTGCACACATCACAGAAACTATCATAAGGTAAATGTCTCACAAATTTACCAGCCTGCGCAACCAGGCTGGAATGTATGCAGCCTGCACCACACACAGTAATTGTCATGATCAGACAAGGATATTACACTGTCAAACTACTTAAAAAAACACCACATGGCTGCTCAAAGTCGCCATCACCTACTACTGCACACTGAGAAGAAATGCAGTCAGCATACTCCCCTACACGTGGATGTAATATGGCCTTGATGTTGGAAAAAAAAAGTGTGAGGGTTGAGGAGCTTAGCTAAAAACAGATGCCTTTTCCTTTGAATCTTTGCCTTTATGTCTTGTAAACTTATGAACTCTTGAATAACTTTTGAAGTGGTCATTTCAGACAACATTAAGTATAACAGTATAAAATTTAGCCTACAGTTACAACTCTTAAGGTTCCTAGACGCGGACTTGTTCTGGAGTTGTATCCTCCATTCTAGTTAGTGTCTTGATTTTTGCCTTGTCTTTGGCTCTCAGTTCTTTGTTGTTGGTTCTTGTCTTGCCTCTTGGGTTTTAATCTGTGGTGCAGTGAAGATAATGACTGAAAAGAAAAGGGGCTGTGAACCCGGTTTCTTCCTCCAGTATTCTGCTGATGTCACTAGATGTTATGTCACATGGGAATTCATCAGTACATTCTCTTAGAATGTCTTCATGCCTCTGTAACTCTCCTGTCCTATTATGGGTTTATTATTTTTGCGATAAAGTAAATAAGGAAGAATAAAAGTATAACTAAATATAGTGAAATATAGCGAAATTCTGATTTAAACATGAAAGTTGACAAGCATCCTACACTTTTACAAGTTAGCTAGCATTTTTAGAATGGTAATACCACATTTACAAAATTTACACTCACCTTTTTAGCGTCTTAGCAAAAGTAAATACAGAATGAATGAGTCGAAAGTCACTTACAGCTTGCATCAATTACATTCCATTATAAATGAAGACATACCTGCACATTTGGTGTTGGATAAGGCAGACATGATTCTAACAACAAATAATGTGTCTTAAACTTTAATTGGGCTATACAGTCCATTACACAAGTAAAAAAAGTCTTGCATGAAAATCCTGCTTCAGTAAAAGTACATTATAGCAGCAAAATAATAGTTAAAACAAGTAAAAGTCATTGGTTGTTCTGATAGTATTATATATACCAAACAAATTAGATGATCAATACTGACATCAGATCACACATCACATTACGATGAACCATAATATACTTTCTCACAAATCCCATGTAGCCACTTGGGATGTAGACCACCCATAAGAAGCACATTTATAATAAATACTTACATAGAAAGTGGCTTTAGAGAATGAACAAGATTAACAAAATTGAAGACAGGATAAGATGGTAACATAACAACTGCAAGACAATTAGATACATGTGAAAATTGGATTATTTGATGTTTTGTGATTCTTTTTCTTTCCTTCTCATTTCTTTCTCTCTTTATTTTTCTTCTCAAGATTTGATGACTTGAGTTTTAGACATTTACTTGATACGTGTTTGACCCCATTATGCCAAAGTAACAGAGAACATCGTGAAACTGTTCCTCTTCTGGAAATAAACATCTTCACTATCGCGGTATTTCAATGGTCAAACACAAACAAGCATGGCTGTCCCTCTTGACTCTTCCTTTGTGGAGTTGCGCTCTCCCTTTCTACCTCAGGATCCTGCTTACATCATCCTCCTAAGTCAACATGTAGGGGACATTGGGTGGTCTCTTTTCTCTGTCTAACCTAGTATTTATCTACTCTTGGCAGCCCGTCAGTACCGCCCGGGGTGTGAGTCATGGCAGCAGGCCCTGACTCAATGCTGCTGGTTGTCAGTAACCAGAGTCAGGAGCACAGTGGTGGCTGGCTGGGTTTAAGTAAGGGGCAAGAAGGTGCAGGACCTCACTCAGCAGCAACATGTAGCTTGTAACCTTTTACAGGTAGAGCACAACTTTGACTTTATCTCAGTTATTACCCCAATTGCAGTTCAGTGAATGTAAACTTCAGAGATACTGGTTGAGTTTAAAATTGATGGGACTATTCCATTCAATATTTCTCAAAGCCAAAATAATGTTCTAATGTCTAAAAAATATCTCTCTGACTCTTAGTTCCATTTGAGGGTTATCTATTATAAACAAATAATGCAAAAAAAATTTGCTTTACACAGTTGGTAGTTGAACAAAGGTTATTACTGGATCAGTTCATATTAAAGTGTTAAATTAATTAATTTTTGGGTGATTGGTTGTATAGAACATTTCAGGTGCACTGGTTTCAAGTGATTGAACTTCCAGGCTACTTCATCTCTGTTGCTCAGCCCCTGGGAAAATCCCACATGTTTGCTAGCCTCCTCAAGAGTCCACCATCAGTCCAGTGCCGTTCAACAAGGATGAATCCTATTTTGCACGAGCACTAATCCAAGTTCTCTCCTTCAGAGACATCTCAGTTGTACATAAAAATGATTCTATAAAAGGAAGGAGAAAATTATCAGCTTGTTTACTCTGCATTCATGAAGAGCTCCAGAAACAAAATTATTAATATTGAAAATGTAAACTAATACAATGAACATAAATATATTCATTTTAAATTTATTTAATCATATACTTAGGTGCATATAAATGTTTGTACAAATTATTTACTCATTCTCAATATAGTTTGGTGTATAGTATAGCAACATAAATACAGCCAAATTTTAAGTATTTTTTCCAATCATAGTGTCCAAAGTGAACAGTTTTGTAATATATAGGCATTCTTTTAAATCTGTTTGAATCTAGAATCTAAAATAAAGCAATAAACAAAAGCCTCTGAAAGAAACATCCATCTCATTTAAGTCAAAGTAAACACAAATTTGTGCACGTTCACATGCACATGGGTGTGTCGCACTCTCATGGGCATGAATGTGTCATCTGCGACCTCTGTTGCAGGATAATGCCTGATTTCATTCACTAACCAATGGGAGAGGAGCCACTGAGGTGGTCAATCAGTCACTGAGCTTGTGCTGCTCTATGCAGTGTTCACCTTAGCCAATGCTGTCTGACAAAAACCAGATTCAATAGATTTCAGACTGACCACACAGTCTTGCGGCATTCACAGACTTTAATACTCACCTCAGTGCTCATCAAGACTCAGAGCATTTTGCATTTTGATAAACAGGGTAATTCATCTTAAACTAAACATATCTATGTTCCTCACAGAAAGAATAATTTCAGGTGACTTACCAGCAGTAAATGCACGGATCGCATCTTCGATCTTCCTACTATACTACACTGTGGGAAGTCACGCCAACTTTCGTTCACCTTCAATCTTTGCCGCGAGAATGTCAGCTGTGAGATTTCAAGACCCACATCAGCCCCTGGAGCCGCCTGTGGCCCCATGATGTTGATCCTGACACCAGGCAGGACCAGTGGCTGGGGTTACACAGAGGGCGAACATCACAGAGACTGGCCGGTTCTTCTTGGGCTGTTAACTCTCACGTACCGAGATGCTGCAAACTCAACAGCAAGCCTTAACGCAACACCCTCCTCTCAAATTGTATGTATGGATCCTCGTCACTTTGTACCTAGGAGCTTCAAAGAAGACAGCGAGGCCATTCAGGTCTTTCTTTGATTTTATTTCTCACTGTACAGACAGTTCAAAAAAGGTTTTGGTAAACAGACCTGCTGTTTCTTTACCATTGTGAAAATGAAGGAATGATCATCGGTCTAGCCATGTGTGATTAAAAGTAAATCTTCCCAATTCTACCTATCCTTGCAGCTTCTTTGAACTCTGGCTGGCCTTGAGCCGAAGAGAGGGACTGTGTGTCATGGTGTGGACACAGGTTCTCAAGACTCTGCAGAGCGATACTCTTTAGTAGACGTGGACCCCAAGATGAAATTACTACGGTCTGGGCCTTCACTCGCAGGATGTTCAATATGAGGACTTTATTCAAGGCACACAGGACTAGACAAATCATTCATCCTGGCGTGGACTTCTCCCAAACACTCAGGCTGGTAACTGATGCATTTCAGCTTTCAGAAGAACTTCAGGCAGGAAGGTGAGGGCATCTTCAAAAGATCTGAACTCCAGCATTGACCTCTCTGTTCTAATTTACTTCAGCCTTCAACTTTCAAGGGTTTGTTTCTGTTGATTTTGAAAATCTGCTGGATTATAATTTAAAGTCAACATACCACATATTAAGCGTCCTCTGGTACATAGAAGATGATGGCACTAAACCAACTGAATATATTTACTGTACTTGATCCAAAAGTGCCAATCAAACATTCTCAGATTTGACTTTGTACATTGACTCAGATGCTATCCTCAAACTGAAACCCTACAAATATCAAGGTTAAAAGTACTGTCAACTACTGAACTACCCTGCAGTGCAGAAGCTCTGTTCTCTGGTTGTGTCTGTTTAGGCAACTGGAAGACAGCACTTTAAGCCAGAGAGGGACCTCCTATACAGGAGTTTCATGTGGATCGAAGCAAACTGCAGTGATGGCTCCACTGAGCCCACACAGGTCAGTACCACTACCTGAATGATAAGGTAAATCTTGGTTCAGGAGAATCGTTTTATGCTGATTTGGTGCCTGCGCTTTATATCATAGGTTTGAGCCTGCTGAAATCTTGGTGACTTAACCACCTATAATATTTTCATTATCCATGCGGCGTTGCACTGTTGTGAAGCTGTCTCTGAACAGAAGCAGTTCCTACGTATTTGCTGGTCCTGCCTCATGGAAGGAGCCAATCTCCATGACATAAGTCAGGCTGCACACAGACATGTCTGACTAGCACCAGAGCTTTCAAGAAGGAGTGATATTTTTAAAACATAAATCCAGACCTGGTATCAGTTTGACTATTGTTCTCCTCACAAGTTGACATAAAATTAAAAACTCAATTTATTTAACTGTCCCGGGTTAACAGTCCTTGATGATCAGCATCCCCGGGAACTTAAGGTGGAGGTACTGTAAGTCCCGCTTCATCACCGCAAACCGCCCCAGATTACCATCCACGATCTTCTACATGATGAGAATTTACCACACTGAGACAGTTTAAGCCTTGAATATATTAAATATGAGGGGATGAAAGGTTTAATGAGCCTAAGTCACCATAGACTGCATATAAAAAGATAAGACACTGCACACATCACAGAAACTATCACATATAAGGTAAATGTCTCACAAATTTACCAGCCCTGCCTGACAGGCTGGAATGTGTGCAGCCTGCACCACACACAGTAATTGTCATGATCAGACAAGGATATTACACTGTCAAACTACTGAAAAAACACCACATGGCTGCTCAAAGTCGCCATCACCTACTACTGCACACTGAGAAGAAATGCAGTCAACGACACATACTCCCCTATGTGATGTAATATGACGCGATGTTGGAAAAAAAAAGTGTGAGGAGTTTGAGGAGCTTAGCTAAAAACAGATGCCTTTTCCTTTGAATCTTTGCCTTTATGTCTTGTAAAACATATGAACTCTTGAATAACTTTTGAAGTGGTCATTTTCAGACAACATTAAGTATAACAGTATAAAATTTAACCTGCAAGTTGCTCTTAAAGGTTCCTGGACAACGGACTTGTTCTCGGGTTTATCCTCCATTCTCGTTAGTGTCTTGATTTTTGCCTTGTCTTTGGCTCTCCGTTCTTTGTTGTTGGTTCTTGTCTTGCCTCTTGGATTTAATCTGTGGTGCAGTGAAGATAATGACTGAAAAAGAAAAGGGGCTGTGAACCGGTTTTATATCCTCAGTATTCTGCTGATGTCACTGAATGTTATGTCACATACAGAATTCCATCAGTGCATTCTCTTCAGAATGTCTTCATACCTCCTGTAACTCTCCTGTCCTATTATAGGTTTATTATTTTGCACGATAAAGTAAATAAGAAGAATAAAATTATAACTAAATATAGTGAAATATAACTGAAATTCTGATTTAAACATGAAAGTTGACAAAGCATCCTACCGCACACAAGTTAGCCTAGCATTTTTAGATGATATGCCACATTTACAAAATTTACACTCACCTTTTTAGCGTCTTAGCAAAATGCAGCCACAGAATGAATGAGTCGAAAGTCACTTACAGCGCCCATCAGTCGCACATTTCCATTATAGACGAAGGCAGCCACCTGCACATTTGGTGTTGGATAAGGCAGACATGATTCTAACAACAAATAATGTATGTAAACTTTGAATTGGGCTAGCAGTCCATTACAAGTAAAAAAGTCTTGCATGAGAAATCCTGCTTCAGTAAAAGTACATACACATTAGCAGCAAAATGTGGTTAAAACAAGTAAAAGTCATTGGTTGTTCTGATAGTATTATATACCAAATAATTAGATGATCAATACTGAAGCATCAGATCACACATCACATTTACGATGAACCATAATATACTTTCTCACAAATCCCATGTATGGCCACTTGGGATGTAGAGACCACTTTCCATACAGGAGAAGCACATTTATAATGAAATGTACATCAGAAAGTGAAAACTTTAGAGAGAATGAACAAGTTAACAGAGGTGAAGACAGGATAAGATGAGTAACATAACAACTGCAGAACAATTAGATACAACATGAAAATTGGATTATTTAGTCATTTCTTGATTCTTTTTTCTTTCCTTCTCAACCCTCTTTCTCTCTTTATTTTTTTTTCTTACAAAGATTTAAGTGACTTGAGTTTTAGACTTGTTTACTTGATACGTGTTTGACCCCATTATGCAAAAGTAACAGAGAACATGCGTAGAGCACTATTTCCTCTTCACAAATAAACATCTTCACTATACGGTGACATTTCAATGAGTCAAACACAAACAAGCATGGCTGTCCCTCTTCGACTCTTCCTTTGTGGAAGTTGCGCTCTCCCTTTCACCACCTCCAGGATCTGCTTACATCATCCTCCTAAAGTCAACATGTAGGGGGACATTGGGTGGTCTCTTTTTCTCTGTCTAACCTATTTATCTATAGCAGCAGCCCGTCAGTACAAAGCGGGGTGTGAGTCATGGCAGCAGAGCCCCTGACTCAATGCTGCTTTGGTTAATCAGTAACCAGAGTGGGAGCACAGTGAGTGGCTGGCTGGGTTTAAGTAAGGGAGCAGAAGAGTCAGGACCTCACTCAGCAGCAGCAGCAGCAACAGCAGCAGCAGCAGCAGCACACACAGGGTAAGAGCACAACTTTGACTTTATCTCAGTTATTGCCTTTAATTGTGCAGTTCAGTGAATGTAAACTTCAGAGATACTGGTTGAGTTTAAAGAATTGATGGGACTATTCCATTATTTTACTCAAAGCCAAAAATAATGTTCTAAATGTCTAAAAATATCTCTCTCACAAACTCTTAGTTCAATTTGAGGGTTATCTACTTCATAAACAAATAGTACGAAAAATTTGTTTACAGTTGGTAGTTGAAGACAAGGTTATTATGGATCAGTTCATATTAAAGTCATCGAGTCATTGGGTACACAGGTGGGTTGGTTGTGTATAAGAACATTTGAGTGCACTGGTTTCATTGATTAGGAACCAAGGCCATGTCCTATGGTACATGTCCAAACACAGGAAAATCCCATGTTTGCTAACCTCCTCCAAGAGTCCATCAGTCCACATTTCTGCACGTTCAACTCAAAGGATAAAGTCCTATTTTGCATAAGAGCACTAATCCAAGTTCCTCTCCTTCAGAGACATCTCAGTTAATGCATAAAAATGATTCATAAAGGAAAGGAGAAAATTGTCAACTTGTTTACTCTGCATTCATGAAGAGCTCCAGAAACAAAATTGCAATGGCCAGTTAAGAAAATGTAAACTATTTTAATGAACTTGTCAATATATTCATTTTTTAAATTTTATTTAATCATATACTTAGGTGCATATAAATGTTTGTATTGCAAATTATTTACTCATTCTCAATGTGTTTAGTTGTATAGTATGTAGCAACATAAATACAGCCAAATTTTAAGTATTTTTCCAATCATAGTGTCCAAAGTGAACAGTTTTGTAATATATGGTGACATTTGCACATAAATCTGTTTGATCAGAATCCAAATAAGCAATAAACAATATCTGAAAGAAACATCCATCTCATTTAAGTCAGTAAACACAAATTTGTGCACACGTTCACATATGCACATAGATGTGTCGCACTCTCACATAAGAACGTAGATGTGTCTTTATCTATGCGACCTCTGTTGCAGAGGATAATGCCTGATTTCATTCACTAACCAGCAGGAGAGAAGACACACAAAGAGTGGTCAATCAGTCACTGACATGCTGCTCTATGCACAGTGTTCCTGCCAGCCAATCCTGTCTGACAAAAAACCAGATTCAGCCAGATTTCAGACTAAAGCCACACAGTCATGCAGCATTCACAGACCACCCAATACTCACCTCAGTGCTCATCAAGACTCAAGAGGCATTTTGCATTTTGATAAACAGGGTAATTCATCTTAAACTAAACATATCTGTCTTCCTCCACAGAAAGAATAATTTTAAGGTGACTTACCAGCAAAAGGTAAAATGCACGGATCGCATCTTCTAGTCTTCCTACTATGCTACTGCCTGTCAGGAAGTCACGCCAACCGCGTCTACGTTCACCCCTTCAATCTCTTTGCCGCCGAGAATGTCAGCTGTGAGACCCTGCAGACCCAGACATCCAAGCCCCTGGAGACACTTCCTGTGGCCCCCCTTGATATTGAAGTCCTGACACCAGACAGCAGGGACCAGTCAAAACTGGATGCACAGAGGCAGAACATCACAGAGAGGACGGCGGTTCTTGCGGAGCTGTTGAACTCTCTCGGCCTGAGGATGTACCAGGCTCTCAGCAGCAAGCAGCCCAGCACCAACACCCTCCTCTCTCCAGTCAACATGTATGGATCCCTCGTCACTTTGTACCTGGGAGCTTCCAAGAAGACAGCGAGGCCATTCCAGGTCTTTGCTTTTGATTTGTTCTCACTGTACAGACAGTTCAAAAAGGGTTTTAGGCAAACAGACCCTGCTGTTTCTTTACCATTGAAAATGAAGGAATGATCAATGCGGTCCTAACCATCTATGTGATTAAAAAGTAAATCTTTCCCAATTCTCTTCTATCCTTGCAGCTTCTTCTGGGCCTGAGCAGTGACACTGACCGAGAGGACTGTGTGTCCTTAGTTGACGGACACAAGGTTCTCAAGACTCTGCAGAGCATTAACTCTTTAGTGGACGACGGACCCCAAGATGAAATTACTACCCAGGTCTGGGCCTTCACTCGCCAGGATGTTCAGCTATCTGAGGACTTTATTCAAGGCACACAGGACTTCTCAGACAAATCGTTCATCCGCAGCGTGGACTTCTCCAAACCTCAGGAGGCTGAGCAACTGGTGAACAACTTTGTAGAGAAGACTTCAGACGGGAAGGTGAAGGGCATCTTCAAAGATCTGAACTCCAGCAGTGACCTCCTGTTCGTTACTTCCTTCAACTTTCAAGGTTTGTTTCTGTTGATTTTGAAAATCACACTGAGATTTATAATTTAAAGTCAACATACCACATATTAAGACGTCACTCTTTCTAATTGCTAGAATGATAGCACTAAACCAACTTCCGAATATATTTACTGTACCAGTCCAAAAGTGCCAATCAAACATTCTCAGATTTGACTTTGTACATTGACTCAGATGCTGTCATATCAAACTGAAACCCTACAAATATCAGAGTTTAAAGTACTGTCAACTACTGAACTACCCTGCAGTACCTGACTCTGTTCTCTGGTTGTGTCTGTTTAGGCAACTGGAAGACAGCCTTCCAGCCAGAGAGGACCTCCTTGCAGGAGTTTCATGTGGATGAAACAACTACAGTGATGGCTCCACTGATGACCCACACGGGTCAGTACCACTACCTGAATGATAAGGTAAATCTTAGTTCAGGAGAATCGTTTTTTATGCTGATTTGGTGCCTCGCTTTATATCATAGGTTTGAGCCTGCTGAAATCTTGGTGACTTAACCCACCTATAATATTTTCATTGTCAAGGTGCGGCGGTGCACTGTTGTGAAGCTGTCTCTGAGCAAACGGTCCTACATGTTGCTGGTCCTGCCTCATGAAGGAGCCAATCTCCATGACATAGAGTCAAGGCTGCACACAGACATGTCTGACTGGCACCAGAGCTTTCAAGAAGGGTGAGTATTGTTCATTTTTAAAACATTAAATCCAGACCTGGTATCAGTTTTGACTATTGTTCTCCTCACAAGTTGACATAAAATTAAAATACTTTTCATCTTAAAATTAAAAATATCTTTCCCCCTCACCCACCCAGTCTGTTGGAGCTGTCACTGCCAAAGTTCTCCATGTCTTCTGTGACTGATCTGCATGACCTGCTGACCAACATGGATCCAGAGATCGAGGCCCAACTGTTGGGCTCCCAGGCTGACTTCAGCCAACTCAGCAACATCAAACCCTTCACTATAGATAAGGTGAACTAAATGAGTGGTCAGCTTGTCCTATAATGACAACTACTCGCTGTGTATATGTGCATCATCAACAGATTTCCCTGTCTCCTCTCAGGCTGTCAACAAGGTGCTGTTTGAGATGTCAGAGGAAGGAGCAGAACCTCAGGACAAGATACAAGAAGCAGGCATCCCTCTGAAACTGTCCATCAATCGGCCTTTCTTCTTCTCTGTCATAGAGGGAGAGTCTAATGCCATCCTCATGCTGGGCAAGATCACAAATCCTACACTGTAAAGTTACATAGGGTTTAAAACCAACAAAAACCTCTGACATGAAAAATGTCCAACAGACCCATTCCTTTTTGATCTACTCTATCAGCTTAAATTTCCACAGGGGCTGAAATCAATCATTCAACAGACATCTCCTTTAGATCATACCCTTGCTTTTCCACTGAAATAATGGCCACATACAGTACATGAGGAATGAAGCACAATCTCGCTCCAAATGAATCCATCAATATTGAACAATGTTATCTTTCACCACCTACCTGATCCTCTCTTCAAACTCAGGGAGTCCCTGTTTCAGTATTTATGAAAACCTGTTACTTTAAGCTGAGTTGTTTTCAAGCCGGCTGTTAAATCCTAATTAGTTTTTTTCTGTAAAATTTGTTATAGCAGAGTTCTGTACAGTATTTTTCAGTTGAGTAGGTACAGTAACTGTGATTCTCTACATTGAATGACTAATACATTGTATATTGTAACTAAGAGTTTATTTTTGTTGTTACGATTTGTGATTGCTAAAATAAAACATTTGTTTCCCAATATGCTGTAGTTCACGTGTCATTGTTTTTCATCAGGATTTCCGTCAAAGTTTTTACTATTACAGTGCTTCAAACACGTCTTGAATTAGTATCCATCACTAGGTCAGGAGAGTGAAATCATCTGAAATAACAATTTGTTGTACACAATGTTCAAAATCCCGTGTCTATCTTGGTAGTACTGAGGGAAAACTACTACACAACCACTCATAGTTACTTCATCACCTTTGTATTAAAAACACAAATTCTTTTTTCCCCAGTTTATTATGTTAAACATATTATATTATACAACTTTGATTTTAACAAAAATGTACACATTACACGCTAAAAGACGTCTTTGCGGTAAATCCTTCACCCAGAAGCAGAAATTAGGCAAATATTGTTTGATTACAACCTCTTGGCCATTGTAGAGCAGTGCATATTACCAGCATCCAGCATCAGTCGTTTTGTAAAAGATTTCAGGGACACAGCACCATGTGGGCCCTCTTGTTCACACTGCCTACAGCACAACCAATGATGATCCAGGCAGTAGTTTCAAAATTCTGAGAAGGGATTTCAGTAGTGTCAGTTCTTGTCCTACATTCTTTGTGCTCTGATCACCATCAACCGTTACCAGACCAGGACTTCGACCTTCTTTCCCTTTCCAGGTCTTCAGGAAATCCAGGGATGAGTGCAGCACGTTAATGGGTTTTTAGTTACTGTGAGATCAAGTTTTTACTGGTTCTGCTCAGCAAGCTCTCGGGCCTCTTTCACAAGGTCCATCAGAGTGGAAAACATGGAGATTTCACTTGGCTGAAGACCCATCTTCTGGATCTGACACAAACAGTACAAAGCCACATAAGAGTGAATAACCAAAACTAACAACCTAGTAGCAGTTTGTAAATTCAGCAGTATTTTTCTACAGTATACACTCCCTGTGCACTTTATTAGGATCACCATGCTGAGAGCTGGGTAGGGCCTCCCTTTGCTCTCAAAACAGCCCCAGTTCTTCAGTTCTGGATACCACAAGATGTTGGAAACATTCCTTTTAGATTCTGGTCCATGTTAACATGACTCCATCACATAATTTCTGCAGATATGTCAGCTGCACATTCATGCTGCCAATCTCCTGCTCTGCCACATCCCAAAGGTGCTCTATTGGATTCAGATCTGGTGACTGGGGAGGCCACTGAAATACACTGAACTCATTGTCATGCTTATGAAACAAACTTTTGCTTTGTGACATGAGTAACCATTAGAAAATGTTAATTTGTGGCCATGGTCAGCAGCAACACTGAGATAGGCTGTGGCACCACCAGCCTTGACTACTGACACAAGGCAGGCTGGGTCCACTGATTCACGCTGTTGACGCCAAATTCTGACCCTACCATCTGCGTGCCTCAGCAGAAATCCAGATTCATCAGACCAGGCTACATTTCTCCAGTCTCCAGTCTGTCCAATTTATTGGTGAGTCCACTGCAGCTTCAGATTTCTGTTCTTGGCCAACAGGAGTGGAACCTGACATGGTCCTCTGCCCATCCACCTCAAGGTCTGACATGTTGTGGTTTCTGCTACGTTTTTCTGCTCTCCATAGTTGTAGAGAGTGGTTATATGAGGCCATTCTCCTCTGACCTGTCTCACAATCAGGGCATTTCCATCCACAGAACTGCCGCTCAGTGGACATGTTTTGTTTATTTTGAGTGAACTCTAGAGATCGTTGCGAGTGTGAAAATCTCAGGAAATCAGCAGTTTTATAAATAATTAAACTAGCCCGTCTGGCACCAATATTTATGGTCAAAGTCACTGAGATGACATTTTTTACCCATTCTGATGACTGATGAGAAAATAAAGTGAAGCTCCTGACCTGTATCTGCATCATTTTATGCATTTTACTGCTCATGATTGGCTGATTGGATAAACACATGGATAAGCAGGTGTTCCTAATAAAGTGCTCAGTAAGTGTATATATGTTTTTCTCTGAGGAAAGTCCATTGTTAGTCACATATTTAAGTATAAGATAAGATAATCCTTTATTAGTCCCACAATGGGGAAATTTACAAAATCTATAACCATCCACTGCTGGACTCGAACCAGCAACCTTGTGATCCATAGGCAACTGCTTTACCTGTTGCACCACTGAAGACCATGTGTCTCCACACGTGTCTGCATAAGTTTGTGTGCTTGTCAAACACAACTAACCTGTTCCCCCAGATATTCCACATCCAGTGCCAGCTGAAGACGGATCTTGCTGTCATCTGTGGGTCCACCGTTTGCTCCTGCCGTGGTAGCTGTGGTCGCGCCCTTTCTGGCTTGCTTCAGTCTCTTCAGACTCTCCTCCATCTTCCTCACTGAGCTCAGCACCTCTGAGATGGTCTCATAGTACCTGAACGCAAACAGTGGACATGTCAAAAAAGATGGAAGAAATACAACTGTATATTGTTTGTAATTTTACTTAAGTATATCCGTGATGGGACACTTTAAAATGAAGTTGACTAACATTTTTTGTTTATACTAAAGGCATGAGCACATCTATGCACTGGCCGTGGTCAGTACTTCTGTAGTCAACTACATTTTTCAGCACAGGTATTATCTAATCTAAATCTTATATGGGTCTGTTTGTGTGTGTAAAATTACCTCTGTGTGCAGTCAGACAGTGCAATTCGCAGCCATTCTTGTGCTGTAGAGGGGGTGACCAGCCCCGTTGAGTCTGTCAGCAACTGATGCAACGGACGTAAGGCGTTGTCCATGTACGCTGATGCACGTGTTGGCAGATCCTACACAGGGAGGAGGAATTCAGACATTATAGGTTTTCACAAACTTGATGGTGTAAAAAGCAACTTAATACCAGCTGAGAGCTTTTGTTGACCTCCTGTTGTCAAGTGTACAAGGTGTGTCAGTACACAGTAACATCACTAACATTTGTGGTTGCAGGTGAAACAGCACGTGCAGTAAATGTGTGCTTTGTGTTGTTCCATTGTGGAAGCATGAATATAGAATCAGGCAGCAGAATTTACTATGAGGACTTGAAACACATTGAGAGGAAATAAAATTTGCTTTATAAATCCGTGTTAAATACTTAGTGTCACTCTTATCCAAATAAAATGTTTATTAATAAGGAAACATCATATCATAGATGCAGCTTATCACGGTTCAGCAGCACTTGGAGGTGATATTGGTGGCCACTGGAGGGCAGACAGGATAACTATGAGTGAGCAAGTGAGTGGATGATTGGGGTAAGGATGTTGAGCAGGAAATTCTTGGCACAAGTTTGACTTACTGAAAATCAGTCCAGTCAAAGGACATTGAACTGCAGTGACTGCGTTACTTTCTGGAGCACAAGAAATCTCTTAAACGTGTGCCCAGCCTTATACTGAAACATCATTTAGTTCACTGATTGGCTCAATTTTAGAGCCAATAATATTCAAATACTCCAGTGGCATTTGTTTGAATGCCATTCATGCATTAACATGCATCATCCCTCCAGGTTTCATCAAAGTCTGACCAATCAGAGCATTTCAAATGTGAAATTCTGACCTTTAATTATACGTAGTATTTCCCTCAGAAATGTATATGCCATAACACGGTTCCATGTGCATTAGCCCTCCGAGGGATGTTATGTGACTGGTCGATGTTATATGATGAAATATAGGAAAAACGCGTACGTGTGCATGTTTGCAGCTTCACTAACCTTGTTAGTCCTGCGGTAGAGTCGTGGAACCTCAGATGCACTCTTCAGGAAGCGGCAGCAGCGTTCAGTCAGATGCTGGGTCATCCTGGCGCTCAGAGTGGGAATGCTACTTGACAGGCAAGCCTTGGAGTCAGCTAGAGCCTCTGACATAGAAGAGAGCACCAATAAATGCAATGAAGTACACATAGTCTGAGCTACCATTGTGCTAAAATAATAATACTTTGTGATTAGGACTTTGTCAATTAAGATGTCATGCTCAATAGCCTGTTGGGGTTTTTGAATGTTTTGATTTTTTAAATGTCAGTGAACAATGACATTTATGACTGCATGACCATGTGTCCACTTAGCATGCATTATAATTAAGACTTATCTATAATTATATAATCCAAAAAAACTTAAACGATTCTAGTCTATCTTCATGTTTTTTTCTCCTCATTTACTTACAAATATTACTTACTGCAGCTTACCTTCCACAATTGTGAAGTTTTTGAATCCGATAGCGTCTAAACGCTGCCTGACCATTTCTGACACCTCAGGGATCTAAGAGAAAGACGAGCTAGCTGTCAGTTTGGAAACAAGTAAAAAATGGAGAACTAAAACATTAAATAAAAACATTACAAATTACTGTGTGTAATTTATTTAAATAAACTGGAACTACATATATAAATATATGTATTTATTTTGTGTGTGTGTGTGCACCTGCTCCTGCAGCTTCTGGATGTCAGCGGCAATGTAGACCAGTTGCTTGGTGGACAGGGAGGTAGGACTCCCGCTCTCGCTGCCACCATCATCCAATGAAGTTCGGCTGGAGGTGGAGGAGGCTGAGCTGGGCAGAGGCCTGGTTGGCTCTTTCGTCACCTCAGGGGATGGAGTCTTAGTCAAAACCTGGGCAGACACAGATACAGATGAGAATAGAGACCAACTAACAGCAGCATGGCCAATCATTTGCATACTGCTTTGTTGGAACTACTGCTTTTAAAAATAATCTTTAAATCATTATAGTTCTCCTCTGGTCTATTTAAGACTACCTCATTGAGAAACTTGGCATATCGTGAGTAGAGCTGCAGAGTGAGCTTCCAGAAGCGATGGGCCAGAGGTGACAGGTAGACCTTGTCTGACCAGCACCTCACTAGACAGGACCACAACACCTCGGACACCTGCAGGTGGTATGCACTGCCAGCTGGACATGAAGAGACACAGACACACAGTTACTGTGAGTAAAGTGATAGGTCCACACTAACATTCATGACAGAAAATATATTCCTACCTGGTGCAGCCTCTAGTCCATCACTTATGGCATTCTCTAGACTTCCTGCTGTTTCCTTGTACCTAAAAAACAAGGAGAGACATACAGAGGACAAAACAATCAATGTGTTATCAGCTTATTTCTTGCATCAGCTCTGATATACACATGCTCATGACGTGAAACAACTCTGTGTGTATTGGAAATTATGGACTTTCCAGTGAAGATGAACTGTGCAGGTTTGTTTTGTGAAATGAGGACACTCTAATCTTTGTCTTGGCGTGCAACGATGAATGTGTGTATTGTGTACTTTACAGTGTGTGTGTGTTTGTTGGGGTGGGACAAACAGTAGACAACTTCTTTACTTTTTCACACAGATCAATGACCATTCAGTCAAGGTCCAGTGTCATGTTTGTGGGCTACATTTAATAATACGCTGATCCTCAGTTTACATTTTGCTTCTTGTCATCATTCTGCATGAAACTCACACCGACAAGCAGTTTTCCAGATTCCTATAATACTCAACTCAACTTTTGAACGTCTGCCAACTTGTCTTTTTCCCCTAAAAAATGCTGACAGGCTGCAATTTTAATCAAAGCTTGTCTCTTGAGTCCATAAAGCAAGACCAGTCAATTCTTCAAAATACATGCTGCGCAGAAATTACACCTTCACCAACTTCTGACCATATTTATTTAAGCTGAAATGTCTAAATTTAAAAGATTAAAGCACATCTATTCTCTACTGCATGCAAGTAAAACAATGTAATAATAGAGTATGTATTTTAAACATTCTAAACCAAAATATCCATTACCTCGAAGTAATAGTTTGACATTCTGGGAAATAAGCTTAGCTGCTTTCCTGCTGAAAGATGAGAAGCCCGATACCACTCTCATATCTAAATGTGAATGCAAGTCGATGGTTAGCTCAGTTAGCATTAAGACTGGACACAGGAGCAAACAGCTAGTTTGGCTCTGTCCAAAGATAACGAAATCTGCCTATCATCCCCTCTAAAGCTTGATAAGTAACCTGTTGTATCTTGTCTGTTTAATCTGTACAAAAAAGCACAAAAATGATTCATTGTAGGTTTACAGGTGGTTATGTGTGGGACTGTTTCTTGGCCAGGCTCAGTGTCTCCCTGAAGTTTCCACTGGTTGTCTGGCAACCAAGTATACAACACTTTGATGTCATACTGCCAACATGTTTAAGGCTGACATCTGTACTTAACAAAATGTTCAATATGCATAGAATAAGCTACAGGATATCGTATGTAGAGTATAAATTCAATTGAGGTAATACACACCGTAGTTGAAAGTAGACAGGCAGGTTCCATTTGTTGTGGAAGCTGGTATATGAAGGATGTACTCTCAGTCTCTTCACACTTGCCTGCGAGCTGCACTGACGCTCAAACCTCCGCACAAACTCCATACTCACGCTGTAGCGCTAGAAAAGAAGACAGAGTCTACTCAGTTTTACACTGACCTAAGTGACTGTATACAAAACACAAAACTTTTTTCAAAGTGAGTGCATACACACACCAACCGTGTCACTGTGACTGTACCTCAAAGAATATGTCTGGGTTTCCTGGGTTGAAGAGGTAGGCCAACCTTTCCTCTATTCCTTTGATCATCTCTGGCCACACAGAGTTCACCAGGAAATCATAGCCTGGCACTATGTCAGCTTTGTCACTGAGGAGAAAGGGAACATATGCTGTGATACTTTCTATACTTGGACACTACTTCAGCCACGGATTAATTTTACGTGCACAAAAGAGCAGTAGTTGTTATTTTTGAAAAAATCTCTGAAGCCCACTAGACATTATGAAGCTGACACTCTTTATGACAGAACATTTTCAAATCTCTTGAGCATGATAATTATGTGAATGTATTAATTACAAAATAAGCGAACATCAAAGTGCGGAAAGATCACACAGCCCGGTCATTCTGTATGCACAACAGGATGAAAGCAGACGCTTTTCTTTTCTAGTAGAGACAAAAGGATTTCTATACACAACAAAGAACTACTTGATATGTGATCATGCAGATTAATACCACATGAATACCTGGATATGGCTCCTCCAGTCACCTCCCTTAGCAGTCTACAGTGATGGGGAACAAACTCCAGCAGTCTAGAGTACATCAGCTGGAGACCATTTGGACTGGACTTCACCACCTCTTCAACTATCACCTAAAAGAATGAGAGGAGAGAGATGAGATTTCTAGCTGCTGATCTATAAACTGTAGCCTATTATAGCAGGATATGCTGGAATTTCAGTTTAAGAAGCTCAGCATTTACATAGTACAACCTCTTGCTATATTAATTATGAACTAATGAAGCTGCCTCCCTGGTCATGCAGTTTTTTTTAGCCCGTATAAGGCTAATTACAAGTGACTCACCAACTTAATATATCACAGTTAAAACAAAAAAATGCTTGGGAAAAGTTAGCAATTTATGTCCTCAAATAGCTGAGAGGCCCTAGGATCTACAGAATATCAACACATGTGCTGAATGTTTACCTGGTCCATGTATGGTTTGACCAGCACCTGTCCCACGAGGGCCTCAGCATCTCGGGTCTTGTCTATGGTGGCATACGTCCTCAGGCAGTGACGCACCATGTCCACATTGGATGTTTGCAGACCCTCGATCAGCAGGCCCTCTAGAGACTGCTGCAGCATGGAGGTGATCCCTGCGATACGCTGGCAGAGGATGAAACTTTGTCAAAAAAAGTATTCTATTCTACCAAATGAAACATCTATCAGTGTGTGCGGATCAAATATTTCGAGGATAATTTCTGTATAGTCAGTGCATCAATGTTTTTTTCCCATAACAGAGGTGCCCTTAGCACTACCAAGAAGGTTCACACAGAAGCTGATTATCTTTGATTATCAGGACTGATGGATTGACAGAGGAGCAGCCAGGCAGAAAAACTGTTTGACTAACTGAGTGGCTATTGATTAATCAGCCGTCTGACTGATTGACCATTGACACTTACAGGTCTGACTTTGTCCAGCAGGGGCATGCCTTTGCTTTGCACGGCGTGGAACTGCAGCTGGTTGAATTCGGTAGCTATTCTCTCCAGGATCTGACCTGCTAACAAAGGACTGTACACAGACAGACAGACATGAAGTCACTCAGAACAGAAATATAGTTTTCCACACTGCAGCTCCTGACAAAGATAGATACATAAATTTATAACCAGGATCTTCTCTAGTTAATTTAATTTGTACATTGATGGACATCCTACTTACCATACCTGTTTAGCCTAGACATTGAAAGGCAAATATTTAAACTGGCATTACTTGGTAAATAACCCGCCCATATTCAATGATAGGTTAGCTACCAACTGAAGCCAGTGGGTTTATTGACATGTCAGTTCCCCACCTGCTGATTTCCAGAGCGCTGGATTCCTTGGAGTTCTGTGAGTGGAGGATCTTCTCAATCTTCTCCACTGAGCGCACCACCTGGATTAGCCTTAATACACACACCTGATGGATGGTGACAGTTAAAAAGAAGGTGATAATTGAAATTATCCCACAAAACAGACAACTATTCAACTATCTGAAAAGTAGCAATGGTATGTAATAATTAAAAAACAGGTTAAGCATGACTGCCACAGAGGATTGTAAAGGTGAGTGTAAAACATATTTAATGATGTATAAAAAATGTGACAAAATGATATCAATTGACAGGGAGATGAGGAACCAAACCTTTTTTTTCTGCAGATCTTCTTGCTTGGACAGCTGGTTGTCTATGGCCTGAATCACTTCACTCACACATGACCGTAGGCTCTGCAACAGACAACAGTCAGCAACATGCATAAAGCTTCTGCAGCTGGAACTAATTAAGACTTACAGTATACTTAATCGGACCACATACCATAACCTCTTCTCGTAACTGTCCCAAAGGCACAGAGAGCTGATTGAGGGCTTTGTCCATCCCCACCTGAGACAAGGGAGCAGAGGTCTGAGATTAGAAACAGTCTACCCTCACACTATTAGACTAACTTTTAAAAATAAAAACTGTGTCATGCATTCCCATAAATTTTTCAAGAGCATATTAAGAGCCAAAGAGTAGTTAATTTTTGAGGCTGATATTGATACTTGAGAATACTAAAATTCATTAATAATCAACCAATATTCCTCTTTATTTCTCATCTTTTGACATATAAAATAAACAAATATTTAGTGATAGATATGCCTTTCTATGGATATTTTACAACTGAACTCTGTTATCAAAGATGACAGTAACATTTAATATTTGAGATAACTTTTTCCTAAATTTGAACACACAAAACAATAGTTGCCTACTGATAAAACTGGTTTATAGTTTGGGCTTTACAGCATACAACAATCAACTAATGATAATCTTTATTATCAATTAATCTGGAGATTATTATTTCTCAAAATAATTTACTTACATTTTTTATATAAAATGCCAGAAACCAGCGAAAAATGACTGTTATAATTCCCCACAGAAACATCTTCAAATTTGGGTCCAGTGGTCCAAAATTCAAAGATCAAGCATCAAATCCTAATGTAGAGTAATGGAATGTAATGGAGAGTAAATATTTGACATTTTTGCTTTAAAATGACTAAAATTATTATTTGATCAGCCAAAATAGATTGATTTTCAGTCAAGTGCCTAAATGATTAATCAAATAATCACTGAAGCTCTACATATATCTAAATATTTTAGCTGTGATCCATTGACCCAGTTCATAATGAGGGTCGGTCTTGCCTTTTACACATTATGAGACAATCCAGACCTGGACACTGATTTCTGGCCGGATCATGGTTTTAATGTTCAAAAATTAGAGCCACAGTGGCCGGTAACAGGCATAACATAAATGACAACTGACCAAGTTGGTGGAGAGGTTAACAAAGTCTGCATAGTCCTTGTTGATGAGCTCCACCATGGCTGTTTTCAGCAGCTTATAGTAGAGCTCCAGGTCCTCTCTCATCTCCTCCAGCTGGACCTGCTTCCGACATTCCGCCACAAACTGGTCAACGTCGAAGTCATCCTGCAGACAGAGAGATAGCAACAGGATACAAACGCATTTAGTGTTGCCAGCCATGCATGCAATAATATCCAGTGTTGCTAACACATGAGCAGGTAAAGTATCAGTAAATGTAAACAGAAAATCGATACAGAACACAAACTCAAGTACAATATGAAGCATGAACACATTTTTCCCATTACTAATGTCGTTTGCTATTAAGGATTAGCGATGCTTTCTGTTTGACATGACGTTAAAAACAATAGCTATGTCTGTCACTGAAGATTAAGCACTGAAAATAAAGTATCTTTATTCAATAAAGAAAGATGTCAGAAACGGGGGCATCCTGTATGTCCAGCTATTAGCAGTTTACCTTAGCTTAATGCTAACTAGTTTGACAACGTCAGCTACGGTTAGTGCGTTACCCAACGTAACGTTAACGGATTCTCACCTTCATAAAAACGTCTTTGTCGAAGCACAGAGAATCTGGGCCCTTTGGTAGGTTCATTTTGGATCATAAAACACAACTACAACACAAAGACAGAAAAAAGTGACAAGCCTCCAGTTAGCTGCTGTGGCCAAGCTTCCGCAAACATGGCAAGAGCACCAACAAAGAAGAGTCAGAGTGCTGCTGCTGCGCCCTCTAGCGGCCGGTGTTGCACAGTGTCCTGTTGTCCTTACAGGGCGCTGTTGCACGGATGGAAGTGGGTATTGCTATTCAGTCTTTAAAAAGGGTGAAAGAAAGGCCAAACCCCTCGTCTGACTATGTTTAAATGCTGCAGATTTCTGTTTAATTTCCAAACACAGCAAGGTTTCTGATGGCCTTCACTCTGTTGTGCCTCTGTTGATCACTGATGTTGATGCAGCTTATTATATAAACCCAGCTAAAACTAATACAACAGCCATATTGCAATACATCCTAAACATCAGGAACGTTATAATGTTCAGTTTGTGTTGAAATCATTGTAGTATTATTATTGTTGTTGCTTCTCGAAGCACAGCTTTGATGATTGTGTCCAAGGAGCATCCAAAACAACTCAGCTCATCCAGATGTTGCTTTGCAGACTACAGATGTTGACTTCTGTGATGACTCTTCAGTGCAGACCCTGTTTTTTAATAGCAACTCTTGACCTAAAAGTCCTGTCAAATAAATTAAGGCCTGAATACTTAATGAACTTATATAATACTTTTTTTTTCATGACACATAAAGTAGACTAACAGTGCATTAACATTTAAAGAAAGATTAATTTATTTATTTCACTTCAGAAATCAACTATATATGTGAATGCATCAGGAAATGTCACTTTTTCATTTTACCTTAATAAGCTAATGTTACTGGCATTATTGTAACTTACAGTTCCCCTTGTGTTTGCCACTTGTCAACAAATTGTAATGACAATATTTTACTTAGACATTAAATTTAATGGACAATTTGTAATAGGCTCTAAAGCTAAATGGAGCTTGTGATTTAACTGTTTGGTTAAAAAAAAAAAAAAGAAGTCTTTTTTGCATTGCAATATTTCATTTTAAATATTATCCTATCCTCAATTTAAGCCTCTCCTCTTTGAGTTTGGGTTAGAGAGTGCAATCTTATTGGATGGCTATGGTGTCAGGTCAGGTGATGCAGCGGCAGCCACTACACTCTCTCTGTTTCCTCTCGTGTGGAGAAATCGCTGCTTGTATTTCCAACCCGGATGCTGAGCCATAACTGCTGATAATTCTGCCCAGTGCGCAGCGCTGTGAGCAGAGCGAGGGAGCGGAAATATTTCAGTACCCTTGAAGCGGACAGCTCTCTCCGGATCCACGCGCTTTCTGACCGCCGGGCTCCGCATCCGAGCTTGGAGGGCAGAAGGTGTGTGTGTCGGGGGGGGGGGGGATCATAACTCATACCTAAAATAGGGGGAGGGTATACCCGCCACATTAAAAGGCAAACACCTCCCTGCTCTTGCAAGAATCGTGACCACTTGCACGCCGTAGTGGAAGGGTGAGGGAAAGAGGGAGGAAGGAAGAGAAAGGTGGAACAGAACATCACTACAGAGAGATGGCGGAGTGCGGGCGGAAGGCGCTGTCTCTCCTGGAAGCGGCCCGCTCCCGGTACGAGAGCCTGCAGATATCCGACGACGTGTTCGGCGAGTCCGGGGATGACAGCAGCGACAATCCCTTCTACAGCACCTCCGGAGACTCCGACTCTGACAACTACATAGCCGAGGTAGGCGAGGAGGAGCAGCAGCAGCATCAGCAGCAGCAGCAGCAGCAGCAGCACCACCACCACCACCACCAAAAACGGGGCGATAAGGAGAGCGGGCACACCGGGGGAGCAGGGGGTGGTGGAACCGGTCCCCCGGGCTCTCTGTCCCGTAGTCAGGCAGAGGAGGAGGGCTGGATGGAGACTCTGCAGGATGTCACTGTGCCGGCGTACAAAGAGACATATGGTGAGACGTGATGCACGACAAGATGAATAAGGTCATTTGTTCAAACGGGGAAGAATTGCCCGTGGGCGTGAAGTGATTGGATAGAGACAGACAGATATAGTGCAGTTCATGGTTTTCAGGTCAGGCAGGCCATATCTGTGGATCCCAATCTGGTGCCAAAACAGCACACAAAAGCCTATTGCTCCGGTACAACTGGATGCTTGTTTCATTTTCGTTGTGTGTGTGTGTGTGTGTGTGTGTGTGTGTGTGTGTGCGTGCGTGCATCCTCCTTGTGCGTGTGTGTAGTGACTGAGTGACTGAGAGAAGCATGACACTGCATCAGTAATTGCTGTAGTGAGTTAATGGCAAACGCTTAGCCTTTGATACTTCACCCCTTGGTGCTGTGGTACACATGCTACCCTGTGCGTGTGTGTTCATGTTTCAGGGCATTGCAGGGAGACATGCAGATTAATTTAGAAAAGCAGCATGGTGTTTCTCTTGGCTCAACACACACACACACATCATACATATGTTTCGTATAGCAGTGTATGTGTGCAGAATACTATGTACAAATGCTGACCTCTCTTCCTCTTGCACCAAGTTAATTAATAGTACTCATAACTGTATTAATATGAGACACAAGCTCAAGGCACCCTGATTTTGTTTGCACACTTTCTCTTCAAATGTGTGTGTGTGTGGATCGTGACAGTAAAGCAACCACACTGCTTTGTCTCTCCGTCTTTCTCCCAAAAGCATTGTCAAATTGTTCTCATGCTGCTTAAAACCCCACTGATAGCCGATATGTAGCCTACCACACTGTCCGCAGATAGCATTCATCTACCACTATGTCCAATATGCATCACGGAGTGAGGTTAGGGTTTACAGTGCAGTCACCTTCTGTCAGGCTTCATTTTGGATTTGCTCTTCTCCTCTAGTCTCTTTTGCCTCAGCTGAGAGGCAAAGACGATTGGTGGAAACGCCGTCCCGTATCCACAGTGACATGCACCATTGCACCCTTGGTGGTGAACCAGCATATGGCTGTAGCAGATATGGACCAAGCCTCAGTCTGCTTACACACACAGCACAGAAACACACACACTGGAGCATTCACATTCACATGTATAACAGCACAAGCTCAAAGTTGACTGTAGGTAAAGTGCCAGGAATACACCAACAGCAAAATATACCATTTAATAACAAAAAATAAAAGACTACATGTGAGTGTCTTATCATGAAATAAAAGTTTTTAACTACTCCATCTTCTGTTTTAAGCTATGGTGCCCAAATTGAAAGTGGTGCCGTTGGCCATTGGCCTTTAGAAAGTAGGATTACCGAGCAGGACACCTAATGAAACCTGTAACAGCTCTGTTCTCTGTACTTCTGTCCATGTTCCAGATTTATCTACCACTAACTCCAGTACACATCAGGGAGTGAGGTTTGGGTTTATATTGCAGAGCCTTCTGTGAGGCTTCATTTTGGATTTGTTCTTTCAGTTATCCAGCTAACTTCATTAATCCTACTTTGTGAGAGAGAGCCCAGATATGGAGCGGTGCCTATTACACTCATCCAAAATAATCTGGACCAAATCGTGCTAAGCTGGGGTACCATGACAACAAAGATTATGGTGAGAAAAGTGTTACAGGATGTACTGTACTGTACTTCCACATCCCTGGCTCTGTCCTGCTCTGTTTGGCTGTTTTGGCTTTGTTGACTTAAGATAGGGAGGCAGCAGGTGTGTCTGTCTGCTTTGTATAGTCTGGTTTGTTAAAATACAGTTAGTGTCTGTTTGCACAAGCACAGCCAAGTGTGGGCGTGGTCCCGTCGTCATGTATCAGGGTTCAGATGATTAAGAGTTGCTTGGCTGGACGGATGCAGGACTGCCAGGGCACATAATCACACTTCAGTCCACAAGTGGCCAAGACCATGATTTAATCGGCCTGAACAGCAAAGATTGACTGCATCCCGAGCATCAGCGTATCTACATAAATATGCTTCTCCACCAATTTTATGTAATGGCATGGGATGGGAAGCTGCTTAAGCTAGATGAGGTTTCCACTAAGTCCATCTGTGGTGAACTGTGGATATATCATCACTGATATTTCTATCATGTGTCTGGATTACTCTGTCTGTCTGTCTGCCCACCTGTCTGGCTGTCTTTTTGTCACCTGCCTGTCTGTCTCCCTGTCCATTTCTCTGTCTCTCTGTGTCTTACTGTCTAGCTGTCACAGTGCTGACACAGGCACAGCACTGGTGTGACAGCTCCACTCTTTGGAGACTGTGCACCCTGTACATAAATCATCAGCCACCGTCAGAAAGCATCAAGTCAGCCTCGCACAAACCCTGCAAGGTTTCCGACTGGGCTGTGTTTTTGGGGTTTGTTTACAGTTACAGCAGCAACTCGTCTTTGGGTTTGAAACAGGTGCAGAGTTTTTGAAACTATGCTGGGTTTTTGGCTTGCATAAAAATGTGGTTTATCCAAGTTCGGAGTTTATAGGTGACGTGTTATCTTCATCTCAGTGTGAGGTTGTTTCCCCTGCGGTGCGAGGGGAGGGGTAGGCAAAGGACCAAGCTGAGGATTATGAAGCATACATACACATCTCAGATTATATAACCACCTTATCGTGATGTTGAAGGGAGTTAAAGAGCTATTAATTCATTCACTTTGCTGAGTGTGTCTGATAGATTACTGGTACTCTCCATATGCCAGTTTATCTGTCTGACCCTGTACTTCTGACTGTCTATCTTGTCCAAGTACACAGACACACAAAGTGAAATTTGATAATATTCTTATTTAAGTATTTATATGTATAGAAAGCTATTGTAAGGTATATTTACTGGCTGTTTGACAAGCAGGGGTGTATGTCTGATATGTCTTTTTACTTTTTAAATTCACAAATAAACTATGATTAGCATATAAAATAAACAAGATGCATGCAAGTTATGCATGACAGGAGAAAAAAGACTAGAAGGTAATATAATTTAATTCCATTGTGGCCCATTGTCTTTAAGTGGAATTCATCCATTAAGTCATGTTGCCTTCTTTTCCAGTCTTTTGAAACAGACAGTTTAAACGATCATTGCATTTTTTTTGTCACCAGAATATTGTCAAGCTATTTCATGGAAAAATTATAGTACAGTATAGTGTATATATATATATATAGTAAGTATAGTAATTAGAGTACAAAAGAAAACTGGATTGAGATGACTACATTATGTATATTTCACACAGTGTTGTTGTCAAGTAAACCAGTCTGAGTATTGTTACAGTGGTTTGTCTGAGAAAATCCTATCAGTCAAAACTGTCTGAAATTGCTCTCACACTCTCATGTGCTCTGTAATTTCTGTTGATCTTAAAACTGAGCTTAAGGCATTTTTGGTCAATGCGAATGGTTTATCCACAGCACATACACAGTAATCTCTCATTCTTAAATCCATGGCTAAAAAACTCTACCAGGCAGATGGTTGTCCCTCGACAATAGAAATACTACAGCAGCTGATAATCATGAGGGATTATACTTCTGAGTCTATGTGTGACGTAGGTGGAGTTTTCTAATGAGTAATGTGGAGAATTGATATTTCAAGGCTTCCCTTGTATACGAACATCTGCTAATACTAGTCTGAAAGTAGAATTTTGTAAATGTTTTATCCAGTTTAATCGGGGTGATATAGGCTGGACTTCAGACCAGCTGGCAGGGATGTATAAAGAAAAATCTATGGAGGAAGGTTATATTTGCTCAGGAGCAGATGAAACAGTTCCATTATCCATAAAAATGATGAGTCCTTCCTCAGGTTGTATTTTTGGCTTACTCCTGAGATGAGCCGGGGTGAGTCATTTTGCCTCGGTGGACCCTCTATCTGAATGTATGATGTTTTCTTATCGAGGAGTGGCCCGCTCCGAGGAAGTCACGCTGGATTTTACAGTCCGCTTTCAAGTCTAATTGAATGCAAATGAATGGATTTTGAGCCACGCCCCGGCTGCCTCTGCTGTCTTGGCCGCAAGCATTGCCTGTGTGGGCCCACTTGTACTTCACTGTCTTTCTTCCTCTTGTCCTCCTCCACATGTTGCCTTCACAGTGTAGCATTTAATTTAAAGCCTTGTACATGTTATCTTTAACTCAACATTAAAAGACTGAAGTGAAAGCCCTTCATTATTTTGGTTGCACCAAGCCACTCAGGGCTGAAGAAAGGATAGAGAGAGAGCGAAAGACCCGTGTTCTTAGCTGTACAGAGATAATGAGATCGTGCTGTTTAATTGAGCCTGAAGTTGCTCTACTCAGCGTCCAAATTCTCTCTCATGGAGCCAACAACCTCAGAGAAAATCTCTTAATTTACCAGAGCGAATGCATCAAGCCAGTCACTGCATTGTGTATTGACCATGTGACTTCTATACAACACACAAAAGCTTACAAACAGAGAGCTTTTGAATAAGAGATAAATGTCACTTTCCTCACAATAAACGAATGAAGGACAATGTAGACAAAGAGGGAAAATTGCTGTATAGGAATGGAAGAAAAGTTTTAAGACAAGCTGTAACGTGGCTTCAAACTTTTTTTGTCAGTTATGTTGCTGCTGTTACACCCCAGTCAGATGTACTCGTTTATTATCAAATTGCGTGTTAATCCACTAATTTAGCCATCAAATTTTCACCATTTATCCATTGCTTTATGTTGTTTCAAACATTTATCCATCAGCTAGTTGAACCTTATCTGTTGTCTTTCACCATTTATCCAGTCCTCTTAGCTATTTCAGATGTTTATCCATTACTTTGACAACTGTTTTTAACTGTTAATAAGTTTAAAGCTATAACTATGTTAGTTTATCCATTACTTACAACTATCCGTTTTAACCATTCATTCATCACTTCCAGCAGACTTAGCTGCTTTCTTGCTCAACACATAGTTTTCCAGCTGACTCAATAAGGGGATAAATTTTTCATTCAAGGCGTAATTGCTATTTTTTCACTAAGTAGTACCACTCCTCAATCTTTCCACATACATCCTCTAGCCCCAGCAGAAGTAACAGATCTGTCAGGTTACATGCATACTCTCAAGTGTTGCTGTTTAAATAACACCATCTCTCATCAACTGATGCTTCACTGGCAGCATGACTTCAGACACCTTTCATTCATAGCTCACTCCTGACTCGGCCACATCGTAACATAATTTTTGATTCGTTGCCCGCTACAACACTAAAGCAACAAGACACTGAAACCTTCGGCAAGCGTGGAGACGCCACACTGTGACAAGCATCACAGTGTGGTGGCTGTCACGTCGTGTAAACTTCCCAACTGCTGCCCTGGGCTTGTGACATTCACACCAAAAGCTGCTCTGGCTGATTCATGAAAATGCTCAGCGATTATATGTGAATGTGGCGTGTGTTTCTGACAATCTGATACACTCTAAGACTGCAGTAATTAATAGTTGTCTTGGTACTGTTTCCTCTCGTCTTTATGAGATGACAATGTAGTTATGTAAGCAAGAAACAGTTTGTAAGCATCCCACACAGCCTTGACAGTGACAGCTCAACAAAATCAAACTTTATCATGTCTCACAGCGTCCAAGGAGAAACCTTTTATTCAGCATAGTCAATCAAACTGAAGGCTTGGTGCCAAAGTTTAAAAAGTGGAATTAAGTGACAGTTGTGTCTGTGAGTTAGCCCATATGGGACTCTCTATCTGTCAATCTGTCTTTTTTCCTCCATCATAATGTTTCACTTTTTCCCCCTTCCTGTCCTGATCCAGGCCCTGCTCAGAAGATGCCTGCCACTGCCACAGCCTTGGATTTTTTCCAGCTCTTCGTCCCGGACAATTGCATCCAAAACATGGTCACCCAGACTAACATGTACGCCAAGAAGTTCCAGGAGCGTTTTGGCTCGGACGAAGGTTGGTGCCCCGTCACCGCCCAGGAGATGAAGGCCTTTCTGGGCTTCGTCACCTCAACCAGCGTGCACCGCTGCGAGTCGGTGCTCAGCATCTGGAGCTCAGGCTTCTTCAGCAACCGGAGCATCGCCCTGAAGATGAGCCAATCGCGTTTTGAGAAGATCCTCAAGTACTTCCACATTGTGGCTTTCCGGCCATCACAAGGGAGCAACCAGGGCCTGTACAAGATCCAGCCTTTCCTGGACTCTCTGCAGCAGTCATTTGGCTGCACATTCAGACCTTCACAGACACAGGTGTGTACAATACTCCAGACCTGGGTTTCCTTAAAGCATCTTATAATGTTTTTGGGCAGCTAGCTGCTACATTCTGCATATACAGACATTATATACATCTTGTTCTCATAGTAGTTTTCCATTCACTGACTTGGCCAAGCTGGCGTAGCAGCAGCTGCATCAGGGGCGTTAATGTTTTGGACATTATACATTAGCTTACACTAGAATTCTCTTGTCTTTCAGGGGTCAACAAGATTTAACAGCACAGTTGACATCAAGCATTATCATTTTTATTATCTGTCGTTAACTTTATTGTGTTTCAAGAAATGTGACAACTATTAAACAGCCTCTAGTGGTGGTCTACTAAATGCAAGATGAGAGATGTGTAGAATTTGTTGAGTTGCTGTTTTCTCAGCTGTCTTGGTGAGGAGTGTTGGTGCCATTTCACATCAAGGTATATTTATATACCTGCACTTTTAATACAGTAGCCAAGAAATCCCCAGGTTACCTTGTAAGATAAAAATATAAAGGCATTTGTTTGTGAAGTAGGGCGAACCAACTTAATAGCTCCCACAAGGAGTAGCTCCCAGTTTGAAAACCGTTTACACAGCAAGTATTTAGGCAAGCACTCATTTTTAACAGACTTCCCCCTCAAGGAGACTTACTTCAACTTGTTCTGAGTTGTACAATATGCATTAGATCTACATTTATGCAACTGGGGTAGGGGCATACCAGCCTTGCTACTCTATTTTGGGTGGGCTAGAGTTTATTCAGCTCCTACTTTACTTTCTTCTCTAGATGAACAGCAGCACCATAGATTTGAAAGGCCCATGAATAAACAGCGTGATTCAAATCAAACCAGCACTTGCATATCATTGTTATGCTCCTGTCTAACTTGATTATCATATTATCTGTGAGCGAGTGCAAAAAAATGTAAACAACACAAAGAAATTGGCTCTTCTTCAGCAGATAGAGACCAGCAATCACTCAAGCTTGTTTCCTCAAACTGATGAAAATCAAGGTTGAAAAAATGAATGCATAATAATAATAATAATAATATGAAAAAATTATGAAAGGAAATCATAGCATGTGATTTGCTGCTGATTGTCCACATCCAGTTCAACTTGTCTTCAACCCTGAGCTCAAGACTCTCAAAAACTAGTATGTTATTTCACAAACTGGTTGGTTTGTTATTGTTAGACACAGTGCTGCTTCCACTTCATTAAAGGGTTTTTCTCATTCTACTACACATCCTTCCATAATAACAAATCACCCGTCATATTCAGAATCTGGTTAGGAGGGCAACAGGGGTGGCTAATCATATTCCTGTGGGTGCTGGGGCCACCCCTGGAGCCACTGTCGAGCTCTTAAAAATTAATGAATTTCTGGGAAGTAGCTGATTAAATTGCTTTTTGGCCTTTCTGCAGTACGAGTGCTATAACATCAGCTTCATTGTGAAAGATGATGTCAGTGCATTTGGGAATACAGACCCTTAACAGCAACCCCCCTCCTCATATCACATCCACAACTCACTCAGCTATGTAATTTTACCATCAGAATAGTAAAAATGTCAGTGTTGGTGTAATCGGTGGTTTGCTGAAACACGGTGTCATGCTAAAGCTCTCTATCCACTTAGATCTAAAAATGACTGAAACAATGAGGGCACGCTGATTGTCAGACAGCATGTGTGTGTGTGTCATTAGCAGAAGCAGGTTACATGTGTATCTAGGCCAGTTTGTTTTATCTGTTGGTTTTTCTGTGCCAGGGGCAGAGAGTGGGCCCAGATAGTGAGAGTGGCACAGACTGAGACTGTTGCTCTACGGGCAGTGGAAAAGTAATCTGCCCATTTTATGACATACACGGAAGGAGAGTGTCACGGCTGATGGAAGCAGCACGGGCAGAGAGGATCCGAAATGCAGACTCAAAGACAGGTTGTTGCAGTTAAGTTACTTTGATCAATGTTTAGAAAAAGCTGCCTAAAGGGCAAACAGGTGGATAAACAGGCAGGCAGACAGGTACAGGAATCCAAACACAGGTAGCAGGAACAAGGTAAACACACAGGAACACCGGAACATGAGCAGATGATCCAACAAAGAACTGGTGAAAATAGCAGATTTAAATAGTGCCTTGGGTGATGAGGACACTGGGTTCAGGTCTGTGAGTGGGGGTGGGGTGGGGGCACTCAAGTGATGGGAGACGTGGAACAGGTGACAAAGGGAATAGTGAACAGAAATAAAGTCTGGGGACATCTGGTGGGCAGATGAAGAATGGCAGGTCTGAGAGGGAGAACATGGAGATGAAGGGAAGTGAGCAAGGGCTGGAGACAGGATCCGAACCAATAACATATGACAGAGAAAAGTTGATGTAATGGTAAGAGTTTGGACTGAAGCTCATGATTTCTGTCATTATCTATTAATCTGATTAATCTGGTCCATAAAAGAAAATAACAAAAAAAAAACAAAGCCCATTGCAATTTCCATAAGCACAAGCTGACATATTTATTACCATCAAAATACTAAAAGCCTGCAATAATTAGTTTGATATAATAGAAACCAGGACGTATTCACATTTGAGAGGCCAGAATAAGAGAGTAAGGAGCATTTTTACTTTAAAAAATGACTGATTCAGTTATGAAAATAGCAGCTGGTTCTTTTTCCCCATCAACTAATCAATTGATCCTCAAATCATTTCAGCTCTATTTTTATTATCAAATGAACATGCGGAAGTAATAGGTTTTCAAAATGTGAGTCTTTGTAACCTGGATTTATGTGTCTGTGTGAATATGAGTGCAAACATATGACTAATATCAGTGCTGAATATTAGTATGTACTGCTAGTTCATACTGGCAGCAATGCTTCACATTTTCTGTGTCAGCCTGGCAGTTTTGCAGTTGCAAAGAAGATCTGTTGACACCGCTTTGTATTGATTTGCAAGTGTAAAATCTTTAAGAGCGTTTGTCGCAGTCCTCACAGAACATCCACTGCAAGACAGCAAGGGAGTAGTTAGTGCTGTGGTGATGTGTGGCAGCTCCAGGATGAGATATTTCTTAAAAGGCCATTGTGGTTGGAGTGATGTCATCTATCCAGAGGCTAGATAGCCTCATTCATTTTCCACTTGTATATCCATAACTCCATATTTGACTTGGAAATGACTTGTTGCTCTGGGTCTTGGAGCAGGAGACAGCTGTTGGTCACTGTTCAGCTCAGCTTTAGTCAAATCATGATGGACTGGGAGAAGGAGGCAGGGAAGACACCAGAGGAAGGGAGAACTGAGGGCAATTTGAAATGCAAATATTTATTGTGTGGTTGACGGCATTTTCTGGGAAATACATGGCCAGGCTTTAGGTGTATCATGCTGGTTTAATTGACCAAGGACTGATTAAAAAATATTTGGTTTTATGTGTGTGTTTTCAGCTAATGCCTCGGTTTGTGTGTGTTTAGACTTGTGAATGTGAGCCATCATGGTAAACAAAGAAAAACTGTTTTTTTTTTTTACATTTGAGGAGTTGGAACAAGAGAATTTTTGTACTTAATGCTTGGAAAATGACTAAGATGAAAACTCAGTCATCAAAACTTTCACAGAATCATTTTCTCGCAATCGACAGAGCTTTACTCTGGAGGGTTTGTTTGAAATGTGGATATGAAACTTGAAGCTCTCTGTCTCTGTTATATTTTTATGTATTTATTTTCCATTATTAAATTTTAATTAACTTGCATCATGCCTAGCAGAGACAGAAGCACTGTTTTTTGTGATGATGTCTTTGTCACAAAGACTTTTTTTCCCACAGGGTTCACTGAATTTGCTGCATCAGGGAAATTTTTGTCTATTTTTGCCATTTAGAATAGAGACACATTTTTTCAGGGTGTATTTTATAGTCTGGTTTGGTCTTGATTTAGAATTGTCAAAGCGTAGAACAAGAAAGATGTACACAGACAGAGAGACAGAAAGAAATTCTGAAGGGGAAACCACATAAAGTCAAAGGTAAAGGACAAAGTAACAGCTGAAACAATAGAAAACCTGACGGGGGAGGCATTTTTCTGAAGGGTTTTACAGAATGTGTTTCTGCTGAGACCACTGTTTTTCTCCCTCTACAGTATCACACTCCAACACATAGAAGACTTGTGAGGATCTTCGATTGGCTGCCTTCTCTCTCTAACCCTTAGCTGAAATGTTACATCATACACAACTTCACACTTATCCCTCACACACATCTCTTGTTAAGGCTGGCTATTGTTTTACTAGTAAAACCTCTTGTGCTTTACTTGTAACATCATGTAGTTATGTAAAAAAAAAAAAAAAAAGTCCACTGAGACAAACTCACATGTACGGTAACCTTGTCTGTGTATTTCCAGGTTCTCCATGAGCCCTTGATAGACGAGGACCCAGTGTTCATCACCACCTGTACAGAAAGAGAGCTGAGGAAGAGGAAGAAGAGGAAGTTCAGCCTCTGGGTTCGACAGTGCACCTCCACCGGATTCATCTGTCAGGTAGTGGCACACAATACTCAGTGTGAGTGTGTGTGTGTGTGTGTGTGTGTGTGTGAAGTAGTAGGAGTGTGTTTTTGTCTTTGGAGATAAAGTGAAAGAAAGTAAAGAGATGAGAGAGAAAAGCGAACAAGTTTGTATGTTTTCTTTGAGGGTTCTTTTTTTCTAAGCGTTTTCTGTTTTCATGACTAAAATTTTATATCAAAAATGCAAGAAAAAGTCTTCAGTCTGCCTGAAGTCAAAAAGGCTTTCATGAAAACATCACAGACTTTGATCTTCACCAAAATTTCAAATCTCATTCGCAGGTTGTCGATGTTGCATCATTTTGCATTCAGCCAATTACTGGTCGTCGCTACAAAGAATAAAATCACTGTACATGAATTTATCATGAACATTTCCAGTCTTTACATGCAAAACACTCAAAGTTTGATTTTAAACACACATGATTAAACTCATCTTGAAATGAGAAATAGCTTCTGGGGAAAAAAATATTGGTTGTCAGATTTTCCTTTTGATGTTGTTTTAGAGTGGAATAGCTGCTGGCTTAGGATCAGGAAGATCTGTGTTGTCACATCTCGGGCAGGCAGAGCTGCTTCACTCTCTAACAACCTTGCCCTTACCGCAACCTTCCTCTCCTACGCCGGTTGCTTATATAACACCGCCGTTTAACTGAGGCCCCGATGCTGCAGGAGGACTGACAGGCCTGTCCAACTCTAGACTATTACAGAGGGAAAAAAATTTAGAGACCACAACTCTCAAACTGTATTGTATAGCTTTATTGGTGGCAAGTGCTTGAGGCAGCCTCCTAACTAGCAAGCATTTGTGCCACAGGATGTGCAGCCACTCTGTAAGTGACAGCAGTCATTCCTTCTCAAGACTACAAGAAAATTACAGCCTGCTGTCAGTCTTCCATCCAGCCACCCACACACATGCAGGCTCAGACCAGCAAACACACAAACATTGGCACTAGTATGTTCAAAAGGATATACTGCATTTACCTTCAGAGGTGTCTATATATACTACATAGATGTATACCATAGAATCCTATAGAATATGGAGTACTGGTGGTTTTATTTGTCCTAGTTTTGCATAATCAGTCTCTGAGATTTCTGCTCCCTCAGTGGAGGTGAATGGAGTGGTGCTCACAGCGATGAAAAATTACATTAAAAATTCAACATCAACATGTCTTTTCAGAAAGAGTGTCCCCGTTATTTAGAGACCTCGCTGTTGTCAGAGGGTTGAAAATAGTTCTAGCTCCAAGTGTCCGAGTGCATTTAGGGGTTTTTTTTTTTGCTTCTTTGTTTTGTTATTTTTGTCACTGTTTGGTGTGTGTGTGTGTGTATGTGTGTGTGTGTGCATGTGTTTCTTTGTTTTATCGTTATTATGTTTTTTTCCAGTGTGAGTAAATCAACTCTTTACCCCTACATCATGTAGTGAATCAAATTCTAAACTCAACCAGTGAGTGCTGGCCAAAATTTCACCATAATCACTAACCGCATCAGTAGAGCACTGTAGTGTGCTGAGTTGTAATTCACAGTACATTAGTTACTTGTTAAAAGCCTATTAAAAGACCACAAAAACCACAGAAAAAATTGTAATGCATTAACTATTGCAAATAAATGGTTGCTGAGCTGTAAACCTTTTGCTTGCAGAGGCTCATTTTGTACTGAGCTGAATGTGGCGGCTTGAACCTGCATCAGACTGAACATACTACTGAACTGGCAGCAGTCAGAAACAGCGATGTGTTCACTTACTGTTACATGTACTGAAATGCATCTGAAAAGAGGTGAACCAACTGAGCGGTCAGTGATTATGAATCATCGACATGAATAAGATGATTTGAAACAGCAAAGTGATCTGTAATTAACACTTCTATGTAACAGAGTGACTGACAGGCTTCACAGCAGCTAAGCTGATGACATGTTTACTGACATCCTGCAGCACTTAAACCTTTTCATCCTTGGTTCTTTAACTCAACTAATATCTAATAATATTACAGTTTATATAACCAGAGTGAGATCAGAAAAAATAATATAAAAAAGAATGTCAGTAAAGCATGCTAGCAAAGTTTGAGAATGACCTGCCCAAGGACAAAATGAACTTGCTTTTGGGTAAATTGGGTAGGAAGTACAGCAGTATAATTATACAACATTGTAAAGACAGAACCCATAAATAGATAGATCTCAGGCATAAGACTACACTGCAGGGGAAGAGGTTCCTTCTTCAGCCTGGATGTGGTCCAGAATTGGATTACCGGAGAGAGGAGCAACCACGATCAGAATTTTAATTTGCCCATTTCTTTCTTCCAGTTATCGTTGGTGTTATATCACATTAAATAAATCATGTAACCTAGAATATAACCATTCATCATTTCTCCTCTAATCCCAAATGTCATATGTAAAACAATGAGTTGTGCACAAGAAGCGTTGCAGACCCTGTCATTTAAAGCCATAGTCCATTATCCCATCCATTTAACAAATAAGCATTAGCATTCACACTGACTGTGGCCATTTGGCAGTCAGTCAGTCTTTACCAGTCCACTGATGTGTGTCTGCACTGAGATCTTCTCTCTCTAAATGAATTGTGTTGAGGGAGAAAAAAAAATCTAAGAAATAAAACGAGTTAATGGAGTGAATCAATGAGATTCCATTAGCCATTGCACCTCACAGGGATACACAAACAAACAGACACACACACACACACACACACACATGGACTGACCACTTAGTGTAATAGCTACAGGCCCCTGACGTAGACACCGGCTAATCAGGCTAATGCCGTTCAGCTCATGAACAACAGCAGAGAGTGCAAGAGGGACACCAGACTGTTTGTGGGATCACATTTCTGTTTGTATATACTACATTTGATAATGGCTGTCCTCAGAAGCCAAGCTCTTCTTCATGTTTCTTCAGGTGCATCATGTACCAGTGTGTTGGGCTAAGAGGCACAGCTCAGACTGTCTTTAACCAGAGCAACATATCTCAACAACCAGATTATCATGAAATTCTCTGTGAATATTCACAGTCCACAACCGGTGCTCTTAAGATATTTATATGAGATCTGAAATATTTTAGAAATTTTTGAGAAAAGTTAGGGCGGAGTTGAAGGAAAATTCCTGGATATTTCAGCCCGGCATATTTCCTGTAAAAGTGGCCATTGTTTTGTCTCTTAGTCTGGCCAAACACAGGAAGTAGCCCCCATGGATTGACCACTATGGTTAACTGTATATGGATCTACATTCGGCTGAGTCCTTGTTTCCCCTAATCTCTACAACATGAAGATGGCAAGTACAAAGTAGCATGACCCATAGAGTCTAGGAACATGCTAGGAATAGGAATGTTCACACACCAGATATTTCATACTCCAGCTAGCATGCTACTATGAAATCTCCCAAACACATTCATGAGTCCAAGTAGGTTTTGATTTTAGCAATTCTACGATCTTTTCTTTATTGCCCCCTTTTGGACAAACTTCGAATTGCAAAATATCAAAATCGCCAAAACTTAACACAAAATCTCCAAAGGGTTGAGACTTTTGTATTTTCAAACCTAAAGTAAGGGAAAACTGAGGTAAAGTTTGCTAGTTCTATATTTGGCATGTCTACACATCCTGCCCCCCTCCCTCTCTGCAGATCTCAGTCCATCTGAAGGAGGGCCAGGGCACAGACGGTCTGGCCACCTTGAAGAACAAGCCTCAGCTCCACAGCCTCGTGGCCAAGCAGCTCTGCCAGAACATCTCTGGCAAGAACACCATCATCTTCACGGGGCCGTCCATCACGAGCCTCAGCCTTTTCAGTGAATTCAGCAAACAAGGTACACAAACAAGTTGGAACAGCAGATATTGAGTCTATTTGGTGTGTCTCCATCGTGCCGTCTAAATAAAACACCTTGTCATCTCTTGTCCCCTCCCTCGTATTCTCCTCCGGTGTACCGATTGTTTCCTCTCCCCTCATCTCGTCTCCCTCCCTCTTTGCAATTTTTATTTGTTCATTTATTTTTAATCATGTTGTGATGATAGTGTCCCCAGGCTAAACAACACAGGGAGGATGACAGTCTGTTGCTGTTTACCTTCAAATGAGATTTCACAGCACTAGAGTAGGCAGTTAGAATGATTCATTTTCTTGTCTTCATCTGTCCTCACAGCCAGAGTGGAACATGTTTAACCATATATGAATGTGTAAAGGCATAAACATGCCTGTCATATACCTCATGCATAAATGTACTTGTATTTATCTGTTCATCCAATAACTTTACTGTTTACCTTTTTCTCAGCAAGGAACTTTGTCTTAAAGTTCAATAGCTTTAAGACATTAGTTAGTGAATCACTCATGTTTTGAAACAAGGAGAAATTACACTGAGAGAACGGTGATTTACTTCACCCCAGTTTTTCTTTCTTTTGAGAAAACTGCATCTTGATGACTGAATCATACACCAAGCAACTTGTTCAGATGGATGTGTTTTTGCTGTTCAACTAACATCGAGCCCTGCTCTGCAATACCTGCACAGTAAATCATGGGAGATTCAATGGGGAGTGTTTAGCCTGGTCACAGTTTAAAAAATCAATAGGGAAAGTGAAAACTTAAATAATACTTACTGCAACATCTTGCAACTAGAAATTCTGAATCCAAACAAGTGTTTTGTCATACTGTCAGCAGCTTATAAAAACCCAGTGCTCTCAATATCTGATATTTTATCAGAGGATGTTGCAGGAAATTGTTTTGGAGGAAATTGTGATATTTTATGCTGATAATCCATCTTTAATTCCATCCATCAGTTTCATGCGCATTACAGCAAAGGCTTTTTTTGTTATGAAGGCATAATCCTGTTGTGGTATAGGGTGACTCACATTTGAATTCTCCTCAGTGACCTTTTTTCTTTTTTCGTAATGATGGCAGATGTAGGACAATGTCGTTGTGTCGTAACAGGCTGAAAATGAGCGAATCAGTGAAGGCAGAGAACAAATATCAGCGATAAATCAGGCTCCTTTGATGATATAATCAGCACAACTTGGAAAATTGAAAAGTTTCTTACATTTCCCTTATCACAAATGCTCTTTTGCTAAACAGTAACAGAGGAGCAATTTTAAACTCAACTGGGCGGAGCTGCAGTACACCAAGTAAAGAAAAACAAGTCCGGAGATGCGATCAATATTTTGTCGTCCTAATTGGGCGAAGCTACCAAGAGGCACTCAACTGAAAGAACTCAGCTCTGAGCTCGTGAAGGCATTGTCCGACATTATTCTTTCAAATTTATCACACTGGATTAATTAGCAGACTTAATTACCCTGCACTACTCTGCAGCTCTTATTGTGGACATACACATACACACACACACACACACATGTACAACACAGATAGAAATCATTCTCCAAATTGGGAACATTAACAGATCAGCAGCAGTCAGCCACATGATTGTTTCTCCTCTGCTCATCCATGTAGGAAATAAAGAAATTAAATGGGTGGAATGACAGAAAAAATACAGAGATATGAAGGAGACAGGAAGTGGTACAGCTGTGAGAGAGATTAACAGTTTATAGCAGTTTGTTTTGAGGGTTTTGCTTCATCACAGCACAAGCACTGGAGTTACTGCAGGGGTGGATGAAACTCGGGCTGCGATTAATCGTTTGCTCTGTAAAAATGGCCATCACAGTTCCCTAAACCCCAAGGTGATGTCATCAGATTGCTTATTTTGTCTAAAACCCAAATATCTTTAATTTACAATCACATGAGATAAAGAAAAACAACAAATCTGTTGGGTATTTTTTCAATTAATACATTTACATTTTAATACAATTTGGTCTATAAATTATCAGAAAATAGCAATAAAAATGGCCACTACAATTTACCAGAGCTTAAGTTGACTTGTCTTGTTTTATCACACCAACAGTGCAAAACTCAAAAACATTTAGCTTAATATCACAGAAGACTTTAAATAGAGCTACACTTAATTTTCTGTCAATCAAATTATTGATAGATCTACTCATCATTTAATTTTTTTATAAGAACTATTTAAAGTAAATAGGTGCCTGTACAGTTCCAGAGGTATTTGTACAATTTGTGACATGTCTCTGTATTCATCCATTCTCCAGATATCTACTGCTGTGGTCTGCTGAGCACCAGGAAGAGCGACTGCACAGGCTTACCACAGAGCATGCTGGTGTGCGGCTCCACACCAGCACAGCGCGGCCAATCACGAGTAATGATGAAAGGCAGCATGTCGCTGATCAGCTGGTACAACAAGGGACACTTCAGGTTCCTCACCAACGCTTACTCCCCAACAAAACAAGGTAAACAAGAAGCTGTTTCAAAAGCATCTTCTACACCACAGTAAATTAGTTTCTGCCACAAGGAAGAAAAAAATATATTATTATTAACATTTCTGAATGTAAATTTTGTCTAATTGAACTCTACATGATTTAAGAACATTTGTACCATCAGGTGAAATTGGCACATTGTTAAGCATTCGTGTCAGGGAAAATCAACGAGAGCTTCTAATCCATGATAATCCATTTCCAGGAGGCAACAGGATCATGATACTCCCCTCCTCTTCCAGTATAATCCACTCTCGATTAAACAGTTTTGTTAGGTTTTAAACCTGGTTGAAGGGCTGCAGTGTGCATTTTGAACGAAGAGTGTGGAAGTGAGGCTCCAGATCAGTTAAAGTGTTAGTATCCGGTATTGATTTTCTTTCCCTTCAGTGTGTGTGTGTGTGGGAGGGTGTGTGTGGGCATGTGTGCAAATGCTTTTCACTCTGTACTTAAAGGAGAATAAAAAAGGTGCCAATTCCATTAATAACCACGGCATTTTTTTTCATTATTATTATGTAGTGTACAATGAAACCATATCAAAATGAGCTGTTATGTGGGTAATATTACACGATTAATTCAGTGGTGACAGAAAACATGGTACCACAGAGACTCCTGAACGTTGGTGGACATGTTTTAATTTAATTCCTCCCCCTTATATTAACATTTGCATGAGTGAAAACATGGCTAGTAAGTTTCAATGAGCACTTTTCAATACTCCTCCTCCTACTCAACTACATCTCACAAATTTTGATTTCAGCAAGACTAAAAACATCCTCAAGACTTGATATACCTTAGTTACATGCAAACCAGTCACTAAGCTTTTATATAATAACACAAGTCTGGACTTTGTTCTCAACTTCTCAACTTGTTGTTGTGGATGCAAAATTAAGCATTATTGTGTAACTGCCTAGGGTATTTGTCGCCCCAGATTTATTCACCGACTGATAGTCATGGAGAAATTTAGTGTTCCCCCAAACAGCTCATACATTTTTCTAGGGCGATGGCAGTCCAGAGAAGTGGTATTGTGAATGCTGGCTCGCTGTCAGAGCTTACTGGGACTTCAGCAGAGCAGAGCCACTGTTGATGTTATTGGTTACACCTGCACGTTTCATGCTGTGACAAGTCCGAATGCCTGCAGTGAAAAAGGCCCATTAAACAAAGCAGCCCTGCAGGGACCAAAGAACAGAGACCAAAAAAAAAAAAGAAAGAAAAACAAGGTGCACCTCTCTCCCTTGTCTGGTTGTTAGCCAGGTGACCAGAGAGTCTGGAGAAAATTAGTCCCCCCCCCCAGTGGAAACACCTCTCTCTACTGTATGTCTCTCACTCTCAGTTCGTGGTGTGTGTTTGTCGCAGGTTTGATCATTAAGAGGAAAAGTGGGGAAATCCCATGTCCTTTGGCTGTCGAGGCGTTTGCGGCGCACCTCAGCTACATCTGCAAATACGACGACAAGTACAGCAAGTATGTAGAACATTTTACCAAACAGCACCTTGTTATCTTTGACCTGTTTTCTTGCAGTGGTTTCATGGTGACTAGAGGCCTGAATCAGTCCTATTTCAGACGTAATATGAGACATTCTGCCCCGAGACTGTTTCAATATGAAATACGCTTCTTCTCTTACAAGTGAAAAGTTAAATTCATACAACACACCCTTCCTCATATCGATAATAATCTTGTGTTTCGCAGATACATCACAACTTGGTCTGTGCAGTGTAGTAGTTACATCAGTGTTTACTTCCTTCATTCATTTAAGAGAAAATCTTTGAATAGTATCTGTGGAGTACGTTGTGGTTTTTTTCTCCCACAGGTACTTTATCTTCCATAAGCCCAACAAGACCTGGCAACAGGTGTTCTGGTTGAGCATCAGCATCGCCATCAACAACGCGTACATCCTCTACAAGATGTCCGACGCCTACACGGTCAAACGCTACAGCCGAGCTCAGTTTGGAGAGAGACTGGTCAGGGAGCTGCTGGATCTAGACGACTGCTCCCCCACACAGTGAGGAGGATGAAGGAGGAGGATGAAGGAGGAGGAGGAGGAGGAGGAGGAGGAGGACAGCAGGAGCGCACAACAAGAAACACACACACATGCACTCACTCAGACACACACAAACACAATCCCCCACACATATATTTACACTCTTCATTACAGTTGTACAGACTCTGCGGTCTGTGTCTATGTGATAATACTGAAGCAGTGCCAAGCCTGTGTCTCTCTTCCTCTAGTTGTTTTTTTGTGGTATGGTACTGTAAATATTCATTAACACACAACTGCGCACTACACAATAGAGAATTATGAGCCATGGGACAGTTCACATGCCTCAGCTGCAACTTTCAACCACACAGATTTACTAAGGATTTGTCAGCAGGAGCTATTTCACAAGCAGAGATGAAGGCAGGAACAATGAAACCAGGAAGAATTTGCCATTAAATGATGTCAGCTTCTTAAAAAAGAGTGAAATTATTGATACGAGCCTGAATCTCCCGGGCGAGTGTTCAAACACATCCTCGTCAAACTAAAAGGCTACGTGTAGCTTGGTATTAACACTCTGCAAAAACCCCTGTGACCCTGTAACAAAAGCTTAGTAAACCAGGACTATGGTGTGTTCACACGCTGCATGCATAAAGAATCTGGATTGTGATGTTCTCTCGTTCAATGTGACAATGATTTCTGCTCCAGGTGGGTTTTTTGTTTGTGTGTATTTATTTAGCAAGTGGAAACTGCCGTTTGTGTGTGCAACATTGAGCCTGAGGATGTATATGTATGGCTATTGTGACCCAAATGTGTCGTGTTGCTGCAAACTGTACTCGCTAGAGGAAGACTGTCAGGTGACATAAAGCCACACCCAGCAGTGTGCCACCAATTCTCAGCCTCCCCCTTCAAAAGAGCCCAGAAAAGATTTAAAAAAAAAAAAAGACTTTTGTGTTGTGATGGGGTCATTTCACTCAGAAGCTGATTGAGATAATAGGTTTTCAGGGTCTTAAAAACATCAAATCTGAAGCCTATTTTTGTACCAACAGCGCTTTTGTTGCCAGATAAACTTGCCATATTTGCCTGTTTCATTACTTATGCAGCTAACTGTACTTTGGCTTTGCAGGGCAGAACACATTCAAAATCTCCTTGATTGAATGTTCGGTAAGCCTGTGTTGCCAGGCAACAAGTACTATCTTGGCCAGTGGGCAGGGGTTTGGATAATGTTGCTTGGCAAGATTTAGGTTCAAGAAGTAAAAATCAAATCACTGGAGGCTTATAAGACGTCCCAGCAAACCAACAAAGCTACAAATCTTAACGTAGATAAAAGACTTTGGGGCCATTTTATTGCCCTGCAGTGACTTGCTCTGTCGTGCACCACATGGTCTCAAATGGTGTCTTCAAACGCTGACATCAAATAACTGAACTTATTTGATGATTAAATTAATTAACTATTTATAAGAACGTTTGCAAGTAGTAATACCTGTTGAAATACTGCTTGTTTTAGTCGTTAGAATAATCAGGTTTTACCTTCTACTTCTTCTGAAGTGGAAGCAGGAATGCATCTTGAACAATTATTGTGGACGTTGCTTTCTTCCAGTGGCACATTTCTTGCCAAGTAACAAGATCTGCATAGATCTGCCATCTCCTGTCCAGCCAATGGGAGTGTGAGTGGAGAACAAAATGCACTTACCGTGTTCAGACCACACTGCTGTCTGTAGCTACAATGAGGACTTTAAGTCCAATTTGCTTTGCTTAACATGTTATGCAGTCAACATGCCATTGTCATGCTGGAATCATGTTATGAAGAGTTTAAAGTGAAAGGTTTTGGTGTGTGCTTGCTACATCAGCATGGTTAGATGTGTGAATACGTGTATTACAGTAAGATGATGGTCTTTACGCTGGCAGAGCAGAGTTGTCGAGTGATTTCGCTGGCAGGACTCAAGCACTTTCCCACATCGCAGTCTTGCACTTTGTGGAGATTTGTAAAGTTAGCAACATGTCTCTTAGATAATCCTTTTAGTTTTGAATTGAATCCAACAATAGTATACACTGGTCTCAGAAAAATATTGAAAATATGAATAGATAAGTTATGTAAATATACGTAGATAAATAAAATGGATTATATAAAATTACACCAATGAAATAAGACTGAAAAATAATGACTATAACCAAAACAGAAAAGATTTCCACTGTAGATTTAGAGTATAAGGTACAGTATGTCTGTGTATATTTTGTTTACAAATTACTGTGTGTATGTCCATAATCACTCTATCACTGAGACTCAAGATTGTGATTTTTTTAACTTTTTCACTAATCCAAAGCATCCTTGTTGTCATTGTTGCTCTTGTGTGTGTGTGTGTGTATATGTGTCTAATCACTGTTCACCTTGAAGTAACACTGTTAATCTTAAGAGGCACCCCTGTCATGTCATGTATTTCTCAACTAGTGATTTTAATACAATATTTGATACTGACAAATTACACACACTAGTATTACATTGATTGGGTCTGATTGTTAAATGGAAATACTGCTGTGGCCACTGTAAAAACACACTCCGTCCCTTTGCATGCAGTATAACAATTGGTACAGTAAAAATCCCCACTACTGAAATACTGAATGTATTTCCATCCACCTGTTTTTATGCACATTTTTTAATTTGCGCATAAAAAAAACCTGAAAACAAAAAGCCAAAGACCGTAACCTTTCTCAAATTATGCATGAAACAAACGTAAATGCCATATATCCATCACATTTTTCACATCATTTTCATTCCTTTGAGGTTTGACTGGCACTATGTCATCTTTCTTTTCCTGCAATGGTTTGTTGGCTGTTTATCTAGATGCACCCAACCCATAATAATCACATAAATGAATGGAAACATACATTAATTTGCTTCTTTTTTTTCTTTTTTTCTTTTTTTTGGACAATTTTTTGTAAATTCAGTGACAGTTTTGCTAAATTCGGATGGAAATCCGACTATTCTTAACACTGTTTAAAGAGTAACTCAACACCTTGCTGAATAGCAGTGTTGCACCACTGATTCTGGGTGTGGTCAGAAGCACCTGTAACCACACCCACCAGTGATGTCACAGAGTACTGACGTAGGCTGGGGTACACTTCCACATCACTGCAGCTAAATGAGAAGGAGTTCAGAAAACACTAAAGTGTAAGCTGTGGGGCTGCTCTTCTCTTCTTTAATGAATTATTCTTATTCTCGTGATTAACTGAATAAATCAAGAAAACTTGACGTTACATCAAGTGCAACCTCAGTGATATTTGATGTAAGAGTTACTTCAGCTTCTTAAGATAGCACGGATCATTTTAAAAGAAATGTTTGTGACAGTCCCTGAATAAAAAAAATGTATTCCACCAGTTTCCACCACTGACATTTAACAATCATACAGAGAGAAATCCATCACATAAAGGCAGAGAAACCAATTTGTCCACTGAGAGTAAACTCAGAAGGCCTTAATGCATGCATGTAGAGCTGCAAGATGCATAGCGGTCTCAGTAAGGGGCATGAATACAGTCCATCACCGACTGAAGCAAAAATAGACACAGCAGGTTGAGAAAAATAAAATCCAGCTCTTCAAAGCAAAGTAACCCCCTAGACGGCATCACAAAATGGTGAAGCACATATAACTATCAAAGGTATCCTAGGGTGAATTTTTCCTTTCACAGTGTGTCACACATGTATAAAAATGATCCTCCGTGACGCTACATGCATAAATGGGCATTTAATCCATAGCCTATCATGGACTGAAGCAGGCGGAATACACACACCTTAAGATGGCAGTCAACTCAGATGTGTGTGTGCTTATATCACTCAGCTCAGACCACCAATACGAAGAAATTATGCACAGGGGACCCTGCAAGGCCACGGTTACTTGGCAACAAATTCTATATGACTGTGAGAGAGAAAGGGAAAAAACGGGGGAGTATTTGAAGTTTTTCTGCCCGAATGGTAATATTGTTATCACCCCAGTTGCAGACCGAGAGCTGAGTAGCTTCATGTGGCCTCCTTTTGAACATCTAGCGAAGGAGAAGGACGGAGGATCCTCCCCTATGACGCCTTTGTTCATTTAATTCAGAGGAGGGTTACATTTTAGCCAGTATAGATCAAAAATATGGCTTAATTTTAAATTCAGAAGTTGAGAGGATCTTAGAAAAATTATTCTGTCCAGCCTGCTCTATTGATCAGCCATGAATCAGATATTTCCATAGTGGCTTTTCAGCTCATTCTTTACTGTTAATGTCCTGAAATGGAATAGCTTTGGATGTGGGCCCCAAAAAATCAGAAAGTTGAACATCCAAACACCAAATTTAGCCTTAAAACAAAATCTAACCAACAATGTAAAAAGTGAAAATGTTTCCCAGATGAGGGATGTCACTTTGATGGGTCTCACTACAACAGTGTGGATGTTTTTCTGTCCTTTTTTCCACCTTGTCTCCCTTTACAAAGACCAGAGATCTCTGATGTCTTTCATTTATGTCCATTCATTCATGTCAGATGTGCAAATGGGAGTAAACAAAGGCAGATGGGAAGGAACAGGATATTGTGCAACCACTAATACAGAAATATTTGTCTTTGATCCAGTTTTGTTTGGCGAATAATGATCCCAAAACATTAGCTGCTTGTCAAAAACATTGAATTATTACAAAGAGATGCTATGAAATTAATCAAACTCACTGTCAGCTGTTTCATGGTAATGACATGAAGTTGTGTATAAAACGATGTCCATGTACGTAGTGTACTGTATGTGCCTATGTGCCATCTCTCTACAGTGATTCACAGATGTCTGACATTATGAGTGAGACAGTTGTCATAAGTACACATATTTAAGAGCATATATGATTAGCTTTGGATGTAACAAAGAATTAAAATGGCTGACCTCAGGGCTTCATAACTTACTGCTGTACAATATATTACTTAGTGAGATGATATACGTACACTAAATGGACTTCTATAACCTAATCAGGTGCTATCAAACCACTGTACAAGTAATAGTAGAACTAGATTTGTTGTTTTTGGGAGCTCAGCAACCAAACAGTGAACACCAGGGTCATATATTGCAGGAGTTGTACCACTAAAAACACCAGAAGTTCAAGTATATGTGGATAAAATGGCAGAAATATACCAGTTCAATACCAATAATACCAGGCACTAATAGCAGACTACAACTGTCCGAGTGGTACTTTTTTCACTTCATATGATTCTGGTTTGTAATGGTGGCTGCAGGATATTGAATAACTGAGTACTGTGGGCTATAGTGTTATCTAGTTTCACAGAAGGGCCAGGATGATGTGTGTACGTGCATGTAATGTTAACAATGGGTTGAGTAAAATGTGTAAAATAACTGGTGTGTGCTGGACCAAATAACTTTCTAAAAATGTGTGTGGTGATGAGTTGTACAAGGTTGTCGTGTAAATGTGTCTTCATTAAAACTCTCCACATGTGGGTGCTCCATCAAAGACTCAGAGAAGCTTATTACTCTGTTGCAAACGACTGGAAATCATGTGGAAGGCACAGATTTAGTGTCAAATGTCCACTGTGATTGGAGTGCAGAGACTGTCTTCACAAAGCCTGATTAGGAGAAGTTTCTTTGCAACACATAATCTTTCCGCATTAGCGTTCAGCCTAGCAAAATACATATGGAGCTAAAATACTGCATTTATGAAATATTTAACTATTCATTATTACATTTCTCAGAGTTGAGTAGTAACCTAGAATCAACTTCACTTAAAAATTGAGCTGACTTTAAGGAGGTAGAGGGGGGCTTAACTTTATGTTCTACTTTTTAAAAAAGCAAGACCCTCCTCAGAATTATTAATATTTTCTTTGGACACTCCTCTAGACTCAGAAAAACACCCTCCCCTGCTTTCTCAAAAACCCTCCCTTCAGCAAAAATAAAATACTGTCTCCCTTGTCTGATTTCAGACTGTGCTGAGATTTTGCCTCCAGCACTTAACCTTTAGGTTAACTTACAAGACCAACCTGCTACACTGAGTATGTGTTGCTACGTTATGATAGGGCTGGTGCTCATGCCATTTCTCACCTCTTTTGACTAGTGAACTGTTTTATAAAGGACTGACTGCTATGTCCAGCTCTTTCTGTCACTTGTGCATTTACAACTCCCACTCTTCCTGCCTAGGACTGATGTTGTGAAGTATATGTGTACACTCTCTAATCTTTATCAGTATTTTTCTTTTGGTTTGAAAAGCTATCAATGCTACAACTGGACTACATGTAGCTGAAAAATAGAAAAACGTGTGTAAACCTTGACAGCTTTTCATTAGGTAATATTCACCAGGTTCTGTCTCGCCTCCACTTAAAGCTCTGTAGATTTGCCACCATTTTCACACTAGTATCTAATAAATGTTCCTGGTTTGGTGCACCTACCTGTTCATAAATGTACTGTGTTTACAGGTGGTATGTCATGTGGTGGACTTGCACTGCATGGACAAACAGCATGGGAAAATCCCATTGCTGATGCAGACATGGGTGGTACTATATACTGGATCACATCCAGTACACAGAGAGTCTGAAATAATAACAAACAAAACTCACACAGAGAAGCCTCACACATCACATGAATGGTATTCTGTCTTACTTTATTCCAAGATTTAATGTTAATAGTGCAAGCCTTTCACTGAAATCCCAAATTTAAATTCCATGACACATAAATAAAATTAAGTAGAAGAGCAGTGGGGATGAGATAAGACAAAATAAAGGCAGACAAATGAAATATTGCTTTAGGTTTTTACAAAAAATCGAATGACTCTGTAAAGTCATTAAAAACTCGCCATGTGTTTTTAATAAAACAACAAGCCTATATTTAAAAAATAAATAAATTTGGTACTCATTATCAACACTCAAAAATATTTGAGCAGACTCAGACCTGCTCTCTTACTGCTTTGCTCTGCCGAGAAGGCAATAAAACCTGACATGAATTCATGCAAAAAGTGCTCAGAGGAGGTTACAGAGTGGTACATGCTCATAAACCCCCCCACAGCAACATTTCAGGTGTTAAGTATTTATTGGACTGACAGGAGTAAGTGAAAAAGCAGGAAAGTGAGAGAGTTTAACAAATAGTAGAGCTTGAACAAGACAAAGCCAACAAGCACAGTATTGCTAATAACAATAATAACAATAGTATATTATTATAGTATGTTAAAATTAAGTACAATTTGACAAATGAAAGAAGAGCAATGCAGTAAAAGCGTAAAATAAGCATTACTCAAGAAAATGCAGTTCTAAAATAATGTGATTTAACAAAGTTAAAGACCTACTTGCTGAAGTCCTCCAGTAGGTTGTTCTAGAGTCAAGGATCCCTGAAAACAAAGGCCTGGTCTCTTTGGTTTTTAACCCAGATTCCCACCAGAGGATATCAGGCTGCACTCAAATACATACAGGGTTAGCAGGTCAGATCAGAGATATAAACAGAAGCCAACTTCATACATGCCTTGCAGTCAAAAAGCTCCTTAAATGACAGCCACATGTATTTCCCTTATGATATTTAAAGTAATGCTTAAAGGGATGAAAAGTAATGTATTTGTATTAAATTTCTATCAGCAACTTCATGAACAGGTTTGTGACTCAGCTTATAGAAAACATAATGCTATGTGGTGAAATGTCACTATAATGTGATAATCAAGGCATACAATTCACTTATTCAGTCAAGGTTTATTCTCTTGGTATTTTGGGTTTGTTCACTTGGGTTTCTTGAAGAGTTTGACCTTGTTTATTCTGGAGAAATCATTATAGTAGTCAAAGCCAGTAGTGAGAGCAATAAAACTGATGTCCCAGTGCTCAAAATACAGTGAATGGTTTGTACATTTACTTTTACATATTAGCAAGACATTAAAATATAGCTGTAATGTGAGACAAGACCAGTAGAGGGCAGCAAACCACAATTCTCTCTGTCACCCTGACCTCATTACCTCATTGATCACCCACTGAGGGTAAATGGTTTATAATTGGTCCAAGCAGTAAAGTGAGACCGTGTAATTGAATTATTTTTGTGCCTTATTGATGACATGCTCTATAACAGACCAACTGGCTGACCTCCTAAAACTAGAGGTAACTTAAACAGCAACCTCCAGGAAGAAGTGGTTTGGCAAAAATAGTGGCATGTTATCCCATCTGCAGAGTTCAAGAAGCTTTCAATGAAAATATTATCTCTGCCTCTGACTGTGTGCAGTGGAGCATGTGCATGTTTGTGTATATGTGGTTTTGTTTTACAATATTTGTGGGGTCCGAAAACAGGGAGGCCACTATGCTTGTCGGATCCCATAGCTTCGTGGGGACCAAACTGCTGGACCCCACAAGTATAAATGGCTGTTTGAGGGTTAAGACATGATTTTAGGGTAAGAATTTGTTTTAGGGTAAGGGCTGGGGTCAGGCATTCTATTGTGATGGTTAAGGTTAAGGTAAAGTGCCAGGGAATGCATTGTCATTGATGGGTCCCCACAAAGATAGGTGTACAAGGACATCTGTGTGTGAGAGAGAGAGTGAGACAGAGAGAGAGAGAAAGTCCCAGATGAACAAGTGATGGAGAATGAAGCAGGCCTGACTCTCTCCCATGCCTGAAGGTATACCTCATAATGATTTCTACCGAGCAGAGATGCCCGTGGAGAACTTACACAACAAGAAAGATCAGTAGAGCTGAGCGCTGAGCTGCAGCTCCTCTCTGGGGCTCACACAACAACAACCCACCAACAGCTCCCAGGGGTGGACAAACACAGGACAAACATTGGAGGTGAAGTCTAAAGTAGCATAAAATGAAATTACCCAAGTAAAGCACCAGCAAGAATCTCAAAATTGTGGTACAGTACTTTAATGTCTCTACTTGAAACAAGCATCATTTTATACTTGAGCAGCAATCTGTTTATATTGTCCTGACACAAATTTCTCGAAAATTCCTAAAACTACAGAAACTGCACCGAGACCAAAAGCAACCATCAGCTATTTTCTTGTTTTACTATATGAAAAATATTTTGTCCAGAAGAATGTTTACTGTTGTGCTAAGATTTTAAAAGAACCAAGAAATGCATTTCCTCATCACAGTGTATTCACATGTTGCACTCATTTTAGGGGAGAAATTCTGTTTTTGTCATACTGTTGAGCAACTTCCAGTGTTCCTGGAAAAGGGAAACTGATTTACTGCAAAGAGTCAAAACTCCAGCAACACTTGTAGTGTAAAGAACAACTGTATTGTATTGCGAGGCCAGCATGTTTCAGCTTGTAGCTTTAATTAAGCTCATATTAAGCTCATAAATGTACACAGGGAAAATGTGGAATTGCTGAGTAAGTGTGTGGCAGTTTAGTCAACCTCAACTTAGAGGTCTTATCTGAACAGTTAAAGCTATTTAAGCCTGTTTGAAAATGTATTTTACAGTTGCTATGTTGCTTTTTTCCAGTTACTCACAATTTGCAGTGTACATGCTATAAATACCACCAATACACACACCACCTGATGCACTACACAATGTAAACAACACTGATGTTAAGTTTTTCACAACGATATTGTAAAACATTACCAATCTGAAATATAAAAGCGGACTGACAGTGGTGTTTCATGAGGAAAGTCTTTCCCAAGTTTATAACCCCTGTCTCCACAATGTCTGGAATCTCCACCCATCCTATGTGTGCAAGGTTATGACATTCTCAGCCCACACTCTTTCAATCAAGCTCTTAACCCCGCACACTCACACACACATACACACAAACACCTCTATTGTATGTATTATGTTGTAATCAGTGGTATAAGCAACACTGGAGTAATGATTATATTTATGGTTTTCTCTAGATATCTTGGGAGGTCAGGGTCATGTTATGAAGTGTCACCTGTGGTAAGATGCACCATCGTACTCAATTGTCAATTTTTAGAAATAGTGAAATCACACAAAAAACGTTTTTTATCAATGTGACCTTTTTTTTCTTCTTTTTTTTGCTTGGGTGGGTATATATTTCTTTGCCAAAGAAAGGAGCTGATTCTAGATGATGTAGAATGATTAACCTCAGTCTGTACATTTCTTTTTACACTGCTGCCCTGTTGCAACAGTGTTAACACGTGCTCTGAAGAACTGTTTGGAAAACGTCAGCCGCTAGTTTTGACATGAATTATGGTTTCATGAACGCAGCCTTTGTGCTCTCTAGATAGGGCCGCTGGTGGACCTCTGACACTGGCAGGGATAGCGCTAATTAGCCCTGTGTGATCATGAGTTCTTCTTTACACAGAGGTGTCGAGGAACTCTGCAGACTGCATGTAGTCTTTTTCCAGTCAGGTGGCATGTATGTGAGGGGATCTAACACTTCTCTGTCATGTTTCCTGGTGGTTGCTCAGCCATGACTCAAAATATTTTCTCTGCCTTAGTCAGTTTAAGATAGCTAGATAGATAGATAGATAGAGATTGATGTCAATCAATGCAGAGACTTATTGTATTTCACAACAGTTTTTGTAATATGCCTATTCACTTTCATGTCAGTTCAAAGAATCACTCCAGAATTTTTAAACCTGTGTCTTATTCACCCATGTTTTTAAGTGTAAATGATTGATAGTAACAAAAATCTTTGTACGTCCACTAAAAGTGTTCATTTTTCACTGATAAGTTCAGATTGTTATTACTGAAAGTCACACAATGAATTGATTTTTTTTTGTGTGTGTGTGTCTTTATTCGGTTCTTTTTCAAAGAAAGAGAAACAAAACACAGTTTATTACATTTCCAATAACAAAACCGAAAGGGTGTAGGCTGAAGCTGAAGCTTTTTAATAACAATAACATCAAACTAACTGACCCATGGAAGTGGCGGTAGATTAGCAACTCCTGTGTTCTGTGAGGTAAAATTACTGCTTTCGTCAGGGGACTTCTAAAGTCCTGTTACAGTGGCCATTGGGTTTTTGGTCACCTCTATGACCAAGGCCCTTCTTGCGTGGTTACTCAGTTTGGCCAGACAGCCAACACTAGGAAGAGTCCTGGTGGTTCCAAACTTATTTCATTTCACAATTACTGAGGCCACTGCGCTCGTGGGAACACTCAAAACTTTTGACATGGTTTTATACTCTTGCCCTGATCTATGCCTCCCCACAAAATGTTACTGCAGAGATTTATAGAGACTTCTTGGGACTTCATGGCTTGGTTTTTGTCCTGACATGTAGTGTGAATTGTGGGACCTTATATACACAGGTCTAAACTATGTCCAATCAGTTCAATTGACAACAGGTGGATTCCAGTCAAGTCCAACCCAGACTCATCTCAAGGATAACTAAAGCAAACAGGATGCACCTGACCACAATTTGGAGTGGCACAGCAAAATTGCTACATACATTTGCAAAAAAATTCTAAAAATGTGTTTTCATTTTCATATGATGGGTTATTGAGTATAGATGAGAGAGATAAAAAAAAAAAGGCAGTTCTATCAATTTAGAATTAAAGCTACAACACAATAAAGTGTAAAAAGAATGAAGGGGTCTGAAAACTTTCTGTAGATAGATAGATAGATAGATAGATAGATAGATTGGTTATTGCTTTCTCATGGAGACAATGGCTCCCAGCTGTAGTGTGTTTGTGTTGTGTGTGTGTGTTTGTGTGTGTTGTGTATGTGCTGAGGGAGTCTCTTTTCTCCCACTCAGGTCATATCTAAACAACAGGACGGGGTCAAGACCATGCAGATTAAACTATTACCATTATGATGTTAGTAGGACTCGAGGGTGAAATCATGACCAGCAGTTATGAATACCAGGTTTCATAGAACACAGTTAAAATGACGCGCAGCTGCCAAAGAAGAAAGGAGAGAGAAAAGGAGGGAGGCGGGGGCTGAGAGGTCGGGGAGGTGTGTGTCTGTCTGTGTGTATGTGTGTGTGCCTAAGCCATGTGTTCAGTGACTGTGTGTAGGTGTTAGGGGATATTTTGGCTGCAGCAGGGGGATTCAGGCATGAGAGAGGCCTTCGTCATACAAATAGGATAATGTTTTATCTCATCGGAAGAAAGGAGGAGGAGGGCAGGGAGTGGGTAATGAGAAGGGGAAGAGAGAGTCTGATTCTTTTCATAAAGCAGATCTGGCACGGTTGTCCACCCACAAAACTTTACAACCTGTTGCACTCATGCGCACACACAGATTAATATTATGTACACAGGGTAGTGTCTGGTCAGACAGGTTAGGACAAACAGCCAAAGAGACTTCTTTTCTTTATGTAACATCTATTTATGTAGGGAAAAGAGTTATGTGCTTAACCCTCTGCAACAGCTGCATGTCTGCCAGTGTTTGCGTGTGTGTACTATTGTACATGCTGCCAGTTAGATTGTTCTTTTTGTGCCTTTTTAATATAATGAGACACTGGGTTGAACACTCATTTGTTGCAATATTTTGTCTCACACAAAGTGGCCACGTTGTATTATACTGAGTTGGTCCTGTGATGTGTATCTCTCCCTCACCCTGCAAATACTCCTCCAGGCCAGAGCTGAAAATAACAATGTGTTCTTAGTCAACTAGCCTGGTTAAGTAAGGACTTTAAAAGTATGAGGTTGATGTGATAGAGATATTGGCCTCTAGCTTCACCTTTCCCCAGTCTCAATCTTCCTTGAGAATCTCAGTCTGGTTCTTATTGTTTCTAATATTGTTGCTGTAATTCAGTGGTTTAAACTTTTTGTGTGGTAATCAAAGTTCTTACTCACACTCATTGGAGACTATTATGATTATACAGTCAGCATCTTAACCTCTCTGTTCTGGCTCTAGGTACCATGAAACACTCTGAAGAACAGGCCCAAGATGGGCAACCTGACGGGAAAATGCCTGAGGGGCTCCACAGATAAAAAGGATTGGGTGTGCAGCTAATTCAAGCAGAAACAAAGTGTAAGAAATATTGAAAAAACAGTGAATGTTTGGGATATAAGACCATTGCCAGCACACATTTACCCACTCCTTTTCCAGACCTTTTGAATGTGCAATAAAAATCTTCTATTCATTGAGTGGACATTTTAGTGTGCCTTGACTACATGCATCTGAAACTACATGAGAGGCAGGATTAAAAGAAAAACAGGGCTAAACATTCAGATGAAATCATTAACTGTTACAGAAATCAAATTTCTAACCAACTAGGGAGGACACTGGAAGGAAGCACCTCACAATAAACTGGAGAACATGCCGGCATGAATCCTGGGTCCTGGCATCATGCCAGACTGTCATCAGTACATTTCTGTGATCTGCTGTTTACAGTGATCTCTGACTTGAGCCAAATTTGCCCCAGGATGATGGTAATAATGATTCAATCACAGTTACTTGAATTCAAATCTGGTAGTCACTGGTTTTGCTGTGTTGAGTTTGGTCAGAAAAGAGTACTGCTAAGAACATATAAAGGTGGTTATATTAAAGAAATGATTTGATAATCTTTAAATCCAAGTGAAATCAGACTTTTCATCTCGCTTATATAACATAACAATGCCTATTACGATGTACTGTATGGAAAAAACGCCCCAAATATTTTATTACCTTGTATTTTTGTACATCAAAGAGTATTTTCTACTTCCTGAAGAAACAATGGCTCATTATTGGTGAAAATTAATAACACCCACATTTTTTTTGACTCTTCACCTCTCCCATAACATGAAACACCTTTGATTCTGATGTCTCTTTAGTATGCAACTGTAGACGTATCTGATTTATGCCCTGCCTGAAAATATGTTTTAAACTGAAACACATCAAATTATGAATGTCAGAGAGTCTCAACGGCACTGTCTCATTGGGACTTTAAATTTAGAATTAAGTTTGATATTTTCCAAAGAATGTTAATCATTATTTAAAAGAAAAAAAAAAAAAACAATACCATTGTATTTTAGCGATGTCTTTACTGTGGGTTTTGTTATGACAAGAACTAAAAGTTTCCCCATGGAATTTAAATTGAAACAGAACAAACCGATTCCTCAGCTGAAACAATAACACTGGACAGCACACAATCAGGCGCTTAAACGCAGGTTCAATCAACTGTGTTCATACTGAGTGACAAGTCATTGACCTTCTGTGCGTGTAATTTTCCTCAGTCAACAGAAAGTGTTTTGACCCTCTGACCTCCATTATACACATATGATGTTTACATCACGGTATCTGATGACATGTTTCTGATTCATCACATGAGCAACTGAAATGTGGGTATAATGTTGGTTTTTGGGTAGAACTGACTTTCAGGATTAAACAGAGCCATGTGGCGTGCGCCTGCACAGGTCGAGATCAATCGAACTATTTCACATTTTTAAATGAATAACTTATTGTATAATAGTTTAAGGGGCTTGTTATTTTATTTAATCTGTGATATGTTGCCTCATTACGGTGTTGATGGAGATGTGTTATAACCTAAAAATGATGGTCAGTGTGTTTTTCTATCTACTATGCACTGGTATAATTTAGGGTGGAACAGGGGCAGTATTAGTATTAGAGGAAGAAGGTATCATTCAACCATACAAATATATTTGTGTTTCTGGGTACATAAATCAGTTGACCAAATGAAGCTGCTTCCTGGGGTTCAACAGACTTGAACTTGAACAATGAAGACTCAGAGGGTTTAAATCCTGATAAAAATATTGAATTATTACTGAAAAGAAACAAAGGACATATTAATAGGCAGTTGTAAACAAGTATGTTGCTTGTTTTCATTATCGAAGACCCAAATGTCCCAAAAGTAAAGGTGTCACCATCACTAAATTCATTCAGTAGAGGGTTACATTTCAGTCTAGGTTTATATGTGGTGACTGGAGTGAGGCCTCAAATGTACAGCTTACTGTTTTGGTGGGCTGAACTTGTGAGATTCCAGTTATAAAATAATATGACTAACCAAACAGCAATCACATGCGCTTCATCACCTCTAATCTCTGAAACCATAAACCATGTGAGAAAACAAGAGGAAACTATTAGCTGTTTGGTCAGGGAGGCGTTCAGTACAGTCCAACAGTCGAGGAGTTAACGGTGAGCAAACAGATGTGATTAAGTGTATGTACATGGTCAATATATAGCCTGCAGACCCTTCTCTCTTTCCACAAATCACGATAAGGACTCACAAAAACACCCTTCCACACTTCAGGTATGTAAGCTGAAGGGTTTGTTGTTGTCCTCTGAAAACCCCACTCAGGGTGGCCACTCAGGTTGTGTTGCAGGTGTAGATATTTGCCTGATATGGAGGAAGCTAATGGGTTTGTCCTTTGAACTCATTTTATGCATGAAGGAACCCACGGGGAATAATTGTACTACAACAGGGTGGCTCGAGGAATTATCATAATAGATTTCTGGTAATTCAGTAATTATCAGAATGTTCCTGTGACTTCTCCTTATCCAGAAACTGTGTTGATCTAGAACTAATACGTTGGTTTGGTTTTGCTTGGGATTTGTCATCTTTTCTTATTAGTCAGTATGGAGTGATGTTGAAACTCCTTGACAGCTGATACTACATTGTTATGTTTCACATGGTGAGGCAGTGACAAAAATGTGTGGACTTGAAAACTGATTAACCACAAAACAACCTGTGACATGAGTAAAACAAGACTTCACCCTTTAGAGCAACCGCTGAAACTGCTTAAGAACATTTGGCTGTCGGTCATTATTTCAAGTATTTTATTTCAAATTAAGAATTATGCAAACCACTTCAACCACAGAGAATGTGTTCAACTAAGGTACTGCAGCAACTCTTTCATCTACTGAATGGTCAGTGAAGCAGGCTGTTCAGTATTGATTATCCATTTCCTCATGGTGATGTTGATGTCCAGGGAGAATCAACTTGTTTGGGACAAGTGAATTCCAATATTCTTTTTCCTCATTTCATGTTTGGGATGTGAATCTGCCTAATTCCTCTGGTATCTACATCATGTTCAGTTTGTACAGAAACATATTTCTGTATGTTGACTTGCTTATTTGGAAAGTTTCTGCTAATTTGGTTTATTCTGCCTAAAACTCTTGGTTGTTTTTCAACTGTGGAAAATGATCAGTGACCACAACATAGAACCGGTTAGAACAACTTAAAATAGGATACCTTCCTCCCACTCTCTGTACATTGTGTATGTATCTGTGGCTTTAAAAGTACCCATCAATTACAGAAGACATGGCGAACAACACAAACCAGACAATATTCCTGTCCTGAAATTGTTTATTTATGGTCATTTCAACACAAATATAGAAACTAATCTGAGACACTTACTAATTGAAATAATAAATGTACTCTGTATTTTGAGTTTTCCCCTTAACTAGCTTAATGAAGAAAAATAATCACCTTATTCCAATTTGATTGACACTGTGTAAAATATTTAAGCCAAGACTCAAATTCATCCACATATTTGGTATCTACAAAACTCTGGGGTCTCCACTAGAATTTAGAATAAAGTTCTGTGGGTTTGAACAAAATCGGATTTAAAAATCACTGTCACTTTTATTGTGTCTCCCAAAATTGAAAATTGTAAAAATTAGCTTTAGTTTGTAATGAGCCTTTATTTTTAAGATGTCACAGTCAAACAAGGTTTTGACACGGGGGTCAGTCAGACAGGATTAAGGTCTTATTATTTGACTAGATCGTGGTTTTAGTGGTGCATTCACTGTAACAAATATACAGTTAATCAAACTACAAAGGTAAGTGATCCAAGAGACTCTGGGGTCTAAGACCCTGGTGCCAGTTGTCCTGATTTTCCCCAGTTAATAATTCATCTTTAGTTGATGCTAATGTTGAAAGAGCTGAGTGAAATGGTAAAAGGGGCTGCATTTATGTAGCCTCTGATTCACCATTATTCATACACACACACACACACACACACCAGTGACGGCAAGCCACAGTGCAATGTGCTGTGGCCTAAACAGGCATAGCGTGTGCTTTAGAGTTTGCCCAAGGACACTTGATGATGAACAACCTGCCTACACCTGCTGAAATTCCTGATCGCATCAAGGATGCGTCTCAGAGTGAAAGGTTATGATGGATAGACCATGTTTGTTAATGTCTAACACATATTGAAATTTTCTTACCCTTATGTTTGTCCTCACAGCTACTCACATATGTTGGCTCTCTGTGAGAATACAGTATAACAGTCACCGCGGGCTCTGATATGAGTTCAAACCTCTAACACTTTCTAACTGCTGAGCCCAGTTCTGCGACAACATTTTTTAAAATGAGCATAGCATCTTGGAATGAAACCTACTTGATTTCTGATATTATCTTTAACTTTTGTGATATATGTCAACTGTTCTAGTATCTCCTCAATCGATAACAACATGTTCTATTCTGAGAATATTAGGAAGAGTTGACTTTGGAGGGAGTTGCATATGTGTGTGTGTATGTGTGTGTGCATGTCTGCGTCTGTCCGGGCTCCCCGCGGTCACTCTATTGGTCTTCTGAGTGGGTGGTCTGTTCAGAGAGGAGCACAAACATTACACCTACATACACACACACACACATACATACAAGGAAACTGGGAATCACACCAACGCAGCACAGCAGAGGGTGGAGCAGGCAGGAGCCTTCTTCCAGATGTGTGACATTAATTTAGTTGATCCAAAACATGAACCGGTAGCTCCCACTCACTCATCACCACTGTGTGTGTGTGTGTGTGTGTGTGTGTGAGAGAGAGAGAGAGAGAGAGAGAGTGAAACATGCATCCTGACTTTTTACTGTTCATACACCGCAATTCTACACGTTTCACATGTTCTTCTGAGGACTCGGTGAGAGAGAGGGAGAGAGAATCAGGATAAGACAGAGGAGAGCAGCTGACATAAAATTTCTCCCCCTCAGTTTTAGGTGGAGGAAAAGATGGAGCAAGGACGACCACAGGGAGACGAGGTGCATAGTTAAAACAGGAGGGGGATGAGGAGCAGGCAGGTTATGAGAACAGTCTCCACTCTGACCCACAGAGCCCCTGGACTTCATACAATACTTTCCACCCGGGAGGGAGAGGATACGGTGCATGGAAAGACAAGAGTGAGAGAGAGAGAGAGAAAAAAAATGAAATTAAATAAGAAGACTGGAGGAGGAGGAGAAGGAGAGGAGATGTAGGAGGGACAGGAGGTGGTTGATTGGGTCCCCAGAGATTCTTTTGTTTAGATTGTTCTGTTTCACTTCTTTCACTCTCTCCCTCCCACCTCCCTCTTTTCTGACATCTGATTGAATTACAACAGAGACCCTGGGTCACATTTGTAATTTAAACCAAGAACATATGGTGTTATTATTGTGTGTGTGTGTGTGTGTGTGTGTGCATGTTTGTACATAATACATTTCAATGCAGTGGGATTCCCTCGGTCCCCAGAGTGGTGGTCAAATTTATTTTCTTGTCCATTGTCTCTTGCTGGGATATCAAAGGACTGTTGTTTGTTGATCAACAAGGTGCATATGGAGTTACTCGCAGGTCCGGAAAGAGCGGCTTATCTCTCTCACATCTTCCCCTTCTTATCTCTTTGCCGAAACTGAACTTAAGTATGTTGGATCTACCACAGAAAATCCCAGACTCAAGAGGATCAACACTTACAAAACCCTGTTTAGATTTTAAAAGATTAAGGTGCGGTTATGTCTCCATTGTTTCATTTAGAGGCCTTGACGAGGCTTGTTTAATACTTACAGACACTGCAGCTCTCTGCACAGCGACACTCATCAAAAAATGTTCCAATATAAAAACAAATGTGCTACATACTTCCACAAATAGCCATAATTCAGCCATTGTCAGCCCGGGTAAGAGAAATTTTCCCATTAACTTTAGCACATCTTTGTACATGAAACACATGTAAAGTGTCCAGTTGACTTTATTAGGATGACTTCACTCAGTTGAAGAAAAATAACTTTTGTCTTTGGAACGTTTACCGCGGAGAAAAAAAACAAAAAGGATTTATAAATAAGTTGTTTGGAAGGACAATATATAAACAATGACATCAAAAATATCTTTGACAAAAACAAACTCAAGAAGGAAAAAAAGAAACAAATAGTTTTTTTTTTTGGATCTTGGGGGCATTTTTTTTTCCTCTTTTTGCCTTTGTTTACAAAATAATAACAAAGAGGAAAAAACAAACAAACAGAATCAGATTATTTACGGTGCATATATTTACATTAAGGCATTTTAACAGGGGAAAGGCGGTTGATCTGGTACAACCCCCGCTTCACACAATCAAATAAATATATTACAGTGCTATATTATCTTAACTTACCTGCAGTGAATTAACAAATACAGTTGTGAAGTTGACTAAACCACACCACCAAAATGGACACTGAAATTGTACATCAAGAACGAGTTCTGAGTTTTCCAAGTATTATCATGTCATATGTACATTAAGAAGGTGATTTTCAATGCAAAAAGCCAACTGGTATTTTTCCTTTTCAGTATGAAGTCCCTCTTTGTTATTCCTCACCCAGCTCAACAAGTAAACACTGTTGAGCACAGATTAACTTTCTGAAAGATACCCTTGATCTACCCTGACACAGAATGATAAAAATAGCGTTATCTCCAGCTGAACTTCACAATGTTTCTACACAGAATGAACCGTTGTCTCCATCACCCTTTGAAAATGTTTTAAGCAGGTTTCTTTTATGGCCAGTGTGTGATCGGTAACTACTGCAATGTACATACGGAGCATGAGCATTGTTTATAGAACATCTTGAAAAAATGAAACTGCCCTTTAACAAAAAGCGTGTCCATTAGAGATTGACTGATCTGACTGTTGCATTGCCAAGTTGGTTGTGTACAGTCAGAGAGCAGAAACCACCAGAGAAAGGACTGGGTGTCCAGGTGCTTTTTAAATTTCACATTGTGTCAGGATGTCTGTGAGATTGCCTGAGCTGAGCTGTTAAATTACAATGAATGATGTTGGGTAATCTTGGCAGCAAATAAATTTCAACTTTTACCAAAAAGCGGGTCAAAGAATTGAACGATTGAAAAGAAAAAAACAGCACCATCAAACTGTCTAAACCCGGTCTGGCTCTGCTACCCACTGAACACAAACACATAAACCAGAGGAGGCACTTAATACGATTGTCGAGAAGAATGAAGATGATGCTTTGGTTCAAAACATCTGAAAAGAAGCAAAGGCGAGATGGACGAGACAGATGGCCTAAAAAGTAACTGCATTTGGTAGCCTTAATTCCGGGCTTATTGCATCAAATACAGTCAATTCTGTTTAACTTCTGAATGAATTCTAGGATATGTCTACGGGTTCTTGCTTACATTTTCTCTGGCTGGGAATCCAGCCGAAAGACAATCTGAATAATTCATCACTAATTGCTGGCTCTTTGCTTAACCATCCACCTCCTCTGTTTCTCAGTAGTCCTCAGATCTCCTCTCTAAAATCAAAAAATCTCCATCTCTCCATCTGCACCCCTCCTCGATTTTCCCCCTGCACTATCTTCCCTCTCTCCAGAGTATAAATGCCTTCAATTTTCTAATATCTGAACAGCAATGATTTGGCATATTGAGTTTCAGTCAGTATAGTGATAATGATCGTTCAGTGGTGAATGAGAGCCGTGAGCCAGAAGGCTCGGACTTAAGATGACCAATTCTAGTGCAAACCAAATGATTTTGGGAAAAAAAAAAGGTAAAAACAAAAAATCAAATCTGGATAATTCCAGTTGTAAAACAAACTAACAAACCTAGAGTAAACAAAATATTTGGTTTATTCTAGTTTGCCAAACAAAAAGCTTCTCCTTTATAGAAAAAAAAAAATTGTAAACCAGTTCTATGTTACAGAACAATGGAAAAAAAAGATGTACAATTTTGGTACTTTCATTCCAGTCACCTAAGGAAGTCCAAATGAACTGGAGACACATTTTGGAGGCTACCATTTTGTTGTTGTTGTTACTACTTTTTCTTTGTATTCATCCAAAGGGGTCTATACCAAGTAAATCTGGAGGTTAAGGCTAGTCATTATCTTTCTGTTTACAACCTCCAAATCATCCCACTCTGGGTGAAAGACCAACATGTCTGTTAGGCTATCGTACTGTTTTAGCACATGATAGCAGCACCAGGAGGAGCTGTGGTGTCAGTGAAAGCTGCTCTGCATCAGGCAGCTTGTAACATTGGAGTTGTGGGAGATGAGTGCTTTACATGTAGTGCTTGTGTATTTGTAGTGTGTGTATGTGTGTGTGTGTGTGTGTGTGTGCAAATGCTGCTAGTTCTGGTGTCTCTTCATGTGCAGGAGGCAGGTGGTGGGATCGGGAGGAAGAGGCGTGGCAGGCAGAGGCAGCGCACTGGAAGGATTTAAGCGCCCGTTATTATTGCTTGGCCTTTCCGGTGATGACGCGTCAGCTCGTCGGCGGGCCCCTGACGCGCCAATCGCCAGCTGTCCGCGTGCCGCCTGTACGGCTTCTCACCTGCGGGAGGAAAGGAAGTATAAAACTCAAGCGTCTAGAACTGCAGAGGCTATCTTTTGCTGTGATTATAGGTACTGATAGTGCTGATTACACAATTGTCATTAAAATAGACACTAATTCCCGAGTTACATGATTCATGCGGCTGGGTGGAGGTACTGGGAAAAGCAGGCTTTAGTGAAAAGTCCAGTTGTCTAACTACTTATGATCATCAACACTGTCCACAGACATTCATCAAACACTTAAACACATAACACTACTAGGTTTCCCATGGATGACTCGTCTGTGTATGATCTTCACCTTCGCTTCGTGCATCTCTTTGTCTCTCTCTCGACTGGTAATAACCTTCAGCTGCAGCCGGGTTCTTTGTGAAACAGAGGTGCAACCTGTTTCATTCAGCCGAGCTCTGCCTTAGGTCCAAAAGTCAACCACCCGACCCTGTGATGTGCAACAGCCAGTCAGGTCTCCTGTGGCCCAGGCGGTAAGGATTAAACGTCTTGTTCACCCAAATAAATTTTGCATAACTCTAATATCCATCCTACATGATTTTGGCTTCACTGGTGCAGGTTTGTTGTATTTGAATTTCATTCAAGACATTTAATTTAAATTGACATTCAAAACTCTTGATGGTGATAAACCCAAAGACAAGACAATTAAATGTTAAAATAATATCATATTCAGAGGCTCTCTGTGCACCATACACATAGTGCCCATACACTCCAATTAAATTGGAGTTGAAGCAGATATCTCCAGAGATGGATGTTCGAACCTGGGTGGTATAAACAAAGTATCAGCATGATGGGTACCACTAGAGGCAAGTGAAGCATGCCAACACATGATTTGGGTGAACTGACCCTTTAAACAAACACAGCGAAGGTCTGCAGCGTTGCTAAAACAACCACAGTAAAGCTGTTACAAAATTAACCACTACATCGCCAAAGTTAGAAACACACACCTGAAACTGAACACAATGAGGAGAGACAAAGAAAAGATGCAGAGGAAAAAAAAAGAAAAAGAGTGAACCGAGAGAAGCGTTCAGTTCTCACAATACATTCGCAAACACATGCACCCACCCACGCACGCACGTACGCACACAGACACACAAACAATCAGGATAATGGATGTTGATGGAGATTAGAGTGGGAACTCCACTGGGACTAAACGTGGAATCATCTCATACAAGATTACCCGGCAGGTGTGTGTAAGAGCGTGTCTCGTGGTAGTAATATTGAGTGTATTGAAGCAGCTGAATAAGAGAAGTAGAATGAGTAACAGACAAAGATAGAAATAGAGGGCCGGGGGCGGGTGGGTCCAGGAAGGGCTGAAGGTGGGAGGGCGGCACAAAAAGCAGAGGGAGCAGATGAATGAAACCGATGGAAATAAGGGAGGAAAAATAACTAAGCGAGGCTGACAAAGGCTGGGGGGGGGTATGGAGGCTGCTGCCATCCCTCTTCGTCGTGTTCTCATCTTGTGGTCTGTGACCAACTGCAATAACCACAATCAGCCTGCAACAGCCTGAATAGCATAGATCTAATTGTCGTGTCATGTTCCCAGTGCTGAAAATGCGCATTTACACCACAACAACCGAGCGACTAGTTGAATTCACAAGTGGAACAGATTCTGGATAGCAAAAGTGGTAAGTGAGTTTTGTGTGTGTCAGATGAGTGAGGCTCACGTAGATATCAACAGAAAACTTTGTTTTGTTAGCTGGAGTGAAATTAGACCCCACCTAACACTTTGTTTTGTTGACTTTGCTCATCCAAAACCCAATAGTTCAAGTATACAGCAAATGTGAAGGAATAGGCGACTGAAAAGAGAGAAGAAAAGAAAGTGAATACAATAAAAGGAGAAACGGACCGTAAAGGGGCACACCCAGGAATAGTGTGTGGAGATATGGACAAGATGATCTAAGATATTTTATATCTGCAGACAAAGATCTTCAGCAGCATATATTTATAGCGTCGAACAAGCCCGACTAGTCTCCAAAAAGTGTATCAAACATTTAACGCGATGTCTAAACAGGCAATGGGATCGAGAGAGCGGCACCACCGTCTAGCGCTGACCACATAGCGAAAGTCATCCCCTGGCAGAAGTGTGTCACTACCTGTTTTGATGGAATAGTATATTGAGCAGAGGATGGGAATGGGTGGATACGTTTACACACACATGCAGAACACAACACTCTGCCCTAGCAACATGGTGCCAGCACAGATACCCGAAATCTGGTCAGTGGGCAGCGTCATTTTTTGACAGGTCCGTTGAGTTGCATTAATTAAGAAGATACCTTACCGTGTGAGTTCTGGTGGGCTTTTCAGATGGGACGACTTGGTGTAGACCTTCTTGCAGCCTGACAGACACACAGACAGAGACAGACAGACAGGGAGATAAACACCAAACAGAAGGCTAAATCCGTCAAATAATTCACGTAACTGCCAGATATGTATTTACCAATAAGGGCTGTGGTATGTAGAAATTTGGATAATGAAGAACCAAACTGATAGGAGTCATATGGTCAATGTTGTTTTAGAAAAACAAAGTAGTCCAACACACATTCAGATTTTAAAAGTTCATGTAACTGTGTTAAAAAAGTAGTACGCATTCTTTCTGGAATCAAACTGTTTAAATCTGGTGTGTTGCAAATAAATTAACTCAACCACATGCCACCTAATCGGCTCAGGTACCAGAACTTCTGTTCACTGCCTGTTGGTTTGACATCAAAGTCTTGATATTTTTTAAGTTGGATTACAAAACCTTTTGCATATTATCTCATACACAGTATGTCAGAAAAGGTCATTAGGATTTCAAATGATTTGAAAGATATTCTTCAGATTTATTATGACTTAAAATAAGGAAATGATAGAATTTAATGTACCAACAAAAAAAAAAAAAAAATGGACTGTGTGACTAACATGCATTGGGTAAAGTGTGGGTCTGTCCTTGTGTAGATATGACACATCTACTTCAAATACGACTTTAAAGAAATTAGGCGTTAATGCGAACATGCTGCAGGAGGCTACTTGAAAGCTTCCACACTGCGCTGCACAGGCTAGTTGACATTACATGTCCTACAAGTAGCTGCACATCGACCTTAGCTACAGTATGTGTGTGTGTGTGCGTGTGTGTGTGCGTGTGTGTAAGCCAGTTGAAAAAATATCTGTGGTGCAATCTCAAGTGTGACTGTACACAGGTGTGTGTGTGTGTGTGTGTATGTGGAAAAATAAAATCGTGTCATTTAAGGAGGAGACATCTAATTAACACACTCACACACACACCTCATCCATGATCATACCAGTGATGACTTTGGCCACAACAATGTAAGGAGAGTTCCACGGCTGAGGTGCCAAGGCTATTTGAGGTGTGTTAATAAACATGTAAAATGGTTTTTAAACCAGACGGTTAATTGACGAGCAGTGACGGTAGTGCTCCATTACCCAAAATATTCTGATTCGAGCAGGAGTATTCTGTGCTGTGTGGCTGCAGGCCCCTGTCTGACTCATTGGCCTGGGAAGTCATTCAAAACACAACATATAATTTCAAAAATACTGGTGTCTTAAAAATAAGCTGGTTTCTAAAGCTGACCTTTGGCCAGACAGGCAAGTTCACTGATACGCAGCTCAGTGTAAAAATAAACACACTCACACAGCAGTGACGAGGAATCAACATGCGCACACAGTGGCAGACCACCTGTGCTCTTGTTCTAACCTGGGTAATCACAGTGAATTGGATCCGTCGTTTCTCCAGGTCAGGGTTGTTCCTCGGCTGTGGACAGGCTGCGATGGTCTGAGAGCTGATTCGGGCAGGGTTGTGTGGGGCAGGGGAATGGCGGCGGCTGGCCTGGGACTTTGGCCCAAGGGACCGTCGTGAGGGGCAGGGCTTCTGGCCGCCGGGTCAGGGCGGGTCCGAGCGGTGCCGCCTGCCAACTTGGGCGATGGTGGCTGCGTATGAGGGAGGAGGGACGTGGTGGGCAACTCCTTCTGTCTGTCGGGGCTGCCGGGCTCCGAGCTGGGCGGAAGAGGCGGCAGGTGGGGCCGCGATGCTGCTGGAGGAGTGAGGGGTGCGCCCTGGTGGTGTGTGCGCCCCGCAGGCCACAGTAGGAAGAAGCAGCTTGGTCTGCTCCTGTTGAGATGCAGAGGAAGCTACCGGCAAGTCATGGAAAAGCTGATGTGGATTGTGGAAGTGGAGGTGTGTTGTATCATGCTGCTGATGATGATGTTGATGTTGATCTTTGATGCTGATGCTTGGACCTCCATACCATTGCCATGGTGATGATCCAAGCCAGAGTTTAGGAGCTGAAACAGCGAGGCAGCTGCCCGTCCTTGGTGGTGGAGGCGTTAACAACTCAAGACTGTGACGACATTTCCTGTTTGACAAACACCTCTGGCACCGAATGTACCTCTGCCACCTCCCGACTGATTTGAAAACACTGGTGAGTCTGGTAGCCTGTTAGCGTCATGTTTATGGCTGGTTTCCATGGCGATGCCGCGGGCCGTGCCAGGCGTGCTGCAGCTACTAGGTGGCGGGCGTGGGGAGGCTGGGGCAGTGCGGCTTGCAGGTTGGGGGCTGCAGGAGGCAATTCTGTTTTGATTTGGGTGAGACCTGCGTGGTTCTGGTGCTGAGGGGTGGCACCTGACCTAGTAAGCCATCCTCAGGTGAGCAGCGATGGGGAGGTAAAAGATTCATGTTGAGGGTGTAGGGAGCGCGGCGTGATCGTCAGCGAGAAGAAATGATCCACCGCAGATGTGCTGTCCTGTGTGGCTTCTGGCCATCTGCGGAGGTGGGAGGAAAGAGGTGGGGAGAGATACCTGTCCATCTCACATTTGCCTGTTGATAAAAAGACAAACACACATAAAAAATCTGGTTTAGAAACACATGGTTCCTGGTTTAAAATAAACTCTGGTTAAGGTAAATGTGCCCAGCTCTGACTTCAACAAGCGCTTCTCTTGGAGCCACCATGAAGCTATTCTGAGGCGCTATTTTGAGAAGACCATAAGGTTTGTTGATAGGACAGTCACTGCTAAAACATTATCAAGTGGTCATCAATGAAACACATTCCCTCTCTCCCTGCAGGCTGAACTCAAAAACCTATCAGCTGCAAGGGCAACAGTTGAGGATCAGCCTACGCTCTGACGGAGAAGAGATCTGCTCTCTCATTTTAACATTAGAAATCTGCACCATCGGCCTGATCAAACAATTGATCAACATTGGGGTCAAAGACAGTGCTGTGTGAATCAGAAAAGGGATCTAACTGGTGTAAAAAGTTAGAGGCCCTGCGGCAGAGGATGAAACAGCAACATGAAGAGATGGGGGGAAACACCATGCCTTCCTGTCCACTACAAGCAGCAACGGCAGCAACAGCAATGATAGTCTGAGATGGGCTAACTATTTCTGGGCTCTGGTACCACCAGCTGTTACATAGACCTCTCCTCTGCCGCACAAGTTTCCTGCTAACTGGGGTGGTGGTGGTGGTGAGCGGGGTGGGGGTGAGGGGCAGAGTTGCCCGGGACCCTTCTGTCCCAGCTGGAGTCAGTTGTTGTCAGGGTGGTATGATGAGAGGGGACATAAGAAGAGACCAACAACTGATGACCAACTGGCTGGCACAGGGGAGAAAAAAAAAAAAAAAAAAAAAAAAACATGCCGGTGAATGCGTTTTGCAGGCGAACTGTCCTTCACTGTCCAGCTGGTCATGACCCTAACACCCGCAAATAGTACACAACAAAGGTGATGATTAACATCACGCAGCTAGGAGTCGACTTAAAGGTGGAGGCCGGCAAAACAAAAAAAAAAAAAACAACAACCTGGTGTACAACCGGTCTGCCACGCCCATTCAATAAAAATACATCACTAATGTGTAAAAGTGGTGGTTTCTGTCCGTGTTTACCTGTGTGTAGTCGTTCTGTCCAACTATTGTCCGTTTCTGAGATCACATTCAGCCGAGAACAACGCCGGGTCCTCAGAGGAAATCCAGCGGAGGTCGCCTTCTGCATGATAAGAAGGGATCCTCTGCCCGCCGCCGCCGCTCTCGTGAGTGCCGCGGCCATGGCTCCGACGCAGCAGCACCGCCGCACAACGATCGCTCGTCCTGATAAGCAAAAAAAAAAAAAAAACTAAACAAAACAGAGGATGATGCCTGGCGTACCGCAGGAAAGACGCAAGCCAAAACGAGGTGGAGCGCGTGCAGTGTAGTTATTAACTGCGTGGCCGGCTGCTACATCCCCTTCCACTTGTTTCATTCCTCCACCATTACAGACGGTTTTCTATCTCCATTGTATGAGGGCGGAGCAGCTCCAGTGTCGCAAATACAGCGCATGCACCGCCCACAAACCTTTAAAGGGCTTTGATCGTTCATTCACCGGCCACCGCCACGCTCCATCTAAATACACTGACAACACTGTCATTAAAATTGTTACTGAGCACGGCCAGACCTCACAACATCCACAAAGGTGAGTGAGGGTGAAACTCATGTATTAAAAACTTATTTTGTAAAGAATATGTGGAATAGGCAGTGGCCTGAGCCACTCCAGATCTTTTACCTCGGTAATACACAGTATAGAAATACTCAGTACAAGTAGAAATAATGCATTTAAAGTAAGTACAAGTATTAGCATCAAATATACTATAAAGAGTATATGAAAATCTCTTAGAATATTACATTCAGAAGAATATTATTTGGGCATAACATATTCACATTCAAGTTGAAGTAATGCTGCTGATAGGAAAAAATGAGGAAGTGGCAACTCATAAAAAACTGCTAGGCAATACTATATCATAAGTTATTCATTGATTGTTATTAAATAAGTCAATCTAAAGCTGTGGGATGAATATTTGTAGTAAACATCTGCCTCAAAATGTACTGTTAACAAATATCGACTTTCAGTGCTTAAAGTATAAAGGTATATTTAAGTACAGTACTCTTCACCACCGTTATGTAAAATATTCTGTTCTCAAATTCTGAAAATTCAAATCTGAGTTATATTTTGCCACAGTGCTTCTCTTTGTCTACTGTAAACCCTTAAAGGATTGTTACAATGCGTCACGTCCATGCCACAGTTGGGGTCTCAAAGAGACAGAAGTTAAAACAAAGACCGGCCATAATCCCATAATGTAAGTCTTTCGATGAACTCCTAATGCCTCCCTAAATGCCCACTTAGATTCAGAACTTACACATCCAGTTTGTAAATACAAATGTTTTCATTCAAAATTTGAAGTCCTCAGCCGAACTGGTGTTTATTAAAACTTTGAAGCACCTCAGGAGACACAAAGACACAATTAACAGTGTTGCAGTGGCACCTGCTGGCAACAATGAAATGACCCGTGTGCGAAAGTTGTTAGGTGCTCCTTTAATAACTCAACGACAGTGGGGATCTTTAGGATAAGAGGACGCACCCTTGTATGGTGAGGTGGATGGTGCTATAATTGTCAACATTATTTACAAAGTTAAAATCACATGTTCACATCTTGTGGGAAGCTACCTAGTGAAGCGGCGCGAAATAAACAGGGCCTGCGAAGATGTCTGACCGTTAGTGTGCATGAACTGATGTCATACAAGTGACAAGTGCTGTTTTTTAAAGCAAATTCTAATGTGCGTTTGAGCCTGCCAATTATACAATATAACTTGAAAATAAAGGTGTCTTCTGCAAACTATTGTAGGCTCAGTTAGAAAAAGCATTTGATTAAAAAGAAAAAAAAAACTGATGAAAAATGACAAACCGGCTTTACAGCAGTCCCCTGGCCAAGTTTAATATGACACCGATAAGAACATGGTCTGAAATGATAAAGGTATGCCTGCTATGTCTATATTTAAAGCCAAAGGAGCCTCAGCTTGTGCAAATCAAAGGCTAAAGTTCCTGCAATGCTGTTTGTCTGTGGCCACCAGTATCTGCAAACCTGGAAAAGATGAGAAAATAATGATAGACAGACCTAATAAAATAGACCACTGCCAAGAAAGAGGAATTTTTGGGCAGTCAGTTAGCTAGGAATGTGTACCCTGTGGAAGGTAATACCTCTGGTTTTGGACCAGTACGTGGAGAATTTATCCTTTCTGAACAATATGTAACCAGGGTTGAGAACAACAAAACGCTCTGACACCAGTAACAGTTTCTGCTTTTGTATTTCAAAAGTCGTTGAAATTTTAAGTGTAATTTAAAGGTTTAAAATACAAACACCGTGATAAAAACATGAGATTGCTAAAGCCCTGAGTGACAGTTATTAGTAGCCATAGTAACACAAATGAGTGTTCATTTGGGTTTCTGCTTCAGCTTTTGGTACCAGTCAGGAACTTCTTTTTTGGTCTGCAAATGAAAGAGAAAGAAAGAGGAAATGATGGTTAGAGAAGAGGAGTTAGAGGAGCTTTTGTCTGGATTCACCTGTTTGACTTTTTCATGCTCCAAGGATTTAGACTACAGCGTATCTTTACTCAGCTGACTGCACCGAAAATCTCAAATGAAACCAAATGTCAGAAAAGCAATTTATCATTTCCTGAGAACCTTTAGTGCTCCTTTGTTTGAACTTCTGTCCAGGCAGGTTAAGGTGGCGTGATTCATACAAGGGTGTTGCCAAGTTAGACACTTACGAATACAGTGGGTTTGGGTTTGTTTGGTGACTCTTCCTCTGTGGTCCTATTGATTCGTTTAGACTGTTGTTTTTTTGCGCCAGAGGTCCTGACATCAGTTTTATCCGTTTCCAACAGATCTAGAGCGTCTCCCTGTCTGGACCGCATGCTGATCAGGACCTGCTTCATCACTGCTAACTCCTGGAGAATCCCATGGTTCATGAAAATAAGGACATGAAAACAAAGGTGAAATAATAAACATAAATCTTTATGAGAAATAACTGGGAGTGTAGTGTCTGAGAGGCCAGAGATCTCAACTAAATTATCAGGTTATTTTTTAATCAGAGAGGATGAACTAAAAATTGAAATAAACGTATCACTCGTATATAATATTTTAAGATAATACTTCAACATTTTATGAAATATTTGCTTTAAAATGTATATTTCCAAGAATTTTTATAGCTGCTTTCTGGTGACATGTTTGCCCTGGACCACAGGCCAATGTGGTTGAACTCTTGGAAGACCAACTGTGGGACAACTTGCAATAAACTCAACAAGCCCAAGGGTCTGCAGGGGTGGCAGCAGGGCAGAGGGGAGGACTCTGGGCCATTTCACGGTTCTATTTATCACCCCTGAGGACATGAGCCCTGGCATGTCACACGCACGTACGCACGCACGAGTGCACACACATACACCAAAACACACACACGCACCCTGGTGGCATCCCAAACAGCCAAGCGGAGGAACAGCTGTCTATGACAGGGCACATACTTCATACAGCAAACGGCTGGCTTCGAGGGGGGGGACACTCATCCACGTGCACGCACACACGAGCACACGCAATCTTGAAGGAAGCATTGCAACACAGTGCAATAACTTGTCTGGTGTGAATATGAAACGCCTGTTTTATTTTAAATATAAAAAGCAGAGCTGCAATGATTAGTAGATTATTTGATAACTTGATCAACAGGAAATGTAATCATTTACAACATTTTATGGTTCGAGGTTTTCAAATGTGAGAATTAGTTGCTTTTCCTCAAATTATATCAAAATATTTTTAGGTTTTGGTTGGACTAAAAAAGAAATAGAACAGGAGACACTGAATGCAGCTGTTTACAGCTACACAACATCACGGTGGAAAACATCAGTTAAACATAACAAACAACATCATCATCACGTATACCTCCCGATGGTTGAGCAGTCTCTCCAGATCGGCGGCCATGTTGTTTTTCACCTGTTGCAGGGCGGTCCGTTCTTTCCTCAGAGAACTGGGGTTATACCCAAAAACAGACAGAGAGATCAGAGTTAACAGGAAAATATTTCTATACTTACTACAAGTTATGACTGACATTATTGTGGTTATGTACATGGTCATGTTAAACTTGTTGAACAAGTTAGTCCTCTGAATCACTGACAGTTCATGTGATTCATTAAGGTGGGATTTTTTAAGATTCCAGAATGTTGCTTCATTTGCGTTACTGTGTACTATGTATGGTTTAAGTGGAAAAATGATGGACTATAATTGGTTTACTAGTGCTGAGAGCATAAATCACTGGTATAAAACCACCAACAGCCAAACAATAAATTAAACACAAGTCATGAATTTCTAAAATATTCAAAATAAGAAATTGCCCTTTAAAAGCCTTTTGTGAGTTTGTGAGTCTTGCATCTTGTGAGAAGACTCGAGCTCTCACAGCACTGTCCAAGCGTTCTTTCCTCGGGCTGTGACACATACAAGCAGGAGCTTGTAATGGGGGTGCTTTAAAGCAAATCATCTTGCAAATCTTGAAATAACAGCTTGGTAACCTCAACACCTTTTACTGAGAACTGAGATGTTAGCCAATCTGAGCTGAGTGAATTTTGAATATCACCAAGCAAACTGAGAATACAATTAATACTTAAGACAGAGAGCCTGTAGTACTTAAAAGTGAGAATCTCCTGTGAGCTGTGTTTCTGCTGTTAAAACAGATAATACTGCACAGCCAGAGGAAAACTTCAATATCTCTGTCAGATGGGGAGGCTTGAGAGCATTTTAAAAGGATTCTATTTTTCTTTTTTTTTTTTTGCTTTCCTGCTTGCCCCAGGTGAGCGCTCAGTGGTAGTGAGCAGCAAGAGAAAACCTGCAGTCTGTCAGTTTGCATATTTCTCAGGTTAAAATACAGAGGGGGACTAGAAGGATTTAGGTCAGCGCCAGGTAGTGTAGGTGTGCTGATGTGAAACACTTGGGTACAGACAAACACATGCAGGTTTGCACAAAGACAGACTGAGCTAGGTCTGATAAGGACAGAAGACGACAAAGGGAGATAATGCAGAAAAACCCAGAGGGGTGGGGAGGTGTGGCTTGCTGAGAAAATTACAAGATACAAAATATTAAAAATGAAAATTGTGCGTATCTGTACAGGTACCTGACATCGTCCTCAAGCGAGGTGATGCGCTCCTTCAACGTTCTGATCTGTGCTTCTCTTTGTCTCACTGTCTCAATCAGGTAGCTATAGGGCTGCTGCGTCTGCTGCAGCAGCTGGTTGGCTGCCAACAACTGAGAAACAAGACACATATGTGCATACTTGAACGATAATAATACACCTAAAACTCAGATCTACATTTTTGCACACGCTGTACGACTCCGTGAACTGTGAAAAGTCACAATGACAGCTAAACATCTGTCACCATGATGTTCACTGTATATATAAAAGCTGATGTAAGGAATAATTCCACACTGTGTGGTTCATATCATAAAATAGTGAAATTCTGTCAACATTTGTGACTCACCTTTGAAGCAACAACCAAAGCCAAGATTTCCTAATCTCTGACGTCTTTGTCTTTGAAGGGGTGGCTTCAGTGCTCATAAATGTGAGTTTTTATGAAGGCATATCTTTTTATTAAAAAGTAGTAGACCACTGAATTTACAGATGAAGATATAAAGTGGAAATGCAATGAAAATTCACAATCTTAACATCTTTCTTGCAATTACTGAAAGAGAAACATCTTTATAAGGTTTTGATGATCCCTTATATGAGAGTGCATGTTCTTTACATAATACAATATTACTGAGTCACTATCATGCTTAAAATCTGTGTAACAATAGATAAAGTTAGGGTGTTACACATTAAGCCACTTTTACAGCCAGCCAATAGTGAGTAGAACTGGGTGGGAGGGTGAGGACAATAGTTAGTTAGTCAGGGCATCTGTGTGGGTGGTTAAGTGGTTAACACCCTTGCCTTTTTCAGTGAATGAGAAGTATAATTTTTCATCCTTCTTCCTTTCATACTCGATGAATCATAAGGTATTCCACACGAGTGCCAGTCAGTCACAGCTGACAGTTGAATGGCTGGCTTATTTAGTCTCGACTCTGCCCGGCCTCTCCAGTGGGTCTTGCAAAATCTCTGTTCTCTTTGAGATTATAATAAAGAGTGAGGGGAGCAGCTAATGCAGACTGGCCGCCGGAGCTGTCAATCTCGTAATTTCGAACCTCACTGGATGATTTTTAGCGTCAAGAGTAGTAGACATGTGACTGCACACAGAGTCACGCACAGACAAAATACACACACCCGAAATTAAAGTCTTAGCGTTGAACACACATGCATATGGTGTGCCAAACGCAACAAAAGCCTCGATGATTGGTGCAGTGAGTTGTTGGGAGAGTGAAGAGCATGGCCGTCACGGTTTTTGGCAATGTTTCCCACTCTGTCAACAAGTGTGACAGGCACTAAGACTCCTCGCTCCTGTCATGTAAGGTTTGCGGTATCTACAGTCTGCTCTCAAAATGTCTTGACTTGAGTTTAAAGAAGGGGATTTGACAGGACCATTGTTAAACTTGGACAAACCCTAATCAATGAGTCCTGTAGTGTGGTTATGATATATGTGGTGACCACCCTAACAAGCCGCTCAATTAAAAAAACATTTTTGTAGTCATTTCTTCTTGTAATCGAATGTGGTTTGATGCCACGGTTGAGTCTGTCATTAAGAGAGCGATTAGATGTGCTCTCACCATTGACACTTGCAGCAGAGAGTCATGCCATGGTGTGAGAAGGTAAACGTGGATGATTAGAGTGGAGTCACCGAGCTTGGCTCTGTGATAATGACTCTTATGTAATAAGAGAGAGGTAAAAGGCAGCTGAAATAAATCATTATGACTTTGATAGAGATGACCATAATCTGAATTGCTGTGGGAGATCTGTGATTGTGGGAAAAAAACAAGGGTTGTAGTGAGCTGGCAGTGCTTAAACTGAACTTTAAGTCTGATTTATAATTATCCACCTGAACGTCATATGTGTGTCTGTGTTTGTGTGCGTTTACCTCTTCAGATATCTGTCCTGTCTGTGACTTGTGTCTATCCAGCTCTTGCCTCAGTGATGTGTTTTGCCTCTCGAGCTGCAGCACCCTGCGTGCCAGGTGAACGCTGTACAACAGCCACACAAACACATTGCGGAAATTCCAAAACATGACAACACCAACAAGTTTACACTAGCATGTATTTCCGTGTTGTTTCCCCACAAATGTACAAATGTTTTATGAGGTAGAAAATACAAATGTTTGCTTTGTTAGGCCTTAAAGGTGTGCTGAGAGAATGGGTTTATGCTCAGAAAAGCTTAAGTAAAATATCAAAATACACAAAATACCAACATTACTGTAATGCCCTTTATGTGGTCAGGAAGGAAACTCTGCACTTAGTTTTTATGTAGTGACATTTCTAACAATACCTTCTCTCCTTGAAATGCCAAGTGTATCGTGTACTGTACCTCTGCTTTAGTCTTCTTTTGGCCGTAGTGGGAACATTGGCTCCGTAGCCGTACGAGAACAAAACTCTCTCTGCTTCCTCTTCATTCTCAACTGGCAACAGACAGAAACATAAATACTGTCTATACATCTCCAGAACCATTATGATAACCATGTAGCAGTGTGTGGTTGTTTGAGGGGTTCACCGAATCAAATGTAAGACTTTTTAAGACCTTTTAACATTTTTCACAGTCGTAGTGGTATGAAGGTAAGAAAGATATTAAAAAAATGTACATCAAAATTTTCTGGCTGTGCCTCCCAGCTGTATGTAACAATAATTCCAAGAAGATCTTAATAAGTAACCAAAACTGTTTAGATCACTGAAGGGATGGATTAACCAAGTAAAACACAACAATTAACTATCAATTTCAGCAGCACAGATTTTTATTAAATTACTTCCTCAGTCTGGAACAGTAGTAGACTAAGGACAAACCATTTTATAACTAGCTTTACACTTTATAACTAAACAGCTTAAGGCAGAGAAAATATGTAAGTCTTCAGTAGATTAAATTTAAGACTTTTTAATACCTTCTATGGCCTTTTTTGAGGGAACTAAATTCAAAGCTTTTTAAGACTTTTCAGATACCCTGTGTTTTTACTTCTTCTGTTCCTGTATCAAGCTTTTATAAATTTACTGGATAAAAGCTGTAGTAAAATTCTGTTGTTTTGCACATCATCTTTTTATTCTCCTAAACTTCTGTTCCATCCGGTCTCACAAGGGCCTCTATTACACCTCCACAATAGCAATTACTGATTTTTCCCTACATCTTAATCCAATACGATGCTATCTGTAAATTTTATTATGCATATTCTCTGATGCCAGACTGTTGCATTTGTAAGGTATCAGTGTCTGTTTGTTTGTGCTTTTATCTTTCTGACTTTACAGTAATGTGTGTAATGTGATGGACGCCACAGAGCTAATGCTATGTTCTTACTTTCAGCAGCCTGCATGGTGACTTGGTCCAACTCTTGCTCCAGCTTTTCGTACGTGTCCAGCCGAGAGGCCTGCTCGGCATTCTGGGCTTGCAGCTCCGCCACCCGCTTCTCTGATGACGTCTGCAGCCTGTAAAACTCCTGGGTGAGAAGCTGACGGACAGGAGGAGAGGAGAGAGTGAGAGAGAGCGACAGAAGAATTATTTTCTGTGGTTGCCAGCTGAAAAAGAACATTTTTAAACTCGTACAAAATGATCTCCCAGAGGAATGATAAAAGTAAAAGAAAATGAAGTTACAAAAAAAAGGAAGAAAAATCTAAATGAAAGGACTTTAATCCAAAAATGGCTTTAAACCCCACGGTCATGAGGAACTGGAACAAAATAAGAGCTGCACAACAAACTCCAATGTCAAAACCTAAACTAACTATTCATTCACTGTGTTTTAAAAAGGAGAAAACATCCTCTTTCTACCATGATCATGTGCAATGCATCATTATGCCATGTATGTCCCTCTGGCAAGCGGGACCTCTGCTAGGTGCATCCAGAACAATCTGCACTCAGTTAAATTTTTGTGTAAATGGTTGTGCTACATTGGACAGATTATAATGGAGCCACTGGACAGACATACAAAGACTGGATGGCTATGAATTTAAAAATGAGTGGTGAATTTTTGGTTGTATTAATCATGTAATATTAGCAGCAAGTACTTTACTACTGTGTTTCCTAGCTTTCATAATGTTAATGAATAGAAGAACCTTGAGGAACACTCAAGGTGACAATCGGTAAATCTGACGCCAAAGAAAAAGGAAAAGTTTCAAGTAGGTGGACTCTATTATTCTCTGTGATGAATGTACCCCAGGCCTCCACAGGGTGCACTGAGCCTGATTAAAAACTGCCGGGGAGAATAAGTGACTGTAATCATTCATGTGAATGTCCTTCACAATCCAAGTAAAACATTTATCCTGTCAAGTGCAGCAAAATTCACTCTAGGTACAGGGCCAACAACTGCACCTGGACAACAGAGGAACATCAGGAACACGGTCACACTGCTTTTCACAGTATTGTTGCTAATAAATAAAGGTGCCTTACGTAGTGTTGAAAATGATGATCATGGGGCAAAGGGGGATTTATGAATCTGTTAATGGCATATGCACTGAAACTGTGTTATTTCAGAAGTGTTTATTTATCAATATTTAGGAAATCATCTACCTTGATCAAACTAGAGACCATCTAGAAACCAAGGTTACCACAATAATGGGCTGAAATCAAATCACAGGACGGAGAGGCAAGTAGAAAACTATGAATGGGCATAGTGGACTATGATGGGCAAGCAACTTTTCATGTCACTGTAATACAACTCCTTTTTGTCTTTATGTTTAGAGTACCTCCAGTTTCTTCTGCTGTTTCTCACACTCCACCTGGCACTGGGCCAGGGCCTTGGCCGTCTCTTCCTTGACTATCTGAGCGCGCTCGGCTTCGAAGGAGTGCAGTTTGGCCTGGTTGGACAGTTCTGCTACCCGGCTGTCAGTACCCAGCTGGAGCTGACGAAACCTGCATAGATGGAGACACACAGATGGACACACACACACACACCTCACTAAATATGAATGCGAATAGGTGTATTTCAGTGCAGACAGAGATACGGACGTGTCTAAGTTAATAAAGCAGCTGCATCATCACACAGACAGTAAACTCAGCTCTGGGCTCCTGGTTGAGCTCAGACATGCCTGGTGGTTTCAAACAAATGTTGCAATGTCCTCCCTCATATAGATGCAATTTCATTTGGTGATAACGGGCATGATAACATGATGTTTGTTTTGAAATTGGCAAAGAAGTGATTATTTGGTGTGCCTTGCGCAATAAACAATTTTTGAGTTTTTATTTTCCAAGTGTTCAGTGGCCTCTAATAACTTGGCAACTACGGTATTTCAGAGTCACCCAGCAGGAAAGCCAAGTCTTAATTCATCTGGTTACAAAGGAGTATTTCTCAATGTCGCTTTCAGCAATGTTTGGCCTGATTTGATCTTCCATGATTCTAGTTGGCAGCCAGAGAAAGGTGTTTCTACCTAAGTTTTAGTAATTAGAAAGACAGAGACAGAACATGTTCTACAGTTTCTGTTTTAAGATGACACAACTCTGCATAATGTCAAAGCCTTGTCACAGGAATGCATGTGGATGAGTGGGTAAGCATGCATAAAGCATATAGTTAGAACACAAACAAATAACAAGAACACGCAAATAAATATGGGTGGTTGCTAATTTTGATAAGTCAGAAACATGCTGAGCATTTGTTAATTCTACCCTCCCAAATATGAGAATTTCTGCTTTGCTCTATTATATATCGTTATATATCGTCTTAAATTGAGTACCATCAGGTTTTGGACTGTTGATTGGACTGAAAAAAGCGTTTCGAAGACTATGTGCTCTGGGAAATTATGATCTTTATTTTTATGGATTAAACAATTAATTGATTAAAAAATAAGAAAAAAAAAGCTCAACAAAAAATGAAAAGAATCATTTACTGCGAGGGCAGGCAACGGTTTTCGAGCCGAGTACTCTTCCTCAGGCAGCTTTCAAGCACGCACACACAGACGCTATCAAGCCACAGAGGTTGGTTGGATAATATTAATAACTCTCGATTACAGCTGACCTGATAGGATTTCATCATCCATAGAGCACAGGCCTGAGCTGTGTGCTCACAGTGACAGACATGTACACATGGTCGACATTTTATGCCTTCTTTTATTAATGGCGGCTGCAATCTAGATGCAAAGAGGCAAAATGTTCCTTGAAAATTGTTATGTACTTTTCCAGAGGAGAGCAGTCGATGTTCTTTCTCTGTCTTTTCACATGCTAATTTTAATAGAAATATTTACAGCTTTCAACAAGTTTTATGTCTGCTAGAGAGGTGAAAATGGATAACCGTACTCAATACTTTGTTTTGGACAAGTTGATCACCGTAACTGGCATACTGTAATAGAGCGCTGAGATTCAAGCTGGCCCTCTACGCTACGATCATCTGACGCCATTTCAAGCTTGTCCGCCTCATTCTTTGCCCCAAAAATAGGGGCATGCGTGGGGTTAGGGGTTAAGGGCTTGTGGCTAGCATCTGTCGTTGCTGGCTTGTGATGCGACGCAGAGGGGGAATGTGATCGCAGCAGAGAGAGAGAGAGTGCAAGGGAGAGTGAAGTGTGTGCGTGAGCGTGTATGGAAAGACCAACAGCTGGTGGTTTGGATCTAGAGAAATGACTGGCATGTAGTAGTAACCCAGGACAGGGACACTACTACTGCTGCTGCTGCCTGCATGTGTGTGTTTATGTGTGAGTGTGATGTGTGTGTTTTTGTGTCTGCCTGTTGCAGACCCAATATTTGAAAACAAAGTTTTGAACGTAAATTATTACTTTATATTACATTATATTTCTCAACATGATTCCTTTCAATACTTAAATGATTCACATACTCATTCAAGACGGACATGGATGTATGAAGCAGAAAAGTAGCACAAAAACAGGATAAGTTGTTCAGGACAGTGAATGAAATACATCTTTCAAAAAGAAAAAAAAAATGCGGGCCTGACATATGTGTGTGCGTGTGTGTGTAGCAGGACTCACAATATATCTGTTGCAATTTCCATGCAAGATGTGAAACTTCCTACAAGGACATGACCCAGAGGCACCTTTCCAGGCTATACTGAGATGGGCATTGTTGCCTGGGGCAAAGACAGTGACTAGCAACTTGAACACAAATCACTAAGAGTAAGTGTAGAAGTGGAAAATGACTAAAAAGCACCATTTAATTAAAAAGCCAAACATTAGATACCACAAAAGAATCATAGTTGAGTTCCTTTTTTCAATGCAAAAGCTTTGTCAGGAAGTGAACTGAATCTATCAGTCACAGTTTAAGGACATTTGTTATTACATGTGACTTGTCTTCAGTACTAGACACACATTTCACCCTGCGCTTAAAGTATTTTACTCCTGAGAGGCAGACAGCCAGTCCAGTGACACCAGTTGGTACTAAACTGACCACCAGTGAACTCCGACTTCCATGTGACCTTCTGACCCCTGCCTTGAAGCAAAATATCCATGTGATCTTTAGTAAGAGTTGGTAAACCACAGCCACCAAAGTCCTGCCACACCCACAACATGTGCTAATGACAGGCTGCTGCTGGCTCACACATCAGCATCAGAGCACAAACAAGCTCATGGCTTTCAGGGAAATACCGAGGTATTCAAGCTGATTATTAAGCTTAAATTATAATAATACACACATTTAGAACTTAGTCACTAATACACACAGCAATTGTGCTTGCCTTATCAGTCACACTGGGATTTGGCCACCCCCGCACACAACATGCTTTGGTGGTTGGCCAGCAAAGGAATGAATTCAAAATATGATGTGGTTAACTGCGACAACAAAAAACTGCACCGACTGGCCCGAGTCTTGACAGTTTAACCGCTGCCCTCAGGCAAAGTTCCTTAACTTTCCTTGATATGTTGCCTATTAACAGTGTACCCAGGAAGTAACTTACATTTAAGTGCAGCAGCTGTAGATGGAGTGCTTAACTCCCAAAACACCACCAGGACTGCTGAACGTGGGGTTCGCTTAAATGCTACATCGTGTCATGCACCTGCGATGACGCAATCTTTCTCAACTATTTATTCACTATATTATCTAAAAGCAGCCAGTGTAGCTTGATCTCCAGGTGGATTTTATATCAAGAATAAAACTACATGTTTTCAGTGGTGAGAAGCTTCAGTTTTGAGTACATGTACTTAGGTACAGTTTTGAGGCATTTGTGCTTCACTTGATAATTAGCAAATAAACAGTGATGCATTATTATATATAAAGCTACCCAGCAGTATATAAAGTTGTTAACATACATTTACTAGCCGCAGCAAGGGATGCTTACACACTGATAAATTAATCATTCTAATCCAATAAAATGGACATGACATGGAATACTGTTAAATCTGTATGACAAGTACTTTTCTGCTACTTTGCTTTGATGCCAATAGGTGTGTACTTTCACTTGAGTAAAAGCTCTAAATATTTCCTCCACTGGCAGCTCTTGTGTTGTTTACAGGCTCCTGTTTTGAACCACATTAAAGGGTCAGTTCACCTAAATTACACAAAAAACAAAGCAAAACAAACAAACATGCACATGCACATTGGTAGCAGATAGGTTTGGTTTTATTGGCCAATGTGTCTGTCCCTGTTTTCTGCCTCTTTCCCAATGTTATAGAGTTGAACAGACTTTTGTTTAGAATAAATGAACTAAACCCAAATGATCTGCATGGCTAGGGGCCACTGGAAGTGAGACAGAAGATGTTTTTTTCTTGGTTTTTGGAAGATGGATGAACTGACCCCTTCACTGACACAACTGACTGAGTCAGAGGGAAAAAAAGCATAAAAAGAGAGAATAAAGAACAAAACTAATGTAGTCTGCCAGTGTTCACTGTAGTTGACATAGGCATGACACAAACTGTAAGAACACCTATATCAAATTTAATGTGTGTGATGGATGGATAAAACTCACTGTTCCAGCAGCTGATCATATCGGGACTGAGTGTCTCTCTCAGCTGCCACTGCTCTGTCTTTTTCCAGCACTGCATTGTCTCTGGCCTCACGCAAGTTCCTGGTCAAATACACACAGAGACGGTGAAAAGATGCCCTCAGCACCCATACAAAGGAATCAGCATATTCTGTTATGTTACAAATAACAAAAAGGCCTTTCACATTTAGAAAGTATGTTGGTATTCCCTTTTAGTTTGGTGCTATGTTGAAGTATCTGGTGATAGCTCTTCTGCCTCTTAAACATTTGCATATGCATTACTTTTTTCAGTTGCTGACTGATGCTGTACTGTAGATATTGTCTTTACTAACTGTGCACAATTCATCACTTCCCAAACACATTGCTCCAATTTGTGAGTACGAATGAAATCAGCATACTGCAATAGACAAAAACATGTAACAACCATATAAAGCAGGGACAACGTTATAGGCTACACCTCTACTTGATTAATGAGAATGACCATCATGAAATTAGCTAGATAGCAATCGATACGACATGTTAAAATGTGTGAGTTCCTCTGGTACAAATAGCACACCTGATATTCATTTATAGCTTTACCACCAACATACAGTTGGTTAGATTAAAAAAAAAAAAAAAGACTGATACCTGTTCTCTCTCTCATACATCTCCCTGGAGGTTCTCTGCAGATTGTCTATCTCCTGGCTGGTTTTCAGCCTGATGTTCTCTAACTCCTCTCTTAACTTGGCCTCATATTCTGACTTATAGTGGTCTCTGTAATGGAACAAGGATGACAGAAAAATACAAACAGAGTTATGGAAACAACATTTACCGCAGAGACTTTGTTGTCAGATCAGAGGTGAAATGGACTGGATCATACTGTTGCTGGCAGATGAAACCATCTGTGTGAAAATTTGGTGACTGATATTTTTGTGACTGATGTAAAACTGCAGAGCCTAACCTGGATGCTACATATTTTTCATAAGCGTCCTCCCTGGCCTTCTTTGTGTCTTCTAATTGTACCTAGACCACAGAAACAAGAAGTGAGAGCATGTTATGACTCCTTCCTACTACGGAATGTTTTTGGTAATAGATGAGCCTCTTGGCTAATCAACAGTATGAACCTGCAGCCTCTCCAGGCGGTCTTCTTCATGTGCACAGCGCACACTGAGCTCCATGTTCTGCCTGTGGAGGTACTCCTTGTCTTTCTGTAGGAGAGTCACTGACTGTTGCAATGTTGCCACCTGGAGGGCAAGATGAGAAAAAATGAAAAACTATGACAGAACAGAGTACACCTAAAGAGACCTCATGAAGTATTATGAAGACAACATATAGTGCGAGTGTGTGTAGGTGGGTGTGAGGCACCTCTTTGCTGAGTGTGTCCCTCTCTCTGGTCAGTGCAGTGTGAGTCAAGTCTAGTGTCTCAAATCTCCTCTTTAACTCTTTTAGTTCTGCTTCAAAGTTGTCACGGTCTCTATAAATCACAGCATAAAAGGTTAACAAACATTTGCACTTGCAACAGAATTTAAATATAGGGTTTTGTTGTGTTCAAAAACAATTGACTAAAGTGAGAAATATCTCTAAAAAAAAACAAACCAACCTAAGTGTTCTGTAGTTTTGTTTTCATGATGAAAAAATGATCTAGAACTAAATATTTCCATGCAACATCAAGGCTTTTGGCTGCCTACTTATCCATAATAAAAGCCATGTTATATTACAGACATGCAGTTAATTAACGAAACTACTCAATGCAACATGTAGCAAATAGTCCTACTACAAATTATTTGTCTTCAAATAGCTAGTGCAATCACACACACACCGTTTGATGTTTGGGTAGTTGTCTCGGCGGTAGTCCCCTTCTTGGATCTGCTGTTTGGTATCAGCCAGTTCTAGGGTCAGTCTCTGGCTCCTCAACTCCAGCTCAGCACGAAGCCGTCGCTCCTCCTCGTAGCTCTGCGGATACACCACATTTACATTGCTTGGAGGTACACTATGCAAATGAGTAGGATAAAGACAGGAATTCAGCAAGAATCCCCATCAAAAAACATATATAAACATCTTGCTCCATGCTGTCTTAATAAATGTCATACAGTTCCTGCAGATTCACTAATAGCAAATTCATGCAGTGAGCATCACATCCTTCTCCTGGAACCATCTTGAGTTGATGGCCAATTTCCCTGCTGGGTGTATCCAAGTGAAAAAAGAAACAAGGAAGGTAAACACCTGTTCAGTAACAATGTCGAGGTACTCTGTGGCATTAAAATTATGCTCATTTAGTCGTGTGTTTGCCAAGAAAACATTTTCTCTGTCATTACACCACCAGCAGCCTGTGCCTGGTTTTTGGTTCTTTTTTGCCAAATTCTGACCCTGGTCTCAGCATGCTGTATCATTATCCCATCAATGTGCCATTTATGCCTACTGGGCGACTGACTGGCCTTTTTTTTTTTTTTTTGCAAATCACACCACTCTCATTCTAAACACCACAGGCTGCGAAAATGACCATTTCGAGGATGCTGTAACAGAAACATCTAGAATAAACAGATGGAAGAAGGTGACTTAAATCATGGGTCTATTTTTCATTCTCACATTTAGTTTAAAGGTAAATGAACTTCTTGACTCTTCAGCATTTTTCATGTCTATGTTTTTCAAATGTGTGACTCAAACCCTGGAGGAGTGTGTGTGTTTTTAAAGCATATTTGTTCTGTAGTGTTTAAAGAAAGAAAATTAAACACCATAATTCAACTGACGGTATTCTGGACTTATTGTATGTGTGCTCACAAACACATGAGAAGGTTACAAAAAGTAGAGTGTTGTTGATATGCTGCATAAAAACAAGTTTGACAGTTACATATGTTCATTTGAACTTTAAAGTGTAAACTCTGATTTGAACTCAGATGAAAGAGGAAAAGACAAAAACAGAAACAACAATACACAGGTGAGAGAAAATGCTAAAGCAATAGTAGGAACTTCAAATTACGGTAACTTAGAAAGAAAAATTAGGTGGAATCAAGCCTGTGTATGTGTGTGATACCTCCATCAGTGCCTTCATCTGGGTTCTGTGTGTATCCAGCTCTTCAGTCAAACTTCCTCTCTTGACACTGAGCTCAGCCAGCTGAGCCCGCAGAGGAGTCACCACCTCGTAAAAACGCATCTGAACACACACAAGACAAAGAATAAGTCACCACGTTCCCTGGCAGATTCAGCATGGACTATGTCATATCTTGTCTCTCTGACCACCTTCATGAGGATTCAACTGGGTGGTGCCCCTATACTTACAGCTACATATTCCTGTATGGAGATTTTGTCCTCAGGGAGGTCACGCAGCTCCTGGTACCTGTCCTGGGAGATGTCCAGATCCCTGAGAGATCTCCGCAGCTCTCCAGCCTTCTCGCACAGTTGTCGGTTGGTCTCTTCTAGCTGCTGCTGCCTGAGCAGGATGGCCTCCATCTCCTGCTTACGTAGAGTTTGCTGCTTCCTATTGAGGACAGTCATTGTTCGGTACAGTTCATATTTGTGCTTGATAACCAGCAAATGGGGCAAAGACCAGAGAAGGGTTGTGTAAGTTAAAACTTTCTTCATGGGTCCTCATAGATTACACTAAATCTAACCACCTTTCTCACCTGTTCTCCTCCTGAGCAAGTTTCAGCTGGCTGTCCAGTCTCAGGGCAAACACTTGTTTCTGATGTAGAGCATCATTCAGCCTCTCCTCCAGCTCCTCAATCTGAAATAAACAGAACATGCAAAGAAACAATCACAGGACTACTCTTGCAGCAACGATCATTCTGGAAATGGTAGCCTCCGCAGCTATAGACACAACCTGGGTTAATGCAAGCACATATGAACAGAAACACTGTCTATCTTTCATCTGGTTAAGACTGTGCATCATCCCTGCTCTACTACCTTGGACATATGGTCGGCCTTCATGTTGTCTATGATGAGATTCTTCTGTGAAAGCTCGATTTTCAGCAGCTGGACGTTGTGCAGGAGCTCCTTCCTCTCGATCAGCTGGCGGGTCACCTTCTGGGAGCCGTCCCGCTGCTCGTCAGACGAGGAGACGTCCTCGGTGGTGGGCACGGTTGTCTCCAGGCTGATGTCCTCCGACTCGAGGTCCAAGGAGCTGGAGATGTTGGCTACGGTCGGCTTCAGCTGCTGCTTTTTGGGAGGCATGTTGTATTGTTTTGGTCCTGACTTTGAGCCCCCTTCTTTTTTGATGTCTAACGTTAATTACCGAGGCGAGCAGCAGAGATTACAAAAGATTAGAAAGTTAATTCACAGACATCGCGATATGTGACACTTAAACGTTAGTTTGAAGTAAAGAGAAACGAACCTACCTACCCACCTAGCACTACTATGACCAGCTCTTACGTTTAAAACATAAAACGCGCTTACACTTACTGACAGAAAATGTGATATAAAGCCTAAGCAGTAAGGCTATGTCCCACAGCTGACAACCACACACGGTGAATTGTTGTTATTTTCAAGGGTCCCGCTCCGAACCGCCTGCCAACCGCCAACGGTTCGAGTATGGTAGCTTTGTGGTGGTTAACTACAGCGCCATCTGTGGTAATTAACGTGCAGTACCATCAACGCCCACTCGTCTATCACTGATTGCGACGTACAGTCATGCAGTACATCCTCCCAACGTAGGGGGCGCTATAGAATTAACTTCTGATGGAATTGGCCAACCAGCCTTCTTCTGCATTGTTTTCATCGAACAAGTATTAGTTGGCCAACCAAAACTAGCCGCTCCCTTTGAACGTATTTTACATAAATAATGTGAAATGTTTTTATGTCTAATTTGTGTATAATTTGAGAACATAGTTTCTAAATAGATTTTAGCGTACAATTTTGTAAACGAACACACGAAGTCGAACTACATGAGATTCTCTAAACTCCGGGAAGGTTTTGTCGGCCCATTGAGTTAGTTTACGCCATAGACTGGAATGGTTTACACATGGGCAGCTAACTGTTTGCTTGCCAGTAGATGGTAGGGCGAAAAATACCGGGAATTAACCTTTCAGGGCTCTTATCGTCATCATGTTGAAATCTAAAACCTTCGTTAAGAAGACCCGGTCGGGTGGGGTGATGAAGATAGTGCGTGAGCATTATTTGAGAGATGATATTTGGTGCGGGAGCGAGGCTTGCACTGAGTGCAAACAGGAGTCCACGGTGTTGCAGAAAGACGCGTGTATTGAGAGCAATCTCTGCTCCTACCCTCATTATCTGATCCCTGACACAAATGTGGTGCTACATCAGGTAAAAAAAAAAAAAAAAAGCAGTTTTCCACTTCCCCTGGATTTCCAATTTCATACGTGTACTCAAAGAGAGATAGCAGTCTAATATGACGATTTCTAGACATCTTGTCATATAATCCTACACACAAAGTTGTACACAAAGTTGTAGCCCCAGTCATTTATTTAGATAATACAACCTAACACCTCATGTATTTTGATAATACACGAGAGCTGAAAATAGGGTTTAACAGACCTCATGATATATGAGTGTGAATGAATAGCATTTCTTCTGGTTACCATAATGATAAAATTTTCCTTTTCACACAGCTGTATACTCTGCTTTATGTGTCTTTTTATGATTACAATATTAGTGTGTTAACCAGTTGCATTGGTGGTCTAACATACATGTAGGTGATTCCTTGATTTAAGCAGTCAAAGCAATCATAATATCCCGTTTATTATCATTATTATTATTATTATTTTAGAAGTTACATCTGAACAAGTCTGATTCTCCTCCACCTCGTTTTTACATTTTCTGTGTCCTGCAGATTGACGTGTTGGAGGATCCAATGATACGTAATGTGATTATCCTTCAGACTGTGCTGCAGGAGGTACGCCACCGCAGTGCACCAGTCTATAAACGCCTGAAGGACATCATACACGAGAAAGAGAAACACTTCTACACCTTTACCAATGAACACCGCAGGTACAAAGACACCACTGACTTTTTTACTGCGTCACAACAGATTACTTGCGTGATAGTAATACATAAAAAGTAAAAGCATACAGAAGTGATCACTGGCAAAATACATTGGCCAGTTGCACATGAAGGTAGGTTTGTACCTGTTACCCATGATCATTTATCCTCATAATTTCTGTTCCTCCAGAGAGACATTTATTGAACGTGAACCGGGGGAGAGCGCCAATGACCGCAACGACCGTGCAATCCGCGTGGCAGCCAAGTGGTACAGCCAGCACTTGAAGATGTTTGAGTCTGACACAGATGGGCTCAAGGTGGTCCTCCTCACCAATGACCAGGGAAACAAGCAGAAGGCAGAGGAGAGCGACCTGCTGGTGTACAAATGTACTTTGATACAGTAACAGTACAAAACTCTGTGCATTAAGAATACACATCCGGTTGGATGCAAGCTTTCAGGCAGCATCAGTTGTGTGTACCCCTTTGTCACACGCATTTATTCATTTACTTTCTAGGTGAAGAGTACATCAAGAGTCTAATAGCGAACCCTGAGCTTGTGGATCGTCTGGCATTGTCCAATGATGACAAGGTAAACACACACAATCCACAAGAATTTGAACCTTTATCTACCCCTTCCTTTGGTTTGTGTTACACTATGGGGCATCATTATCTCTTTTTTTCTCTTTCTCTTGATTTCTTTTCCTCTCCTCCTGCAGAATGAGATCACGAGCAGTAAGGTGTTATTCCCAGAACACCTCCCCCTGTCCAGGATCCAAGCAGGAATTAAGAGTGGTTCCTTCCTTCAGGGCACCTTTAGAGCCAGCAGGGACAACTATCTGGAAGCCACAGTCTTTGTCCAGGGAGAGGGAGAAGACAGCACAGAGGTGTGTGTGTGTGTGTGTGTGTGTGTGTGTGTGTGTGTGTGTACATTTGTCAGAACAATTATCCAGAATCTGGAAATGTAAGGTTTTAAGTAAGCTGATTCACAACAAGTTAATAGTCAATGTTCTGTACTGTCCCTTCTACTTGCTGCCAGGTTCTCATCCAGGGACTTCAGAACCTCAACAGAGCAGTGCACCAAGATGTGGTAGCTGTGCAGCTGCTGCCGCGGAATCAGTGGGTGGCGCCCTCCTCAGTCGTGCTGCAGGATGAAGGCACGGCAAAGGACGATGATGTTGAAGAAGAGGAGGAAGAGAAAGCAGTGAGTTGGGGTTTGACTTAAAGGAAGGGCAGTTAGACTGGTTTTGTCTCTGTTGACAGTTGAAGGATATATATATATATATATATATATATATATATATATATATATATATATATATGCTGAATGCTCTTATTTTTTACTGTGCAACCATGATAAGCTGGTTGCAGCCAATTTAATGTCCTCCATGTCCCTGTGTCTGAGCAGTTGAGGATATCGGCAGCTGAAGCAGCCAGGAAACCCACAGGAAAAGTTGTGGGAATCATCAAAAGGAACTGGAGGCCATTCTGTGGCATGCTCAATGTCTCCCAGATTAAAGAGGTGCGTTTAGACAACTATTAAACTCAGTTACTACCATCTTGTTAGAGATACAGGACTTTAAAATTGTATGTTTCTGTACAACAGGTCTCCCTCTCAGACTATAAAGACTATATCTGTAGATCTGTCTTTACTGAATATTGTACAAACTGTCTAGCAACTTCCTTTTCCTCAACACTGACCATCCCTTTTCTTTTCCGTTCAGTCAACCCGCCACCTTTTCACCCCAGCAGACCGCCGCATCCCTCGCATTCGTATCGAAACGCGTCAGGCATCCACACTGGCAGGACAGCGGATCATGGTGGCCATCGATGGCTGGCCCAAATACTCTAGGTATCCAAATGTGAGTTGGAATCACCCTCAGACTGTCAAGTATTTGAAGCTTAGATATCCTACTGTGAGTGCTTGCATATCCACTCGCCAAATTTTGTTGCTCATGCCACAGATCTCTAGCGTGACAGGTAATAATATTGTATAAAAAACAAGTTTGTGCAGAAAGAGAGATCATTCCCCCCCCCCCTCTTTGTCAGGGTCACTTTGTACGAAGTCTGGGCGGAGCAGGGGAGAAGAACACAGAGGAGGAGGTGCTGCTGCTGGAGCATGACGTCCCTCACCAGGCCTTCTCTCAGGCTGTGCTCAGCTTCCTTCCCAAGATGCCGTGGGCCATCACATCAGAGGTAACGGGATACACAGTGTAGTATTCTGTTCCCAGTTTTGTCAGGCAGTGAGACTATCTGCCTATAAGTTGTAAGCACATATGAACCAGTATTTTAATCTGGATGTGTGTTACAGGACATGGTGAGGAGAGAGGACCTGAGGCATCTGACAGTATGCAGCGTGGATCCTCCAGGATGTACAGACATAGACGATGCCCTGCATTGCAGAGAGCTGGAAAATGGAAACCTTGAGGTACACATATTCTACACATTAAGTAGCAGTGGTGAGTTATGTGTGTCTGTATTTCATATGAGTTCCTCTGCATGTTATTTGTTTGCTGTAGGTGGGGGTCCACATCGCCGACGTCAGTCACTTCATCAGACCTGGCAACGCTCTGGACAAAGAGGCTGCCAACCGTGGCACCACTGTCTACTTGTGTGGCAAGGTGAGGAGACCCAGACACATGAAGTTAAATCCTAATCACAGTTATCACAACATGAGACTTTAAACTTCATTACTGGGATTAAATTCACTGTCTAAACAACTGACAACAGAGAATAGCTATAAAAAAAAACAAAGCAGTGTGTCTGGTAGCTCCACAATCCTTGTGATTGTAGATATTTTGGAAAAGATTATTTGCTTGTATTGTAACATGCGTGCCTTGATAGTTGACTTAAGAATTTTTATCTACTCTTAAAAAGCTATTTGGCTCCAAAAAGCTGAGATAAGTCGATTTACATATGTTTGATGTTGTGTCCAACAGAGGATTGACATGGTTCCTGAGCTGCTCAGCTCCAATCTTTGTTCTCTACGCTCCAACGTGGAGAGGTGAGCACTGAACTACACACACACATACACACACACATCAGTGCTCCAACTCTTCCCAAAATGTTCCAGTGAAAGTCCAGTGTGCTTTATACTTGAACTCTAATTAAAGCATCAAGCTAAAAGACTTGCAGTTCCATAGTCAAACTGTTGTTTGACCCTACTCGCTTTTCTTTCATCAGGCTGGCTTTCTCATGTATCTGGGAGATGAACCATGAGGCTGAAATTCTAAAGACACGGTTCACAAAAAGTGTCATTAACTCCAAGGTACAGTACCAAGATGCAGACATACAACCACAGACAATACAGTAATATCAGACTATTTTCTGGCATGATTTGCCATCCAGGTTATACTGTTATATCATCTTTATTTTCTCTTTATTTTTCCCTCTATCGTGTGACCTGGTCCAGGCATCTCTGACCTATGCTGAGGCCCAGATGAGAATCGATGACACCACCAAGAATGACGATACCACCAAGAGCCTGCGGGGTCTCAACAAACTAGCCAAAATCCTCAAGAGGCAGAGGATAGAGAAAGGGTAGGAAGAATGTATTTACAAAATATGGGATAGCACATTCTAATGCTACGGGCTGAAAATGCTGTTCGCTAGTGTTTTTATTGGTCTATACATGGCTCAGTTACTCTCATAATGAGGACACATGCATTCACTGACAACTGATCAGAAATATTTAAACCTCACTGTATTTAACATGAATTGTGTTCTGTATTGTATTTGATGTCCCTCAGGGCATTGACGCTGTCATCCTTAGAGGTCCGTTTCCACATGGACAGTGAAACCCACGACCCCATTGACCTCCAGACCAAAGAACTCATGTAGGTAACTTCAAAAAGGAGCATTTTTCATAATCCTTTTTGAAAGCCTTATCTCTATCAAAGCTAATTTTATGCCTTTTTTTGGCGTGTCGTGCTGTGTTTTGGATGTATGTAGATAAACTAATCTCTCGCCTATTAGGGAGACAAACTCCATGGTGGAGGAGTTCATGTTGCTGGCCAACATTTCAGTTGCCCAGAAGATTTACGATGAATTTTCAGAGTGTGCTCTGCTGAGGAAACATCCAGCGCCTCCTCCATCCAACTACGACATCCTGCTCAAGGCTGCAAAGTCCAAGGTGAGTGAAGACAGATGGTCCTGCATAAACATTGCTTCAGTTTTCAAGTTATATCTTTTTTGAATTGAATTCATTTGCCCTGTTATGAAAGGAGGATGTAACTTAAGAAGGTGAATGGTATATATATAGAAGGTATATATTTATATATATATATAATTTTTTTTTCATGTCTTATCAGGATGTTGTGATCCACACGGATTCAGCCAAGGCTCTGGCTGACTCTCTTGACGTGGCCAAAGTGGACGGCTTCCCGTACTTTAACACGCTACTGCGCATCTTGGCCACTCGCTGCATGATGCAGGCTGTCTATTTTTGTTCTGGCATGGACAGCGATTTCCACCACTATGGCCTTGCCTCACCCATTTATACACACTTCACGTCACCTATTAGGAGGTATGAAAACAGATAACTCTACACATCTTGACTAAATGTGTGAGGTCGGGCCTTTAAAACAAAGAAATGTGCGCAATTGCCAAACCAGCCACAGCTCTGTCTAAACTCCATGTCATCCATATTGTTCCCTCTTTCTCCTGGTCACCTGCTTTGCTACACAGGTATGCAGATATTATAGTGCACCGTCTGCTGGCAGTGGCTATTGGAGCAGACAGCACCTACCCAGATTTAATGGACAAACATAAGCAGTCAGCCCTCTGCAACAACCTCAACTACAGACATAAAATGGCTCAGTACGCACAGAGGGCGTCTGTGGCCTTCCACACACAGGTAAACACATATGGACACAGTGGTTCGATTTATGTTAACTTGTTCGGGGCTTATATTTCAAAGGAACACTGCGTAAATTCATGCTTTTAACACAAATGGTCTCTTTGCAGTTGTTCTTCAAGAGCCGAGGCATCCTTAACGAAGAGGGATTTGTTCTGTTTGTGAGGAAGAACGCCATCATTGTACTCATCCCAAAGTTTGGCCTGGAGGGCACGGTCTTCTTTGACGGCAAGGACAAAACCGCCCCAAACCTCGTTTATGATGAAGAGGTATAAACTCTTACTTGAATTCATTTCACTTTACAACATTTGATCAAATAAAAGCAGTGACGAGTTTGTGTTTTAGTAACCTAATTTTTTCATATATATATATATATGTATTTACAAATTATTTGATAAGTGTTTAAAACATCTTTTTGCGGTTAGGGGCCCACTCTGACTATAGAGCAGCACACCTTCCACATATTTGACAAGGTGAAAGTCACAATCAGCCTGGATGCCTCCAATATTCAGCACCAGAAGATCCGCATGGCTCTGATTGATCCTGTGGTAAGGACTGATTAAAGTGGACTTGGGTTTCCTACTTTAACACTTAGTTCACTTCTGGTACTACTATGGTTACTTTTTATATATTTAATTTTAGCCTAAGAGATTTCTCTTCTCCTGTTTTGTGCTTCAGCTGATCAACTGTAGTATTTCAAATTATTTTAAAGGGGAGTTTAACATGCTGTTTTCAGTTAGTCCTAATAAGAAAACATTTAACGTAACATTTCATACATCTACTTCAGCTTGTTCTACAAGTTCATTGTCTTTATTTCAGATCTCTGGTGTGAGTGTTCCAGCTCCAGATGTTGGACCACAGGCCAAGAAACCAAAGCTGGACCAATGACAAAGAAAGCAACAGAGTAATTGACCAGAACCACCAGCTGATCTTGCAGATGAAGAAATAGTAAAAGTCCATAAAAGAGCCAGTTTGGACTCTTTGATGCATTGACACAGTTAACTGTTATACTTTGAGAAAATGTACTATTTTAATACGTCTGCCACAGTGAAACCACTCTGCTCTTGATTTTATATGATTTAAAACACACACAAATGCAGTATAACTTGTCAACTAGAAGGCAACTCAGCCATTAAAGTGTTTTCTTTTACCTACATGGTTCAGCGTGTTTTGTCAGACTAGCATGAAACTTTAATTTGTAAAACCTGAAGAAACTTGTGGTGAAAGTGTTTCATAGCGCTGACCGAGCTTAGTCATTGCTATCCACAACCTTGTTTGCTACCCTGAGTTAAAGAGTTATGTACAAAATGAATATCAAAGTATTCTCACTATCAATATTTGACAATTTTCATCATTCAAGTAAAACTCTGATTCATCACCTCCTCTGCAATTATTTAATCCTACTAGACAAAATGCTTTATATATATATATTGTATACTGTATATTCTCAACCATTTAAAATCTCACACTGACATATTTTGGTCAAATGTAATTTGAAGAGAAATATATGACCAAACCATCAAGTCAAAGTACTCAGCCCTGAAATTAAACGTTGTAGAGACACCCAGCTTAAAAATAGTGTGTCCTCAAGTCAGACAAAGAATTCAAGTTAATTTAATGTGGCAACGATCCAGCCCATGTTTAAAATATAGAAAAATGGTAAACAAATGGCTCAATCAGCTTTTGATAAACAAGTGGCATTATTCAGTGCGTGTTACATTGGAATAAATATTCTAATAATCCAAATAAGATCCACAAGTAACCTGAAATTTAACAATTCTTACTCATTCAATGAAAGAAAAAAAAAAGCTCTTGTGATATAAAAACATCATGATAAACAGTTTTATAAAAACATAAATACAGTACAAATCTGATGTCATCTGAAAGTCGATCACGTCAGCACCAAATAAAATTGAAATGATGGCATTAGCATCAATACAGCATTCAAGGAGGTTACTGTTGTGCAAGTTTTATACAGAATTGACTTTTTTCTTCCCCTTTAACCAGACCAGTACACTAGATTTTGTTTAGAATTATAGATTTTCAAGTGTCTTGCAGTGGGACTACGATGGGTTTCTCCCTTCTAAACTGTGATGAAACATACTGTGGTAAAGCATTTGCTTTTAGTCCTGCAACTTGAACTTTAAACCTTAAAAGAACAAATAACCACTTATGAAACCCTTCACCTCTGTTCATTGTTCATATAACAGTTGGCACCATTCACCCTAACCAAATTAATTCAACATTAATGCTTCAATCATATTGTAAACATTGTTGTATTTGACTGCAAAATCATCATTGCAAGCTTCCACTGGAGCAGGTGTCCCTTTGCTCAGTGATGAGGATAAAATACCTGGAGAGTAAGAAACTTCATTTTAGTATGATGACAAGGAAAATGAGAAAGACATTGAAATAATAAAGCTTTTCAGCATGCACAATTCTTTAACAGTAAAGTCTATATAAGATAGTTGAGTAGTACATTTTAAATAAGTGCAGATATTGTATTAGGTATGGTACAAATTTGCATATACATATCCACAACCCTGTGTATGTCTGGAAAGGGTGAACAGTACCTTTACTTTAGTGTGTCTAGTGAGTTGGAAGGCTTCCTCTGCCAGGTTTGAACTGAAGGACTCTTTGCTGTGACTATCTGAGCTGAGGCCATCAATAAGACTGACGGTGCCTGCTGAGGTAGTGTTGTACCCACTGTCCACCTGAACAAAAGCAAAAGGGAGTTTGTCAGAAATATTCAATTAGACTGTGAAATAACCAACAAGACCAAATATAAATCATGTTAAATGTAAAGTGAAACAGGGCACTGCTCCCACGAACCTGCATGCTGGAATCGTAGCGTATGCTGCTTCTCTCTGCCAGAAGAGATACAAACATCTGAGAGCTTTCCGTTGCCGACACATTGCCCATACGAGAGCTGGTCAGCTGTCCCGAAAGCCCCCCAGCTTCCTCCTCTTCCTCTTCCTCCAGTCTCCCTTCTATCCCAGTCTCCTTGTCCTCCTCCATTTTCACAGGTTCCATAACATCCAGGCTAACTCTCTCTTTGTCAGTGGAGTGAGCATTGTTCCGGGCCAGGGGTGACAATGGGTCTAGCTCCATAAAGGGGAGAGAGGAAGAGGAGGAGGAGGAGGGGAGTTGGTCCTCCACCTCCTGATGGTCTTGGAGCCTAGGGTTGAGGATGGGGGAGATGAGGGGAGGGGAGGCCCAGCAGCGGACTCTGGGCCTGGGCTTGGGTCTGGCATTGTGCTGGGGCTCATTGTGGCAATGGAGCTGGTGTGGGGAGCAGCTGCGGATGGGAGAGCAACCTTCAACAAATGGACTCTCATTGCAAGAAGTAACATCCACAACCAGGGGAACACCGTGTGGAGTCAAATTGCTCGGCTGCTTCCTCTCAGCTAGAGAAAGAACACAGATTCATGTTGGAAGAAAAAATAGCTGACATCACATTTTAAAAAATGTTTCCAATTCTACTTTATTTTGGAAATTACAAAATTTGGTTACGAAACAAATGGTCTACCTGAGCCTGTGGGCGTGCGTGTTGTATGTGCAACAATAGGAGAAATTGTGGGGGAGACCAGTCCTGCAGGAGACGACCTATCAGGGAAAAGAGGACTGTTGATGCTGCCGAGGCTGCAGTCACGGAAGCGGCCATGCTGGATGGGACTGGATGAGAACTGACCCTGTAGTTAAGACAATGCAAATTAATTTTCATTAACAGTGTTAACGGGTGTTAATGTAACTTAAATGAACAGTTTGATTCAAATGCAAAAACACTTCTCCACTCACCGTAGAGGGAGTTGGAGCTGACACACCACAGGACAAAGGGGAGGAAAAGACAGATGATCTGGCTTCTCCCTCAGAACCTTCAACCCCACATACAGCTTCCTGTCCTCGGGTTAGAGAAAGCCTCTCCTGCATGACATTGCTTCTCTCTGGGCTCGGAGGGCTGGAACTGTCAGAGCCACTGTAACTGCCCTGGCCATCGAGGAATAGTTTTCGTCGTAAAGAGGAGGAACTGAGACTCTCCTGCACAGCATCGCATGGTTCCTCGTAGCGGTAATATTCGCCTGAGGAGAGGAAAGAAACAGACAGACAAACATGAGGACTCGACGGTAGAATACACGCTTATGCTCTGAATTTATTGTGCTGGCATTTATTGAGAGGCTTACCTAGTACTTTCTCCAAATCAAAAGCCAAAGGTAACGAAAGGGTTGTCTGACAAGCAACTGTACAACAAACACAATGAAGAGAAATCAAACACAATTTAGGAAACGTTGAAAAGAAAGAAGAGATAGAGCACTATTTGCAGAAAATAATGTGGACACACCAACCTGTGATTTTTTCTGGCTCTTCTGCAATCATTGGAGACATAGAACCTACATGGTGCAAACAAAACAATAAAATGAGTATGAAATGCTTAAAAATGCTTTAAAAATATGCAAAAGCAGAATACAAAATGAAAGACAAATACCAGGATAAAAAAGGACATAAATCTAACTATAGTAGAATCTCAGGTGATAAAAGGTAATAAGAACTTACTTTTCTTACACATCTGAGGGGCTTTACGAGCGTTTGGTGCTGCCCAGGGGGATGGCACGATGGCTCCTTTGGTGAAAAACTTAATTGGGGGACACATAAATGATACACTTACAAAATGAATCTATAAATCATTAAAATTGTACACCTCTATCATTGTACAATAGGATTAGATTTAATTGGGATCCCATACCTGCTCAATAGCATTCTGACGCTTCTCCTCAATGTCAGAATCCATCCTAGATGTTTCAAAGAAAAAAAGTTTTGTCACTTGAATTCCCTGCCATCTTTAATGTGCATACAACTGTATCTATCTGCCACAACTACTGTGTTTCAGTTACGTACCTTGTCTGGCTGAGGTAAAAAGACTGTCGCTGGATTTCCTCTGGGTCTATGTGCACAGGTAGAAGACTGGCCATTTCATCAATAGACCAGTTAAACTTGGGTGGAGTCTGGGGGACAGACAGATGAGGAAGTGAATAAAAGACTACATATTCCCTACAGCAGAGCAAGACTTGTGGACATAAAACAGTGTTTAGACATTGGCAGAAAAGGTGTTTCTCTGTGCGTGTGCCATACTGCAGTAGGTCTAAAAGATTTAAGGTGATAGGTGCAGGTAGTGTGTTCAAACTTACAGCTTTACAAGACTTGGACTTGAAGACAGATGGGCTTGGCACCAAGGGTTCACGGAGGTGGTGGTAGTCATTAGGACTCTCAAAGGGGTTTCTTATGTAAGGCCTGCCCGGAGTCTCTGGGGTGATCTGTAGCTCAACATGGTCCCCCATCTTAGCTAACAACAAGGAAAAGGAAATTGCAGGAATAAAATTGTGAAAACATAAGAACATAATTCAAAAGACCGCCTGTATTTAGTTAGTTTGGTGTGTTAGCTAAATTACTTCCCCTGTTTCTATAGCGTTAACGAGCTTTCGAAGGACGTAACTATTGTACAAAGTGTTAACAACGTTATGTTACACAAAACTTTACTTAAACAATTCAAGGTACTTTTAAATGTTAACTTTATGCGTTTCATTGTTGGTACTTACAACTGTTGATGAGCCAGGACTGTGAACACACAGCTAAAAAACAACTTCCATTGAGGCAAGCAACCAGGAGCGACAGAGAGGTTCAAACGTTTATTTCAATTTCGCCCACAGGGCCCGCTAGCCAATAGGAATGCCGCAGGAAGTTCCCGGAAGCCAATCAAAACAGAAATCCATGTCGTCACTTCCTCCGCCAGTTTCGCTAGTGAGCTTAGCAGGCTAGGTAGCTAACTAGCTACTAATGTTGTCTTTTAATGATTTCTGATATTTGGAGATATTGTCTAAAATGAATGAAAAACGTTTAAAGTCTAGCTGAACCCTTTGCAATAGCTTACCTAGTCTTCTATCGCGCCAGAGACCTCTTCAAGTCTTATTTGTTAGCCACCTGCTAGCAAGCGTTGGCTAACTATATTCATTTAACATCATGGCAAGTGCAGCGAGTGCTAACCTAAATGCAGTCCGGGAGACAATGGACGGTAAATATATATATGTTCATCTGATATACTTGTAAAATAACTTCAAATTCAGTAGCAAATAAACTGGCTTGTTTTTTTCTAACCCCTAACTTATCGTTTTGGCCACAAATAGAGCGTGTAGCAGCCAGGTTTTGCTACTACAAAATCTGAATAGGTTTAACAGGTCAACTTCTTCCCCCAACAGTGCTTCTGGAGATTTCCAGGTTGCTGAACACTGGTTTGGATATGGAGTCTCTGTCCATATGTGTGAGACTGTGCGAGCAAGGCATCAACCCAGAAGCCCTGTCTGCTGTCATTAAGGAACTGCGTAAAGCATCTGAGTCTCTCAAGGTACAGAAACTCTCGCAGATAGTTCAGATTGTTGGAAAGAATGATTTTTCTTGTAGGGACAGAGGTGATTTAAACTCCATGGTTATATCCTAGCCTCGGTTTTCACTATTCAAATGAGGGATGTTGATCATCAGTCAATTATTTTTTGAAAAAATATAACCTATGATCAGTTAAGACAAGATAAGGTAAGCCCTTCTCGATCCCCAGAGGTGAAATTCCAGTTTTGCAACAACACAAAGACTTAAATAAGTACTGAGAAATAGAGGAGGTGAAATAAATAGATCATTACAAGCACATAAAATTACAATAATATAAGAATATATACAGTAAGACAATTAAAAAATATGTGTCAGCTGTCAGAGATTCTGCCATGCCATTTATACTAAGGTGTCCCTCCCTTGAATATCTCTGGGTGTATTAGGCAATTATGATGTGCTTTAAAGCAGTATTGGGTCTTTGCTGTTTGATGGGTTATCTTGTTTATCTTGTCTAAGATATTTGGTTAATTATCCCAAAACAGATATTGTTGTTTGGTTATTCTATCCATAAACATTTACCTGATTTTACAGAAAACAAATCATAACTCATTTTAAAATTGCACATGTATTATGGTAGTCTATCTATATCTCCTTCTCCTAACAGGTTTGTACTATTGAGTTTGGCCATCTCTGTCATCTTTTCATGAGTACATACACTCTTGAACCATAATATCTGTTTTTATGCTAAACAAAGTGATATTTTTGATATGGGACTTAAATATTCTGATTGACAGCATAATTAAGAGAACATTTCAATCACTATCGAAGACAGCTGCTAATAGGAAAATATCTTGTCATTTAGACAACAGGGATGATAAGTTGTCATCACAGAGAGCCTGTAAAAAGTCAAATATGCACAATGTGAGTCCCTAATATTTGTTTTGGTATAGCTTTTGTGTTTTTCTCACTTTATCAAGCTTCCAGGTATCATTTCCCTCTCTTTTATTTTACCTCAATTTTGCAAACATATTTCAGAATTTGGCTTTGTTCTGTGGCTATAAAACAGGTGTAATGAGAACAAAAATATATAATGATCTAATCATGATTCATGATGATGCATCACCACTGTATCTGTATTTTCTCTCTCAGGCCTCTGAAAACTCTGTAAACTGAGGATGAAAACAGATAACCCCAGTTTGGGACCTTTCATGGGATCATGCCCTGTTCCTGGATCTGTACCATGGGCTCTCCAGCCAGTCAGATTTGTGTTTGTGTTGGAAGCCTGTCCTCTGCACCTCCTCGGTGACAAATATACTCCTATTGTGTGCTTTGACTTGTGTCTGAGTTTTTGTGTAGAGGTATCAGCCCCAGTCCACTTGTCCAAACACAAATTCTCTCCCAATATGAACACAAAGCCTTTCTGCCTTTAGGCTTCCTCCAAGTTTCTCCTGCCGCCATTTGTAAATTGTAAGGTCAGAGAGGTGTTAGCGTTGTCATCCTGCCTTAATTTAAAAGCATAACTTAAATTTCTGACAGTCAACTTATGTTGCACTTTTGAGGAGGAAATGTATTTTGTTTTGTTTTTTATATCTATAATTTGTTAAAAATTGTTTTTCATTTTGTGTAAGTTTAAAGCATTTCTAACTCAATCCTTTTGCCATTTCTATTGTCCACATAACCATTAATAATGGAAGAAACTGTAAATTAAAATGTTGCAGTCAGCAGCCACCAGGTGGTGTTGTGTCATTCTTATTACAGTCTGAGGTATAGGTCTTCACTGGGTGATTCGAACTGTGCAAGTGTCCAATCTCATGGGTTCTCCTGATACTGTTGTTTAACCGCAATTAAATACTGTGATCTTGTCAGATAGTTTTTAAAATCACATTTTCACATTAATTTGTTTTTTTGTGTCTTTATCCCATTTTAGAAAGCAGCAAAGCATTTTTAACAGGCCTCTTGCTATTAGAAGCTGAATTTTCTGAAGCATTTTACAAAGGAAATGATCTTTCCTGTCACACTAGGTGAAAGGGGCAAATATATTGGTAGAACACTGCACAGCACAATAGAAAACAGACCACAGCCACAGCCAACATACTTTACAAAAGAGAAGACACGAACAAGGGTCATTCATTACAGCAGGATGTCCTGAAATCTTGACCTCCCTCATGTTTGTTCTCTATCCACAAAAAAGTATTTGAGATATATATTGCAAACTTGACAAAAAAAGTGTACCTTTGATCAAACAGAAATGAAACCGCTACATCATGCAGACTGTCTAACCACACAGAGCATTGTTTTGTTTCGCCACTGTCTGTAAAATAGCTCTATTCATCTTCTAGACGAGGAAAAATGCTGAGAGCACAGAACATTCCTCCACAAGCCAATATAAAGGCTAGGAGCGACCTCTCATCCACATAGGCTTGTATCTGTAGCTTGTGTGCGTGTGTGTGTATGTTATGTGTGTCCCTCTACGTGTGTGAGTTTAGGTGTTCATGCAGCGCTGTAGATGTCTACAAATGAGTAGCCCCTAAGCCATCTGACAGTAACGCCTCACCCCTCACAGGCACACCACAGTGAAAGCCGGTGAGTGAGCAGGAGAGAGTGTGTGTGCGTAAGCATTTCTGTCTTCTTCTGCTTTGTCTCGCCATCTTGACTGACAGGCTGTGAGTCTAAATCTCTGTACTGCTGCTTTGATCTCTTAACACAGTATCTCTCTGTTCCTCAATACCAGCATCGTGTTAGCCAAGTATGAGAGGCATACAGATACAGTGCAGTGGCTCTCCTTGATAGCCCATAAGCCTGAACAACCCCTGGCCTCTGTGGGGGGTGGGTTGCATGAGATGTTGATGGAGGGAGACCCACATTTAGAATCCTTTTCTTTTTACAAAGGAAAAGAGTTATGCATGGCTTGATTGGCTACTGTGGGCGTGGGATTCAGGATGCATTGCTCCCTGTTTGATGTGTTTGAAGGGTTTCTCCTGATCCAAACTGGCTACTTTGATCTCTGTAAAACAAAATATTCCCAAATCCCATAGTCCTGACTGAGAGATTAGCGTCCATATATGCATAAACATCTAAGAGGTGTTCAACTAGGGCACTGGTCAGGTCACATGACTGTATAAACTTAAGAGGCAAGCAGGTCCTCACATCGGAACTTCTGAAGGTGTTTATGTTTGTACGTCTGATAATTATCCAGGCCGAGGATTATTTTTCTGATAAATGAGGGCAGTCTCATTTAAAAGTGAAAGATCTATGTGTTGCAATTATGGTTCAGGTGTCTGCAGTGGATATTATAAAAATAATTAGACTGGACTGATTAGAAGTTTCTTATGTATAAAGAAGGATGGTCTATTGATGTTTTGTACAAACCTAAATTACACACACATTGTCTCATGAAAACATCTACTGTGTAGAGCCTTATGTGAGGCAGAGTTAAACCAAAAGTCAAAGATTTACCATCAGCCAACACACAGGTTTAATGGTCTCTCTGCAGAGACGAGCCTTTGTTTATTATGTCCATTTCATGTTTTATTGCTTGTTATATGATTATATCAGGGCTAGAATTTTTATTTTATTTTTCCTAAGTTCATCTGGTTGGGTAATTCTTTTTTTTTTTTTAAAGGCCTTATTTGTGTTTTAAAAAGGGAACTTTTTGTGGCAGATTTAATTTGTAGAGCTTGCAACAGGAGACAGAGTTCTTTATAATTTAATGTTATATCTAAGATGTTATAATAACTATTAAAGTACAATTCAGAGGTACTTTTACTTTACTTCAGTATTTCAATTGTATGCTACTTCATATTTTCACTCCACTGTATAATCCACATTATATTTACTATATTACAACTATAGTTATTTAATTGATTAAGAGTTTAAATAGCATTAATATGCACATAAATATGATGCATTATTATACATTTAATCACTAAACAGTACATAAAATAGGTCAGCTATTACATTAAAATGCTGCTTACATATTAATGCATCAGCAATAATAATCCAATTGTATAATAATTACCTCTGCCAAGGAGGTTATGTTTTCATTTGTTTGTTTGTTATTTTTCTTTGTCAGCAGGATTACGCAAAAAGCACTGAACCAGCTCATACCAAATGTGGTGGAGGGATGGGGCATGGGTCGGGGAAGAACCCATTAAATTGTTGTGTGGATCAGGTTAAAGGGGCAGATCCAGATTTTTTCAAAATCACTTTCCTTATTGTTGGAAGGTGGGGCATTTTTACATTTTTGTCAGTTTCTCAGGAAATAATGTGTGGACCATGAGCAGGAAACAACAAAAAGCCTGTTTTAGTCTTTGCTAACATTAGCCACTATAAGTTACTGGTCATACCAGACCAGTGAAGACTATCGCAGTAAAACCCCTAAGTTCATTTTAACACACACTGCAGCTTTAATCTATAAAGGGAGGATTGTGTTATTTCTTCTTTTCAAAGTTATGTAGTACTGCTTTAAGTAAGATTTTGAGGGCAGGAGTTTTGCTTGTGGTGGACTATTTTTACACACTTACTTTTGTTTAAGCTACCACTGACTGAAAAGGCACCGCGAACTACTGTATATAACTAAGTTGACAGCTGCATATTCTTAGTACCCAAAAACCCATTTATTTGACACCCTACATCACAGTATAGTCTGACGAGATTGTACTTACAGGTCTGGCACTGAGGTGACTGATTTATTAATATTTCTGTAACTGATTGAGCCTGTCTGGCCCTCATCTCTCAGCAATATGAAGCTTCACTGACTGCATTTGCCCTGAGAGGAGCTCTGTGACCTTGTAAGAGCTTACTCCAATACACCTCCCTTGATTAAATACAGGCCACACTTTTACACTGTAAGATTATACTATTTAGGTCCCAATTAAATTCATAGCAAGGAAATTGGATCGTAAACTCTTTAAAGGACCGTTAACAATCATTAGACAGGATAATGGCATGGCAATCAAAATATGTTTAAAAAAAAAAAAACTTCCAAAGTCTTTTGGTGACTTTGTTGTTTTTGGACATTTTCCAAGCAGATTAATGTAGAATTGATTGATTTACAGTTGTAATTAGCTGTCTTCTGCATAGATGCATAATAATCATACATCTCCCTGCCTGTTTTAATGTATTAATTGGTTTCATTAACAAAAGCAGTTAATTGAATAACAATTAACAAAGTTGGTGATGGCATCGACACAGCGCGTGCAAACTCCCTTGTGTTTTCCCTATGATGATAATGAAACCACCTTTTTATCAGATTGGAATTTTGTGTGTTGGACTATGTAATGACTAATATGATATTAGGCTTATTAGTTTATTCGAGTGGCTCACTGAGGCGTTAAGCTGGTATTGAACACGTTGTGTTTAACAGGTAGGCACCATATGCTGCCTTAATCAGACATTGGAATCACATTTGGTTGTTAAATTGTCTTCTAATAAAAGCAGGTAGTAAAACAACTTGAGCTAATTCAATTTCAGGCGAGTTTGGGTGCAGTGAACAGCTGTTCATATTTGTTGAATTGTTTTAGCATGCCCTCTCCTTTTTTGTTTTTTTTCTTTTCTTTTTCTTTTTTTTTTCTGTTAAGGTTTAACTGCAACAGCCTGTTTGTTCCTCAACTTTTCTTGTAGAAAATAGAGATGGAGGGTGGACTAGCTGTCCACTCTCCTTAAAAGAAGACAATACCAGGCATATTGTAGTGACAGCTTGCATTGTGTGTGTGCTTGTGTGTGTGTGTGTGTGTGAAAGAGAGGGAGAGAAAGGAGACAGGAGAGAGAGAGAGCATGAGTGTGTGTATGTTAGAAAAACAGAAAAATATAGAGAATGTGTGTGTGTGTGTGTTTGTGCGTACGCATGTGTGTTACAGTGACAGCTTGTATTCTCCGTGATTAATGATGTGCTGTGTGACTTGATAAGTGCTTCGGAGGACCAACGCTTGTTTCAATTAGACCTTGTGAAGGTCGCGACGCCGCACCGGCCTCTCATTATCATATCCATAATCAATCCACATTATCATAGGGGAATGTGGAATGGATGTGTGATATCTTGGTCATACACACACACACACACAGAGATGAGCACACACAAAGACACCCTAATCACATACCAAAACACAATGACATACTCTCTCACTCACAAGAGCACACACACACCCTTCACTCCAAGTTGATTTGAATCATAACAGTGGCTGTCGGAATGGATTGTCTGTTCCAGATTAAGAGTGTGTTTCTGAGAATTACGCAGCGTTGATGGTGGTGGCATTTCAGATCTCCTCTGCGAACTGAAATGCCAAAACATCATTCTGCCCCCCTTCTCTCTCCTTTATACATATCGACCTAATGCACACACACACACACAGTACATAACCAGGACCCTGGGGCATTTTTAATAGGCGAGTAGTTCGTGTGTTTTACTCCTCAGCTGAGATTGAGTGGTATTTACACTTCGTAAGCTGATCAACACCTACACATTTCCCTCAATAGCTTCCTGCTGCTCACTGGCCGAGCTCAGACATGTGGAGAAGGACAGAGCAGCTTTCAAACAGCAACTTTAGCATGTGAACATTATCTTTGTCTCTTTGGCTCGTGGTGGCACAATGGCACAATAAATATGAACTATTAAAACAGAGACTGCATTCAGATTTAGGTGCTTTAAAGATATTTAATAATGTGTTGTCTCAGACAGTAATAACTGTAAAAGAAAGGTAGCTGAAACCAGATTCAAATGTCTGTGAGGGGATATTGTTTGGGGATCTGATTGTTATTTTCCCAGTGAATCCTTAATTTAATCAACCAGTCTACACAAGTTTAAACATATACAAAAAAAAAAAAATATTTCACTCCAAAAATATTCTAACAACAAACTAAATCGACTATGTATTCTAATAACATGAACTGAGGCAAATGTTGAAGGTTAAACATAATAATCACACTACTGGGCAATTAGAATCAAAGAAGATATAAAATATTAATTAACTCAGTAATATTTTGTGAAGGGAGGAAAATATTCCCAGGTGAGGTCAAGACGGATGGTTTGCAAGTCTGAAACTACTTTAAAGTACCTAAAGAGGACGCCACTGATTTAGTTTTGGATTACTAACACTGTCAGACTCATGATGGACAGTTTAAAAATCAAGTGTGCAGAAGAACCAAATTTTTTTATTCCATGCATTGTTCTTCCTCGTTGCCTACATTACACACAATGCAACTAGACCCGCATACAGCTCAGGCAAAAGATAGTAGCTGCTACAACTTTTTCACTTACACACTGGTAGTCCCCAAGACCGCCTAGCTGACTTTGATGCTGTAAAATCAAGCGGGTCCCCTTCAGTATCACACAGTTCAAGTATGAATTTCCTTTCTTCCCCTCTGTATCACATCATGTTTACACTTCAGTCACTGGAGACATTTTGCATGAAGTATCAGCTCAGCTTTTCATATCAGGGAGTTTAAGCACAATAGCTGCTGTATAGATAAACCTACCAACCTTCCTGTTGTGAGACAAAGTCACTTCCCACCAGGGCATCCTGCAACCTTTCTGATAACTGGGATTTACACAGTGATTTGCCCACATCTTAGATGGATAGACACAAATGAAAAATGAGCAAATCTAGCATCAAGGTCATTATCACTAATCATTTCTTTACTCTGGGATGTGCTCATCAGATCCTTGTTTATGCCACTTTTGTGAATTACCTTGGTTTGTAATATATCAGCAAATCTATTATCAGATGGTGCCACAACCTTAAAAAGTTGCAGAGCTCTGGTCTGGGAGGTTAAAACCGAACATTTCACTGCTTATTAAACAGTTTAAGGTGGGAATTTACAACATGAATCAGCTCTGCTTAACACTGATGGCTTTATCGGTGTATTTTCTACAGATGGAGAAAGAGAGTCGTGACATTTCTTTTTGGCAAGGAAAAGGCCATACTCAGCAGGAGTTATCAAAGGCAAAAAGTAAAAAGTTCGAGTTAGCTATCTCTCCCTCTCTCTCCCCCCTCTCTCTCTCTCTCTCTCCCCTGGAGATACTCATGTTAAGCATAATTAAGCAGATTTGATTAGCATCAAGCCTGGCTTCCTCTCTTGACTTTTAATGAATGTAAATCTACCATCTACATCCTAAAGATTAATTTCTGCCAATTAAAAAACACAAGAGGGCTTATTGGGGAGAGGGGGAGGGGGGTTGGGAGGAAAAGAGTGTTAAAGTCCTTTGAGTTGGAGTACAGTCGGAGTTTTATCCTCTTCCCCCTTGTCTTATGGTGAGATGGTCTCTGGAGATCTGTCCCTCTCTCTCTCTCTCTCTCTCCCTCACGACCAAGATCATTATCAGCACAATGTTCCGTGAAAGCCACTTTGAAAGGACTGTGAACTCCATATGTAAATGATGGGAGTGTGTGTCTGAGTGTGTGTGTGTGTGTGTGTGTGTGTGTGTGTGTGTGTGTGTGTGTGTGTGTGTGTGTGTGTGTGTGCGTGCTTGTGTGTGTCTGTGCTGGATGAGGAAGCGGTACAGGGAACAGGTAAAGGGTCAATTGTCGGAAAAATAAGGTTACTGGCCTCATGAGCTCTTGTACTGTCCTCGTCTCTCTGATTAAGAATCTGTCTGAATCAACCTGAATTCACATTCAATTCAGATTTTTGCTGATTCAAGACCGCGAAGGTGTGGAGTGCAAACAACATCATAATAACGACAAAAGCGATGGCATGAAGCAGCAATGATTCAGGCGTATAACATCCTCTCAGACTGCACCTGATTTCCATGTAATTTTGAAACATCAACTGACAAAATTAAATTAAGCGTAAATTTGCAATTAGCACTTTTTCTATATTTCAATATGTTTGCATCTTTACCTTCACATGAAAACATATTGGTTGTCATTCTAAAGGATACAGACCCTTTTCCTATCAAAGCTTATATTAATTCATGTGTTTATCCTGTTTAAACCTCTATATTGCATAGTATCAGACACTGACAGACCTATACCTTGGACCACTTCTTTACAAACTGACCTGATTTCATATTTGGTTTAAGAAAAAAAAAGTTCAATATGCATGATGTTTCCTTTGATGAGCAGTAGTGCTCTCAAGTGTCTGTTTGCTGTTTTATTCTAAAAGCACCCTGTTGGCTATTATCAGATTTAATAAAGTCTCTCTGATGTGTTATTCATATTAAATAATATTTAGAAAAGGATGTGATGAATATAGCTGGCAGTGAAAATAACTACAGTAATCAGATCATTATTCTCAGGGATTATACAACTACATAACTATGTAGTCCCAAATGATGTTCTAGAAAGATTACAGTGATACCATGAAGGTTTAAAACTGCTACAAAGTGCCACAGAAGCACTAGTCCATCAAAAGCATTAATATTAAAGTGTCTTTCGTTAGGCGTTCATAAATGACATCTAAAGTTTATGTAGGCTAATCTTGCTCTCTCCCCTCCACTCTCTCTCCTGTGTGTGAATGTGTCTCTCATATAAGAATGCTGCCCAGGCTCCTCCTCTTTTATGATAATGTGACAGTAGCATCTCCAGCTCAGAGTTAAGCCTCCTCCCTCTCATTCCCCAGTTCAACTATATGATCTGTTTTCCACACACACACGGGCCATCTCCCTCCTCTCTTCTTCTTTTATCCCCTCTCCTCCTCAGCACTCAATGCAGTTCCCTCTCGCTAAACAGCTGTTTTGTTCAGCGAAGTTACTTTCTAAAATAGTTGACATTGAAGTTTACTTTTTTTTTTTTTTTTTAACTAAAAATAGATTTCGGACATGACTGCCATAGCAACTCCAGCTGCTCGGCTCTGCTCGCCGCTCACTCAGGCTACCCAGCCGAGTTCCGTCTCTCAGCCCTGCTTCTCCGCCACCTGCGGCCACCTCCACGCTTCTTTAACTCACTACATTGGCTCACAGCGCCTTCACCAGTTCAGGCAGTTTCTACCGAACAGGACCCGTTAAGACCGGAGGCTCCGTGTCCCAGCAGCGCTAAGCGGCCGCACGCCACTCCGTCGCCGTGGAAAGCACGCCGCAGAACAACGAGCCTGGCGACATGGTGGGGTAAAGGTGCCCGGCTAAGCTTCGTTCACGGTGAAAGACACGGGCTCATCTGCCTGCCTCAGGCTTTCGGCGATGTTTCTCAAGCACCTGGTCGGGGCTCCGCGTCACACTGGCTGAAACGACTGGACATTACACCGGTGGTGTGCAACGTGGGCAAGTCCGGGTGCTGCGGGGAATGGGGCTATCAGCCCGGAGTGAACCGCTGCAAACTCATCTCCAGGCAGGACTTCAGGCAGCTCTACAACGACTGTACCAGCGCAAGGTGAGTCAGGTGCAGGGGAGGAGGAGGAGGGCGGAGGGTGACAGTGTGACCGGGTCGTGGAAAGGCACGGCTGATGTGGGTTTACAGCTTATGGTTGGGGGCTGGTGCAGCAGGTGTGGTGATAAAGCAAGTATAAGTGATTCTGGCTAAGACAGTGGTATACACAATTTTAGCCTTTAGTCGTGGACCTTTATACTTTCTAAATGATGTCAGTCTGCCAGGTCCAGTCAAGTCTCTGGTTAATGTTATGTTTATGTTTTGGATGATAAAATATGCATACAAAATACTATATTCTACTGTGATATTTCAGGACTTGGCTGTAGTTTTACTCTGATGATATGTGCATGAGATTCATGGCGGTAAAGTCGAGTATCTGCCGAGCCACCTATAAACTGTATCTGGGAAAAGGAATGTTTCATAGATTATTTTTCTGAAAAAAAAAAAAAAAAACCACAGATGACTGGGTCCAGTTGCCCCTCTTTATTTACCACATAACTATGCTAGGCCTGTGTTACTAATTACCATTTTAACGGATGGTGACGTTGTGATGATGATGATGATGATGGTGTTGATGATAATGAATTTAGTAATCCTAATAAAAAAACACACACACACACACTCTTAAAGTTTGTCTATGTTATCATGAGCTATGATCTCGCTCCTCAACATGCACACACACATATCTGCTCTTTCTCTCTGTCTCTCCTGACACACACACACACACACACACATTAGATCTGACATATCATTCTGAGAAATTGATTCTTACAGGAATTAATTAATTTCATTTTGGCCCCAAAGCGGCAGCTTAAAGATGAAATAAGCTCATCACTCCTCCTGATCCTTTGCTCTCTCTCCCTCTGCCTCCTCTCTCTCCCTCCCTCTCTCCTTCCTTAATAACTCGCTGTCTTATCATATCAACCTCTTTGGCCCTGAGCATGTCAGAACAGAAGATGATTAAATGAATTCTACTCTGTGTTTTGTAATCTAGATTAATATAAATGACTGTTTTGCAGGCTCCGATGGTGGAGAATAGCTTCCATGGGTCATCAGTGATGCGCCACAAATTCTTGGATAAGGGGCTGGCTAGAATTGGAATGGGGATTTGTGAACACTGGTGCACAGTCTTCTGTTATGCAGACCACATGCTTTCGTAACAGCAGGGTTTGAATCCAGGAGAATTAATGATTAAGCTTATAGTTTAGAATTTATATTGTTTGCAATGGTTAATCCCTGCTCCTTGAGCATGAATGATCAATTACACCTGCCATTAAATGCAGATTGAGATGCATCAATTTGTGAAAGACGGCACCAACAAACTGATTTAGGAATGTAAAGCTTCCCAGCACCGTTTTCTAATGTTTCTTGGGTGTGCAGATTAAAATCATTCAGGTTCGAATGTGGCTCTGTTTTAATACCGGTGTTAGCTTTGAGACATGCTTTTGACTTGTTGAGCAAAACCACCGACACTCCAGAGATAAGAGCAAACTGTATGAGATCAGCTCCCAGCTCATATTGGCGTGGATTAACACCTGCGCTTAAGCATTGCGAGGCCCTCAGCAAGACAAAATCCAGGCAACTATCTTCCAAAACAGCACAGGATTTCTTCTATGTCAGAGTGTTAATGGGGCGTTGTTATACAGCAATACACAACCTCCATGCATCTCAATTATCCACACAACACTCAAAGCAGCCAACGCTTTAGTTGTGAGATCTGAAAATCTGAAATCTTAAGCGACTATGATTCTTTGTCCTGAAGGCTTCCAGATGTGCTTAATAGTAGCCATTAATATCATCCCCTGCATTAGGAGTTTTCTAAATAATCCCTCGTGTGGATGGAGCCGCCAGACAGTAGCAGGTAAAAGTGGGACTCAAGATGTTTATCGTTAAAAGCTGGAAGGCTGGCTCGCTAAACTGAAAAGTTCAAGAAACGTCTCAAGAATATGATATTCTACGGTTCTCCACAGCAGCGTCCGGGGCTCAGTGAGTTTTTATTTACTGATTAAGACAGCCATCACTTATTTTCCAGTCCAGTACAGTCAGACAGGCTGGAGAAGAAATAACAGCCTTGTTGGATAGTTTAACATGACTAACAGGACACTTTACACGGGTTCCTGCTGTTTATTCTTTCGGCCATTCGTTCATTCACTGGCTCTCTTTTAAGATTAAGATTAAACATTCTGAAGCAGAGGTTATGAAAATGTCCTCTATTTATCATTGTCTTTCCCCCTCCTCTTCGTCTCACTCTTTTACCCCTGCTGTACACTGAAACACACACACACGCAACGCTCCCTGACCACTGACTCGTCAAACCATGAAGAAGGGCCGACTACACCCTCAGTCAAAGCCTAGTTATAATTCATGCATAGGTGGCACAAAAACACACACTCTGTCTGCTCTCTCTCTCTCTGTCATCTTCTAACACACACACATACACACATACACACGAAAACTCACATGGTCACGCCTGTGTGTTTGCTGGCTTTGCTGCTAAATGACATTAGTTCCACAGAGAGAACATGACGTGTAGGAGGCAACCTGATCCTCCGTCCTTTTCTTTCTCCCTCACAAAGGAACAGTTTCATTCTCAGTTAGGAACACACATCAAACAGCTCGCTCAGGTCAAACTCTGTGTGTGTGTGTGTGTGTGTGTGTGTGTGTGCATATGTGTGCATATATTGCACATATATATGCATGCTTTGTGTGGAGAAATGCCACCCCCCCTTCCTTCCCCACCATGTTACATAAAAGCAGTGTAATGTGGCGAGGGCCAAGATCTCTTGTTACTTTTTAATAAGGCATGCGTTAATAACAACACATGGTTTCTGCGTTTGCGTGTGCGTAAACATCTCTTACACACAAAGACCTGAAAAGCAGCAGAAGATATGCGTTTCACAGGCTGCGCTGCTTTAGAGGGTTACTTCCTCTAAATTACACAAACAATATATTATATCTCATTTGCTATTTGATAGTTTTGGTTTTGTTTGCTTTCATTGTGTGATGTACGTCTCTTAAGATTCCTGCCTCCAGCCCAGGAAAATGGAGGTGAATGGAATTTTGTTTGTGGTGTTCAAAGCATTGACAGTGACATTTAAAAAAAGAATGAAACAACATGCATCTCCAGACACAGTGTCCATGTTACTTTGGAGAGCAGATAACAGACAGATTAAGTCTACTTTAGACCTGCTTCTGAAGAAAAAGTCTCAGTAAAAACCTGTTGACCTGTGTTATGTTGATTATCCAAAGTTACAAGGACACTCTTTCTGGAGGGATGAAAGAGATGTTGCTGAGAATGTAATTTTCTAAAAGTGTGAGCACAAGTGAAGGAGAAAACTCAAAATCTCTGTACCTCAAAAAAGGGCATGGCTAGATATTACTATAAATGAAAGGGAAATGTGTTTTTTTGTCACTGAGGTTAACTGACCTTGTAAGGGATATGTTGGAAAATGTTTTTACTAATTTTTACTAAGACCTGACTTCACACATGTTTCTTTGCAGGTCTTACGACCAGGGACACTGATATGAAGCAGGTGTAGAATAACCAACAAGCAAAAAAACAACAACAACAAACAAACAAACAAAAAAACGTAGCTAAATCAAACGATGAATGATAAATGAGACGAGGCGGCCTGCGGAGTGCAGCAAAAGCCCGCTCTTTGTGTTTCTCTGTGGCAAACCTCAGCCTCACAAGTTGGCACCGGCGGCCGGGGTGTTGTGTGTGTGTGCATGGGAAGGTGGACTCCTCAAAGCTGAGCCCCACTGCCATGCCATAACTCACTGTCAAAGTCAGCAGCGGCGGGATGAAGGGGAAGGGGGCTGTGTGTGTGTGTGTGTGTGTGTGTGTTTTAGGGTGGGATGGTTAGCTCAACTTTAACCTCTACAACTTTCGATGTTTTATAGAGAAGAGCACGATGAGAGTGAGAGGGCCTCCATGTCCTCCACTGTGACAGGTCTTACAGTACACACAAGCGCACACACACTTTTACAAACACACACACACACACACACAAATCTGACATCGTCTTGACCCTGGAATGTGGGAGAGGAATGCAAGGCGGTATCAGTTTAGGAGATCAGATTCTTGCTATGATCAGACGTCCTCTGTGTGTGTGTGTGTGTGTGTGTGTGTGTGTGACTATGTCTGTGTGTCGTCCTGCCTTCTTCTTTCATGACATCATCACACAGGCTTTCCTAATAACAATGGCACATAAAGCTTTTTCAGCCTTCGTTTTGAGAGGAAGATCACAACATCAATCTTTCCCTACCTCCTCTAACCAGCAGCATAAGACTTCCTGCGTACAGCGGCGACGATATGATTTATCAAACCGGACCGTGACGGCGAATACAAACCCGTGTGATAAACACAGATTGAAAGGATGGGAGCATGGGAGCTGTAAACCGCCACTAATGTATTCTAAACAAAATCTTGTTTGAGCTAGTTCTCTCTCTTTTTTTTTCCTTCTCCCTCTCCCTACACACACTCACATAAACACATACACACACACAGCTGCTACCTATCAGCACCTCAGTTCCTCCAAGCCAGTAGCTGTTCCACTGTTTTGACTGTAACACTTCCTCCTCTTTCATTACTTTTCTTTTTCCCCTCAGTGTGTGTGTGTGTGTGTTTGCGTGGAAGAGAGAAAGAGAGAGATCTGTCATCTTTGTTACGTTTTGTTTCTGTTCCACCTGTGCTAAGCTCCAGCTGCCATGTTTGGCGTTTCATGTTTCAGGTAACACACACACACACGCACGCTAGGTTTGGAGGGCAGAACTCAATGTACAGAGTACCTTTTTAAAAAATGTGTGTGTGTGTGTGTGTGTGTGTGTGTGTGTGTGTGTGTGTGTGTGTGTGTGTGGCCGGCAGCGTTGGCATGAGGGAGGACGTCTGGGTGAGATTTTAATTAAAGTTTGAGACAAAGAGGTCATAAGCCATACACCCCCTCACTCTACACACTCATACACATGCACACACACTCACACACACACCACCCACCCACACACACACACACAATGCTTTCTTCTTCCCCCCCTCTCTCTCATTCCATCCCCTCAGCTTGATGACTTTTCCATGAAAGGCTTTTTCATTAATCCTACCTCAGGGAAGCGGTGCTCTCCAACCTCACACACACACACAAAACACTTGCATGCACACACACAGACACACAGATACACATAGACCTCCCTCTACGGGTCACTTTGATGTATCAACGCACTTGCGGACTAAACACAAAATTAGGTTCCAAGTTCTTTATGCCCCCTAAAATGCAACATATACAAAGGCGCACACACACTCATACACAGGCCATTAATTAGTGTGTGCAAATAAACAGTAGTAAGGGAAAGGGAAGCGGCTGCAGTAAAAACCAACCGCAGACTTTGGTCTCTGTGTATTTTATTTCCCCCCACTGGTGTTAGCTTCTGCATTTGCGTGTGTGTGTGTTCATTTGAGGTGTTTCAACATCAGTTGCAGTGGAACCGTGTTGCTTTACCTTTAAACTTGAGACCTAAAAATACATTTCCTGCTTTTGTTAAACACAGTATGCTGCTCTATATGCACTGCAAAATATTGTGTGTGATGTGAATGCACCCTGGCCTCCTAAAGAATGACACACACACACACACACACCTTTCACAACTTCATCCCTCTTGCACGTTCCTGCTTGTCTTCATGTCATGCTCTGTGTGTGAATATGTCTACCTGAGTGGGTCTCTCTTACTGTCTATGTGCCTGTGTGTGTGCCTGTGTGTGTGTGTGGTGTGGGTGTGTGAGTGTGTGTGTGTGATATCTGATGTCAGCTGTCACATCCCAGTCGGTCTGGGCCCATAATAAGAGACAATAATAACAACTCATTAAAACCGAGGGCAGGAACTGTGGAGCTCATCGGCTCATCAAATTAACCTTTGAACACTTCATATACACACATGCTAGACACAACCACACACACGCATACACACACACATACCGGTGTGCACTCACACACACACTCACACGCGAGCTACCTGTTTTTCTCCCACAGTTAGTGACTACACAATCTTTCTCTCTGTCTTTTTGTCTCTCTCCATCTTCCCCCCCTCTCAGCCAGTGGGTGTGTCAACAGGGGATTGGTCCTTTCTGCTGGGTAATTGATGAATTATATGCAATATGCAAATGAGGCGCCATTAATCTCCTGACTGACAGCTTCGTTTATGGGGCCTTAATGACGGCTGGATTAGATTCTAATTAAAATCTGCTCAAAGACACCCCACGCTAGGAAGCTGCTGCTGCTGCTGCTAGTCTATCTCTCCCCCTTTTTCTTTTTTTTTTTGACTCTTTCCCACCTTTTCTCCCCTCTCTCAAACTCCCCCTCTATATGTTTCCTCTCATGTCTTCCTCTCATCTTACACCTCCTCGTCTCTCCCTCCGTCTCCCTTTTCACCTTTATTGTGCTTTCTGTTTCTTTTGCTCCCTTCATCTCCTCTTTCCCCTGTCTTTTTCCCTCTTTCACTCACTCTGTCTTTTAATATCATGCACACAGACACAGACTTTGCATCCACACACACACACACACACACAAGCAGTTGCCCACAGACTCATGTTATCCAATGTCAGGCTGGTATGAAAGGAGATGAGCTGCGCTGGTTGTCATTAAGTCTGATGTGGCCCGTGTCATTTCCCCTGTCAGGACATTCACACCGTTTAGTCAGAGCCAAAGTGATGTCTGACAGTTTTTCACACACTTCCTCCAGGATTGATTGAGCATGCCCGGCTCAATCAAACCATGTGAATCTGCTTGTAGTCACAGCCTTTATTGAGAAAATCTGTGACATGGCGGGAAAAAGGGAATGAATGACCAAACGAGGAAAGGATGGAGAGAGTAGGAGGCGAGTAAACACATTTAATAAGCAAACAAATGAATGAGTAAGCTGAACAGTAATGAGGTGCTTTATTGATGCCATAGGGAAACTCCTTTTTTGCTTGCTCGTATCCACGGGGAGGACAGATTTGCTGTACAGCAGCCTTCCTGGAACCGGTCAGGTTTCAGTGTTTTCCTTGTTGACATTTCAGCAGGATCAGAGGTTTACAGACTGAAGGACACTTTCTTTAACCAGGCCACCCATCATCTCAGTCTCAGCGTGAAAAACTCGACCTGACTGAGAGAGTGAAGTATTAAACTGCCTAATGACTAACGTTGTGCCTGTGTGTGTTTTGTGCCCCGCAGTTCGAGGCCTGGACGACCGCCCAAGAGGCTGCAGAGTGTGACAGAGGGCGGGACTCACCACATGCTGTCCCACAGTGGTCTGATGCACGCTGGGATCATGCCTCCTGCAGGTGACCACCCAGGCCTCACTATGCACATACAGTACATACGTGCCCATTTGCTCATGTGTACTTTTGAAATGATATCACACACCATTTTTTATTCTTTTATTTTTTATTTCCCTCAGTTAAGACAGATCTTATTCACGATTTTCTGCTTTTCATATTTTGTATTTTCTTCATGATGTTTTCCTCCACTATAATCACACAGCCACCAAAAAAAGTCCTGATCTTGATCTCGTAGTCTAAAGTCCATTCAGTAACTTGTGCCCTCACTCCGCATATTAACAAGAAACTTTCAGGGAGATCTATGCAGCAGGAACACAGACGTTCTGAATCACACGGAAGTTTATCTACTGAGCTGAAGTCACAACAGCTTGGTGAAAAACAAGTTTTTTTTTCTTTAAATGTTTAAGAATCAAAGAATCCACACACTTGTGTATTCTAACCATCATCAAAGATGATGATCAGTCCGTGACGCATCAGAGCCTGTGGTCCGACCACATGACATTTTAGGAACATACAGTTGTTGTGAGGAGAGCAAGGAAATTGGAAAGTAGATGGTTCCATGTTTGGGGGAAAAAATGGAGTTACTAATAGTAGAAGTTACGTGCAGAATTTCAAAGCAAAGGGTAAAAATGTGGAAATTAATTACTCAGAATTGTAAAAAAAAGATGAAAATAAAAAATGATAAATCTGTTTTGTGATATAGATGTATTTGTAATTATTCATAATTGGTATCTGTGCTATTTGAGAAACTACATATAAATTTGTCATTTTTTTTCTGTCAGTAACAGTCAATAATTTGTCTGTCAGTAATTGCTATTTATGCTGTTAATACTGCTGCAGTACTGCTTCTCATACTTATTGTAATACTAAAAGCCCAATGAAAACACACAGTACTATTTTCAAATGATGCAGTAGTACAATAAGATAGAATCATGTTTCAACAAGAAATTATGGTAAGATCTTAAAAAAAAAAAAAAAGAATGGACAAAAATCACATGAAAGTTTAGCAAAATCATCCAACTCACCTGTCAGTGTATTCTGTATCAAAGATTCATTAAAAGGAGAAAGTCTCTGTGACTCTCTAAATCCCCCTTTTCGCATGTTTTTCATAATGTAAAGGTCTGTACTTCTCTAGCACAGAAATTAAAGTTAGAAATCCCCATTTTGGCTCCGTGAGCTGTTTTTAAAAAGTGAATTAGTGACACTTTGTTGCTTCAGCCCTCCGAGGAGCTGCTGGCAAAGTTCAAAGTTTGTTCAATTTTCAGCTGTTGGAAAGTGCCAGCGAGTTTTGTTTTTTAGAAAGACCAGGCTGCTTATGCAGAATAGATACAGGATGGGGCGTTTTTTATACTACATTTCCTGCAGACCAACATAATGACACATTTTACCCATCATCAATACTATGAAGAGGTGGGGTTCTGGGAGGCAACCTGTGTGCTGATTAATAAAATTAGCATACACACTGCTGACACTCGAGAAACAACTCATAACCTGCAAGCTTGGTATTTTTTTCTTGAATTATAAGCAGACAAAGTCCTCTGTTAAGTTGAGTTAGACCTTTGAAACCACTTTTAAACCTGATGTGCAATTTGTTTGTTTGCTAACAATGACTCATCAATTATAAAATTACGTAAGTTTTAGGATTATCAATGATGAGCAGAAACGACTGTGAAGCAGTCTGTTATTTGTAATGTCAGAATCTGTAGCTCTGTGTGTTTTATATTTTAGGTTTATGCTTTGACTTTGTTAGAGCAGTCTTAGTCAACTGCCTGCTAAAGGCCATAGTGCTGCTTGTTCTTGTCACAAACAGTTGTGTGTGTGAGACCCTATTGTGGTGTGTTTGTGTGTGAGTGTGTGTGTGTTTGGGAGCATAGCGCAGAGAAAAGGAGAAAAGTAATTGTTGGCACCTCGCCGCTCTCAAAGTTGCCCTTGGCTTTGTGCTCTTCACTGCAACCTGATCTTTTCATTCCCCCGCCTCAAAAGAAGCCATTTTCTATTAGCCTCCACTTCCTCTCACTGTTCAAAGGTGTTTGAGTGTGTGTGTGTTTGTGTATTTGTGTGTGTGTGTGCGTTCAAGAGCATCTTTCTCAGTGGGAAAAGAGTCTTTTTCCACCAAAGGAGAGGGCACGGCGGCAATGTCAGCGCTACTGATTAGAACTGGCCACATGAGAGGGGAGAAAGAGACAGAGAGAGGGAGGACATTTGAGCGTAAAAGGCAGGAAAAATCTTTGATGTGATCCTCCTTAGTCTCTTTTTCCTCGCCCTCGCGCACTCACACATACACACGCGCTACACGGTGGCTTGTGTCCCGCTGTGATGCTGACATTTGAAAAGGTAAAGTAAGGAGAGGGGATGGGAGGAGAGCAGGGAAGAGGCCAGGGAAAAGAAGGAGAGAAGATGAGAAGAAAAGGAACAATTTGTTGTGGTTGTCGACGTCTAGGACAGACTATTCTCCTCACACACCCATCGTGTAAGGGAGGGGAGGAAAAAAAAAAATCACTCAGCAGTTCAGTTTGTTGCAAATGTTTAGATGTATCCAAGATCAGGAAATTAAGACTTATGGTTTGTTTGCATTTCCTCAGTGGTGTTTGCACAGTTGCGTGGTTTGTCCAACTTTAATAATTCACCGTGTTTGTCTGTATTAGTGCAAGAGATATTTAATTTTCTGTGGCATAAGATGGAGTTTGGAGGTTGCTCTGTGGGTCAGACTACCTTCTGAGGTTCAAGACACAAATTATAATTCTGCTCTGCCCTGCTGTCACGTTTTGTCGCTCTCCATTTCGTATTATCCGAAAGTGCACAACCCCTATTAAAAAGTATCTCAGTTTTTTTTTTCCTAATGCTTCTAATTTGTACTGATAAAGTAGCACTTTCTGGCTAAAAGGTGGAGCCTCCGCCGAGTGTCGTCCTGTGTGCTGTGCTGTGGGATGTGATGTCCCTGTGTGGGAAGAGATGAATGTCTTGGCTTGTTCCTATCACTGCCGATTCCCTGGCAGACTAAACGACCAGTGCAGCGGTGCAGTCAGAATGAATGGCCCGGCCCCTGTCTTCCCATGACAACCTTCTGCCTACCCACCGCTCTAATCCTCCACTGGGGCCATTGATCTGGCTCTTATTGATTCTTTCTCTTTCTTCCTTTCCTTCTTTTTTCTTTTTCTTCCTCTCTATATCTGTCTCTCTCTCTCTCTCTCCCTGTCTCTCAGATCTGTCTGCCCTGGCCAAGAAGATCAAGCTGGAGGCGATGGCCAGTTACCACAGCAACCAACAACATGGCGGGCCAAACGGAGAGAACGGTGACCACAACCCCGGATTGGGTGAGTCCCGTCCGTTTGTCCGTCCGCACACACCCAAATTTCATGCGTGCGAAATATTTAATCATGGTCTTATAACATGTTGCACAGTTGTCGCCTGTGCGCATCTGCCATGCCGAGTCAATACAACTCTAGCAGCTGTGTTTATGCGCGCCTGCTGAACCAAGCTGATTGAAACCAGGATATGACATCACCTCTGCTGCACGTAGCATTTCCTCTGAAAGATGGTGAATGAAAAACACACGAGTCAGTTCTTCAGATGAAATTAGAAATAGACATCTGGGTCAGGTAATCATAACCATTGCAACGTAAGGAGAAGATATTTTCGTCTGTATTTCTCTACACAATTTTTCTAAGTTGTGACAAATGCCTGTGAGGGTGAATGTTTCCCTCAGCTTGGATTTGTTTGCATACTTGTGGGAGTCAGTAAGATTCAGGAAACGTATCCTGAAAAACACAATTGGTCATCCGTTCTGTAGCCCTTACAATGTTGCCGGCAAATCATTAGTACGTATTAGTCATCACATCAAAAGAGCTTAAACCCAAACCAGCTCTGTTACTCATGCTCGACATGACATTGGTCTTTCATATCGAGTAATATTAGATCAGGATTTACAGGAAGAAAGAGTTGAGTAAGCAGCGCGTTCCCATTTACAATTAACTGTTCATTTTGACCCTGGAAAAAAACAGAGTCGCCTAATTTTGGAGCTGAATCTCCTCAGTACATGCTCAGGTATAATTTTTAGTTATTAAAAACTGCCCCCTTTACTGCACCGGTCCCTGGCTTTTGCAGTGAGCCAGCCAAAAAAAAAAAAAAAAAAAGTGGAGCACCGGTGGACGAGAGCAACCGTACCAGAATGATAGAGAGATGAATAAGATGAGAGGCTGAAACCAAATCAATAGTCCTCTCTCTAATTCACTATCCTGAATGCAAACGACAAACGCTGGACAATCGATGGCGGAGCGGACACACGCACAGGTGCACGCACGGGCCTGCTTTTCACGCAAACACCAGTGTGCTCGCATACACACACACACACACAAACAAATGGGACGCACCTCCCCCTCTGTTATCGACAGGTTAAAGCGACATCAGTGTGTTTAGACAGATGACAGGGCTTATGGAGGTTTGTGTGGAATACACTATCAACCTGGGACACATACACTTAACATGTGGAGCATACTGTGAGGCTATAGGGCAGAAATGGAAAAGAAGAAACTGTCCTTGTGTGTTTTTTTTTCTTTCAAAAATTACACAAGGAGACTAGAGTAAAATCACCATGCTTAAGCACATTTTGGGCTGTGTTTTTTTTTTATTTTAATTTGTGTAGTAAATCTCTCTTTGTACCCGTGTCTTTAAACACTCCCAGTCTTAAGCATTGTTTACCATTGTATATACTTAGTTACGACTGCCAGCATCTGTGTGCAGTTTGGTGGCATGGTTACCACCAGCCATTATAAACCTGTAAAGCTTAATCACTGTTAATGATAGAGTCAAGTGGAAACACACACACACACACACACACACAAACATGCAGTGCAGGCATACATACACACATAAGCACGATGTGTTTTTTCCATACTGCCACCCACGGCCTTATGGGAAGGATAGACCCCTACCAGATCTCTTAACCACTACAAAGGCAGTCTCAGATTACACACACGCACACACTCACAAATGCTGAGTGTGACACCTTATGGGCTGGGGAAGAGCGGGGAGCGGCCATTTCTGCATTTAACAAGATCTTCTGGGAAATTTACAGTAACTGTTTGTTTACAGTAATGGTTTGTTTGGATAAACATAAGAGAGGCACTTTGACTTTTGATGTTTTTTAATGAAACATAAGAGAGAGTGATGGGGGGGGGGGGCAGAGAAAGTGAAGGGGAGAGAAAAAAAAAGCAGAGTTAAGGAGAGTGAAAATGAAATTAATGTCGGAGGTGTGTGTGTGTGGGGGGGGGGGGGGGGGGGGGTGACAAATGTGGAGCGCTGGTTTCTAACCAAGGCTTAATATTTGGAGTTGGCTGCTAGTTGATTGTCGGAGCATCTGGTTATTTAGCTCCATTCAGACAGATCTTTTGTTTGGATTGGTTTCTGCTCTGGGCAAGTGAGAGACTAATCTGCCAAATGCACAAAGCACTGCACATATGTCCAGCGAGCCCGACTCATAAAGTCAACGCCTCACTCTTTATTTCTTAGTTTGTCTTTTCTTTTTCCCTTCTTTCTCCCCCTTTTTCCCCTCTTTCTTTCCTTTTCCCTCCTTTATTTGTTCTATTTCATCTCTCCTCTTTGGATAGCCTTTTTTTGTTTCCATGCACTCGTTCTATTATTTGTGACAATTGTGCGGAATAGAGTCCAAGATTTTTTCCTTTGTGTTTATAATTACCCAGCGTGCATTGCTGGCCCAGCACCAGGACTGCCATCAGCTTCTTTTGTTCCACTTCCTCCCTGTGTTTCTTTTGTTTTTGTTTTTCCTTTTATTAAATGATAAATATTTATGTCATTTTCTCCCCCCCCAACAGGATTGTTTGTTTCATGAATAGAGGGACTGCAACAACCCACTAGGGTGCTGTTGAGAGGAAGGATTTTCTTTAAAGATAGTGGATGCTTGTCTTAAAGAGGGGAGTGTGAACAACAGATTGGCCAAGATAATAAGAGTTTGGTTTGAACCGCTGAAAACGTGTTGGATTATCGTCAAGAAACACCAGGGATCTGAGAGGAAAGTTAGCCAGTTTTTCTAAACTCCGGTGAGGCTAAATTTGCAGGTGACACTCGTGAAAAGTGTTCAAAGCCTCACAACAACATCTTGAGGCCATCGCTGTCTTTGTGTTGTGTAATGAGCAGGACGAGTGTGTCTCAGTCATGTTTTAATCAACTGCACTCTCCTCCTGCGCTCGCCCTCGTCCGCTCTCTGCATCTCGCAACCCTTGACAAGTATGTGCATACGTATTTTTCCAGTTGGGGTTTAGAAGCAGAGGAATTGTCCAGATAATCGACATCACAGGGGGAATGATATTGGTGTCCAGTTACGATCCAGTCTTCAGAGAATCAGAGGCGCTGTGGGCTCTCAGTTCGGTACACACCGCAGGGCTGGGCAGAGGAAGGCCTTTAAGTTGTGATGGATAAATACAACTGAAGCAAAAATGAAAGAGGAGAGAGTCTAGACCTGTTTCATGTTGGGTGCTCGCATAGTGCAGCTTTGATGGCCTTTAAACAGAGCTGCTGGTCTGACCTTTACCATATGAGAAACAATGGACTCTTACTGCACTCTGCTGCGCTCTCTCTCTCTCTCAAGTTCAGTACTTCTCGATTTTATTCTATTTTATTCTGTTTTTTCCCCCAGTTCTGGATCAGTTGCCCTTCATGATGATGTCACATCCTCTGATCCCTGCCAGCCTGGCGCCGGCCTCCGTTTCCATGGCGATGGGCCAGATGAACCGATTGAGCACACTGGCCAGCATGGCCAACGTGGCGCAACTTCACGCCAACCCCCCTGCCAGGGCTCCCACCTCCGTCATTAAGGTGAACTCCGTGGCCCATCAGCCCCGGTGGATCTGCCCACCGGCCAGAATCCGTCCTCGTCCATGTCACACACGGGAATTGTGAATTAAATCGCAGATTTAGTTACATAGAAGTGTTCTTTCAAATTTAGATATGTGAAAAAACAAAAGACATCACTAAATTAAATAAATCTCCCACTTGCTTTAAACATCCAAAGCTATATTTGTTATCTCTTAAATTTCAAGATGAATTAATCTTTTGATCGTTTGCATGCAGAATTTAGAATCAAATGTCTATCTCTCATACATCCATGGTTAGGACTAAAAACCGGTAATTGTCTTCTGGTGCATATCCAAGTTCTGGATCACTACCAGAATGTAATCAGTTGTTCCTTGGCTTAAAGCCAATCCCATATCTATTTATAATTTTGTGAAATATCCTGCTTACAGACAGAAACTGTGACCTTCTTAGCCAAGTTGGTCACTTTGCTTAAAAACAATCTCAGTGGGTTCGCTCTTAATACTAATTAAGGGGTGTTCGGAGGGATTTTATATTGCCAAAAAATTCATATTGCAGGCGTCACTCTACACAAAGTAGATCACATCATGTCCTCATCAGTAGCAGGAAGTAACGTCTCCGGTCGTAATTTTAACGATGCAGGCCATTGTTTTTCACACACTGGACTGGGTCCAAAGATGGTTTACAAGGCTTATTGAAATGAGCACCACATTTTTCTGTAAGCTACGCAACAAAGAATACCGTATTATGTTTCCAGGTCTTTCCATGTCCCTAAGAATATAATTTACTTTGGCTTAAGGATCTGTTTTATCACATAAACATGATTATCTTATAAATATTTAGCATTTCTGTGTGACATCACACTTTGCCCAGAGAGACAGACAACAAGCAAGACTTCTGATAGCCGCAGGCTAGCCTTAGCTAAAACTAGCTAAACATACTCTAAAAAAACTTATCTCTAACTTAACTCTTATCTCTCTCTAATTGAAAAATATCAATTTTGACGCTAATGCTGGTCATTTAGTTTGTTATCTGCCGTAACTTAACAACTTGGCAGTAGTTAAATTCAGTTGTAATGGCAAAGACAACAGCTAAACTCTTTTGGCTTAACAGAGTAGCAGTGACTGCCATCTCAGCTTTTGACCTTAAAGTGGATTTTACACAGTTTGTAACCTTTAAACAATATATTTAAATGTATTAAATTGAAGATTAATTTGAAATAAAATAATAACAGTGTGTAAAGAGAAGGACACAGTAACATAATCGCTATGAACTATAAAATCTAAATTACCACAATAAAGTTAATTTTCTTAAACTATCTACTTCAAATGAATGGGAACACTGAAATAACACCTCTGTATTGTAGATACTGCATTTTCCCCATGCATTCACTTTAGATTATCCAATCCTGATTGGAAACTATCCACTTTAAAAGGCATAAAATGAAAACATAAAAGGCATGACAAGATTTTTATGTGTTAACATTGATCTGCCATCGTATATCCTTTTTTAGTGTACATGTTCCTGAGGTTTACTTTCCATAGTCTGAGACAAATCACCATTATTGTTTTTCAAAAGACTATCATCCTTATGTAAACATATGAAGCTAGCTACACAACATATTGTTAGTAAAAAGATTCTGTTCCAAGGCTGTATTTTTAGGTATTGGCAGAGTTACAAATGTCAGTGGGATTTTGAATGGGGTTTTCTTACTCCTGGAACAGAACCTGGAAGTTACGTTTTCACTTTGGCTCCCCGTAATCATTTTTGTCGCTTTGTAGGAGCGAGTGCGTGACAGCCCCTCCCCTTCTCCCTCATTGGAGGAAGCTCAGATGTCATCCAATCACAGCAGCAGCGTGTCGAGTTCACCGTCTCACACGGAACGCACTGCAGAGACCGCACGTACGTACTCACCTGTGTTGTCTAGTGCTCTCACAAAAATTAAGGATGCTTTAAATGTTACAATACCTGTGAGGAATTTATGTTTTGTTTTGTTTTTTGACTTTTAATATCTGATCTCCAGACTCACTCCATGACGGCCTGTCATCAAGTCACAGTGTGTTGGGGCATTCCCCTGGTGTGGTGCAGGGGTCCAGAGAGACAGATGTGACCCCAGTGGAATACAGCAAGGAGAGCAAGAGGAGCCACACTGACAGAGGTACAGAGACACTATTATGTTTGTTTAAGTATTTAAATTTAACTTTCTTCTTTTATTCAGATGGTCTTGTTTTCAAAGTAATATGAACTGTCTCTTATCATAAATTCACTAAATGACAGTGTCAACTTCATTTCAAAGGTCAAGTTCTCAGTTTTCTGAGAATTTCTTGTTACGCTGATTAATCATTCGATGATTATTAATGAGTAATGATTATTTCTCTGACTAATCAATTGCCTTTGAACAAAGTCTGTCAATACAGTACAACAAGCATTCGTTTTCCATCCAATCCATTTATCTTTGTCATCATTAAACACTTGTGGCAACTGTGTGATTGTTTATTTAACGCTGTTTATTTACAAGAGAAAAGGTTCCTAACAGTCTGACAAAAGAGAAATATCTCAGTAACAGGTCGATGAGGATTCACTGTCTTACCCTTTCCCTCCTCCTCCTCTCCTCCTCCTCTCCTCTTCGCTGTCGGTGGCCCCCCTGGCTCCCCGCAGAGAGCAAAGACAAATAATTCTGCAAAACAGGGCTCCATTAGACCAGGAAGCGGTGTTACATTAGCGAGCCATTTGCCGGGCCGCGGCCTAACGAGCCAGGCGGCCTCCCGCGCTCTCAGCTGGACCTCATCTGCATAACGACTGCCTCCCTGTCGTTAGGGCCTGCGTTGCCACGGCGCTGCAACGTCAGTTGTTTGGTTCTCTCTGTCAGGGAGGTTTGCATTAGCTTAATGAGGACTGCTCAAGGACAAACAGTCAGCAGAAATCTACAGCGAGAGGGAGAGAGCGGGAGAGAAACCGAGAGTTTGTATGTGTGTGCACGCGCCCGTGTAAATGTATTCTAATACTGAATCACATTATTCAGTAATCGAATCTAAAAATCACAAAGGCCTCCCAGGTAAGGCTTCAGATGCTGTCAGGTATCTGTGAACATATTGACAAAACAGTGATGGCACCAACAACGTGAATGCCATGCATCACACATCACATTTATGCAATTGATTTTCAATTGATTTTCCTGCATGCAAATGAAACACATGTACATTTGCTGGATTGCATGCTTTTGTATTTGACCTAGAACATCACAGGATAGGTTTATCATGGATTGAACGGGGTTTCAAAGAGCACTTCAGCGCTGTCATTCTGTCAATCCATTGTATGATATTCTCTCAGTGTGTGTGTGTGTGTCAGTTCTGGCTGTGCGTGCTGTTTCAGTGGTCTTTGAACAACGTATCCACATGCAGCAGATCAGAGGTTATCCCTGACACTCACTCCCATTAACCAAAACATCAGCAGAATTTACCTCTTTCTGTCTCTCTTTCTTTCCTCCTCCTCCTGCCTTCTCACATGACTGGCAGTCTTCATGCAGAAGTTCATTAGCCCTGGGATGGGGTGGAGGAATAAGAGAGGGAAAAGAGAGAGATGAAGTTGGGAGAAAGAGAAAACACAGACAGTGACCTTGGTTAGGAGATGTGGGTAAATGATCAAACGAGCCAGCAGCCGATGTGTGTATGTGTGTGTGTGTAATGAGTGTGTATTTGGCGCTAAACGTGTGAGTGTGAGGTAAAGTAGGCGAAACAGCAACTAACAAAGGGATCAGTCACATCCATGGGAGCCTGGGGAGCCCACGCTGCCGATCACTCAGCGGTGGCTACAATGTGTGTGTCTGTATGTGAGCCACAGGAGTGTAGTTGGATGTGTCCGCTGAGGCCTCGCCAGACTGCCACTACCTTTTCATATACAAATGCTTTTTTAGCAAGTGAGGGAGAAAGGAGGAGCTGGAGTAAACCCAGGAATTACCTGAGGGGAAGAACCAATTCATTGTGATCTCTTTACTTTTGATGAAGTGGTTTATGCTGTTTTTTGTTAACTGCTGCTCATTTTTGATTATTTTAATCTTGGGTTTAAAAACATGCATAACACAATTGAAAGTGCCATAAAGGAAATGTTTCCACAGGATTGGGTGATTAGGTTGAAGCAAAAGTTTCCTCTATTTGCATTTTAAATGTCTCCTGGTTTTGTTCGTAATAATGTAACCTGTTGATGTGTGCCTGTGTTACTCCAAGCGGGGTCTGCTGAGGGTTACCATAAACGCCCGAGCAGGAGAAGCAGGACCAGCTGGAAGGTGGGAGGCTGAAAATGGGCTGTTGGTCCGAGGAGCTCCAGGAACTTTGGGTGACAGCTGAGCATGGGCTTGAAAAAACAGGGTAGATCACACATCAACATCACGCCTGAGTATCTGTTGATTTTCCATGGAAATGACTCTGTTGGCAAATGTTGTACTTCTTTAGGCTTGCCAATCAAAACTAGCAGGTGTTAATTTCCACCCTCATGAATTTATAAACACTTCCATGGGTGTTGATTTTACATCTAACACTGGTAATTGCTTTTGGTGCAGCAAAACCTGGTTGGTCTAATCCCTTCTAAGCTGACAAGGACGTCCAATAACTGAAAAATCAGATCAGGTGGGGACACCTGCTGTATATTAGCCAACAAAGCGTCTGTGAGGTGAATTACACTGAGGTTGGCAGTATGCAAAACTAAATCAAGTTTGGCATGTTCACAAAAGCTGTCATATCTTGTGTAGTGAGAACAAATTCCAGTCAAGGACAGTTTTTCATGATAAGGTCACCAGATGGAGAAGTTGTGGTGGGTGACATTAAAAAATCTGACCCAAAACTGTTGCAGGTGGCCGTGTATGTGGTTTGGGTGAGGGTAGTAACTGATCGCCAGACCAGCAGTGAATCAAACATCCTCTCTGTGGATGCAGTTTTGTTTTCATGCAGAATGTTACTGTGTGTCCTTCTCTTCTCTTTCTTCTCTCTTTAGTTCTGATCCGGCGCCTGAAGAAATAAGAGGAGACTACAGGGAGGCCTTGGAGGAGGGTCAGAAAACTCCGTCAGGCCAGGCACAGCCTGCTGCACTGCCAACACACACACAGGTGCAGACCACAGGCTCTTCTTCTCCTTTTTTTGATTATATTTCGTTTGACTTGTAATTAGTACTAAAACTGCCGTGTCAGCGTAATTCTCATTTTCATATTAAATGTCACCAGGCAGCTGATGCAACAACCTTGACTGTTCATTAGCCTGGTAAATTAGCCGCCTTAATTAGCGTGACTGCAGGCCATCAATCATCAGCATTACTCCTCACAGAATCCGTGACGGGGCATTGGATGGGAGCAGCTCGCATGATGACAACAGGCTGGACACCAAGGCAACAAGCACAGGTAGGGGTGTCAGAATGCTGAAATACAGCTTCACTCAGTATGTAGCTGTGAAAACCGCTATGTGCAGTTTGGATTGTGGGCCGAAAAGCTGCTGTCAGTATTTGTAAAGGCACTGCACCAAGTTTGGAAATTCTCGATAACTTGACTGTCATACTTACTAAAACAATGCATTTCAGGTGTAAAAATTGTGAAATAGCGGTGATATACCTGCTGATGCGGTTGTTTAGCTCCTATCAACTGAGTTAGCCACGACCAATTTCATTATTTCACCTACTCACTGCTTTTGATGTAACTGACCAGTCTACGGAAGGGTTTCAAGATTTCACATGAGACGCTCCTGAAATTGAAAAAAATTAAATAGGCGTGAGGCAGTTCGCCTGGCAGGGCTGCCGTTTCAATGGAGACAGGCGTTTAATATATTTATTTTGCCAACATTTTATTATTTCACGGGGATAGATTAATGAGAAAAATCCACCGCATAGCGTCCTAAACAGACAGAAAAAGTAGTGATCTTTTAGCCCGGCCTCATCAAAAAGTGCTGCGGTTTCAAGCAACACCTCACTGCTCCATTCCGTTACCAGGACCACATTGTATCCAGACAGCGGCGCTTACGTTGGTAGGTTTTAATTGAATGTCAGTGAAGCAGAAGAAAGGCTTGGCCACTAATTGCTTGGCTGTCTTGGTGTCCTGTTGACGAGGTTTGTTTTGGACATCATTTGCAATTAACGCAGTAATAAATCATTTAAGGGGTGTCTGTCAGACAGCAGGGCGGGATGTGGTTTCTTTTGTGCCAGGAAGTTTTATCACCCGAAAACAGGGATCTGGGACCTGAAAACACTTTCAACTGGAACTCTTTAAATAATGATCTGGCTGTATTGGACCTTCTTCAATAACATGTATAGATGGTGTTTTAACATTTTCCTCTACATACTACAATCATTGGAGAATGAAACTGTCCATTCTATTATAACTTATTGAAATAAGATTTAAGTGTTCTGAATTTCTTTGTCCAGATTCCAGAAGGGGCAGAGTGTTCCGCAGACCACTGGGATGTACTGAAACTGGGTGGAAGGGCGGATGAATGGGCGAATGGATGGATGGATGGACGATCAAGTGACTTAGATTCCTCGTTCATGGTAATCGACAGGCATGCTCAGTAGCAGTGGCATCAGATACACCCTCTCAAGAGACTCCCCTACCATTTCAAGGTGACATTTGGCCATCATTGTTCTTTGTTGCGCATTATCACCGAATCTTGGCGTAATGGGGCAGTGCTTTATTCTGATGATGTGTTTTACTGTCGTTTCTTTCTGATGGGTTTTAGATCTGGGTGAAGATGAGTTTGTTTAGTTGTTTTTGTCCCAGTGCTGTGCAGGGACACAGTGCTGAATATTACTTGTAACAGGGGTTATTATTACATATATAGTCATCATTTTGTTATTATTAAAAAAACATAAAGGCATGTTGCTGGTCAATAGTAAACTTGTATTGTGTATGTTATGCAGTAGTACGGTTTGACAATACAAACAATACAAATCCTTTTATTAAATTGTGTTAGTGCTTCTTTCTTTGTTTATAAGTCCTAGATATATCATTTCTTTCTTTTTGATGTAAATAGATGATTTCTCTGAAATATTTGCACCACCGAAAAGTGGTTTACTATAGTTATTTTTGTTCTTTTGTGACTAAATAAGTGATTTTTGCTCCTATGACACAGTAATATGATTTGTTTTATTATTTTGGAGGTGGGAGGGGTGGAGGGACACAATAGCACATGTCTATATACATATATGAGGGTTCAGGGGAGCGGTGTGACATTGATTCTTGCTCCATCTCCAAAAAGTATGCACGTAAGTATTGACAGACGGACAGGAAGGTGCCGAGCAGGGTCACATGTAAACTGTCTCTGGTGAAACATGTTGTGATGCACTACAGCTCTGTGGCTGCTCTGGGTTTTGTCATGTTTTTCCCCTCAGGGTAGAAAAGGGTGAGAAACTTTACAAAAGCAAAACTTGCATCAGTAAATATTTGAGAACATATTTTGGTAAGTTGAACAAGATAAAGAGAGACGAAATGATGTAAAAAAAAAAAAAGAACCACCATTTTGCTGCATGAAAATATGTGGCTTTTGCGGTCTTTCCTGTTAAATATTAATTACTGCAGGAGATGGAACCTCATCTAATTAAACGATGAATAATATCCTCCTGACACATTTTGGACTGGAACGCAACAAATGACATAAATCAGTGTAGCTCAACGAAATAGAAAAAGGAAGTATGCCTGTATACACAGAGGACATGTTAAAAACATCAAAACTGATGTCAGGTTTGTTCTGGGCCAGTAAAAACAAGAGGGTGGCTGTAGACTTGCAAGCCTGAGTGCTCCTCAACTAATGCAGAGGGCAAATGGATGAATATGTGATAAATTATGTCGAGAATTCGATCAAAATGCTGTTGAACATATCAAAATACATAATATTGTCACTTCAGGAGAGACAGAAAATGTCAAGGGTGCTCACTTTGTAAACAATATTAAGTTTTCTAAGTCTAAATAATATATTCATTGTTCAATTAAACATTGTACTTAAAAAAAAAAAATCTTTGCAATGAGCAATTTTTACTCGCGCTTGTCTAAATATTGGTGCATTTCCTGGACACTGAGCAAGACTGGCTGTGATGCAAGGACTAAACAATACTCCTATTTACCAACAATTCTTCCTGAATACAGAGTGGTGACGGTGACAATGATTCCACATAATGAATGTGTGAATGAGTCATCAGCTGGGGATGACCACCTCAGGCTGTCTTGACTAAAAAGGTTTGTGACTTCATTCAGCAGTGCTCTACTCTTTTCACGCTTCCTTGTATCTCTCTCTCTTTCTCTCTCTCGCACACATACACCCACTCACACGCGCACATGCACACACACACACACGTCCCTCACAATTCACTGTGTAGCATTGTCCTGCCGAGGGATGTGTAATGGAAAAGATAAATGGAGGATAAAGCTAAGGTGACAGGGCCGAGCATGCATGTGCGTATGTGTATTTGCATGTGTGTGTGTTTCTATGCGTGTGTGCCCGCATGTGTGTACTGCACAACAGACCAGCAAACCATCTGCTCATCTCCTCTTAATGAACAAAGCAAACAGCAGGAGTCAAGGCTATCTCCAAATCTGGAGTCTCTTTATTGGTAAGCACACACAAACACACACATACACAAAGCGCACATCTCTGCGCTGTTTAATCTGATTATCTTTGATTGAGAACAGGGGCAAAGCAACCTTTTTAGACCTCACTCCTACATCAGTGACAGAGAGAGATTACGGCCTAGTGTCAAGCTGTTCCTGAGCTCTGCTTTGCAGTCATCTGACCACCGGCAGCCAAATAGACCTAATGGGTGGGAACTAACCAATGGGAACTAACACGCCACTGCATCTGTGGATGATGGGGAAATGCAACACTATTAGACAGCTGTTCGCCATATCTTTTCAAATGTACTTGGACGTAACATAAGCATTGGATCAATTGGCTCAGGAGCAATCACAGTCAGGCATGAAGGTACACACACAGTTTGATGTGAATAAAACTGGCAGCCTGTAGTGTAAGACAAAGCAGGGCCTCTGCAAAGGAAGTCTGGACCTTGACAAGATATGACACTGTGTGCATAAGGCCAGAGGAGCATAAGAAAAAGTCATTAATCTGGACTGTGTGCAGCCACATCCTGCTCAAGACCCCAAGGATAATTAACACTGTTATCACTCTGTCAGAAAACTGACCACATGGCTTCAAGACATGAAACACTCCCTGTGCTGCTTGTATGCATATCCAACCCATAGACACATATTACATACTAAGCAAATGGTCATAGGTGACAATGCTAAAGATCAAACATGATTAAACCAGTGCTTCAGGGCCTAGGAATGCCCTGTCCAAGGTGCATTAGATTAGCAGCAGGGTGGTGTCTTGGATAAGGAGAAAGCCCTTCATCAGGAGGATCATCCGGCCACAGCACCTGCCCTGCTGAAATGCCTGTGAGCAAGACGCTAAATCCCAATTGCAGGGGTGCTGCAGTCATTAGATCAGTGGTTCTCCACCTGAAGTACAGACATCTTAGCGGTCACCGGGCAAGTCTACAGCTGGAGATGACTCTGCTGTCATCACTGTATAGATGCACGGTGGTGTGGTATACAGGAACCACAATATGTCTTTATTTTCACTGTAATAACACTTTTCCTTTTATGGCTACTTTTAATTTATTTCTCTTATGTATGTATTATTAGTAGGATAACATAAACTGAAGTACTAACTTAAGTATAACTTTGAGCTACTTGTATTTTTTGCTACTTTGTGCTTCTACTCCACCAAACCTATTTAATAACTTCACTTACTCACTCACAGATTAAGATTAATAATACAAAATATAATAGAAAATACAATAAATAAATGATACTAGTATATTGATAACATTTTGATAATTACTCTATATACTCAAAATTAGGCCTGTGTAAAGTGGTTAAAATTAGCCACCCCCACCTTTTCCAGCTGCAAGGCTGAAGGGATGTACACATTAATTAGTCTCTAATTCTAATTTAATAATATGACATACAGTGCTGTTCTGAAATGAGCAAAATGAGTGCTTTTACTTTTGGTACCTTAAGTATATATAGCATGCCTTTTTAGACAGTGTGTTTCTACTCTGTAGTATTGGTATTTTTGTTTTTTCTTAAATTATTCATTAGTTTTTGTTGTGCATTTTGGTACTATTATTTGGGTAACACTACAATAAAACACAAAATCAACACAAAAAAGTGAACGTAAAGTGGAAACGTTTATTACGTCTGTAAATAAATAGATAACTTATCAATATTCCACATTCTTTGATGTTTTGTCAGTGCGACCTTTGAAATGTGATGGTCGTGTGAGTTTATCAGTACCCAACACAGAGCAACGGCGCCCTCCACAGGTCAGTTTTCTTCTAATTTCAACTGACTGCGAAAAAATACCTTTTGGGCTTGTCGGGCTTCTGTAGGACGTCCCCTTTCCCCTGTCTCTTTCTCTTCACAGCATGGACCCTCTCTCCAACTTTATTTCGGTGTTTCGGTGTTAGTTTTGATTTGCCTCGGGATTGACGGTCTTCGTCTGGATTCCGTAACTCACCAGGACACCATGTTTACCACCACCGGCTCTCGGGGCCTTTGTAAGTATCCCCGTTCCACCGTTAAACCGGAACCGGGCTGTCGCAATCCTCTCACCGCGTCTCCTGTCAGTTCCAACGGTATCAGCTAGCTCAGCTAACTGGTGTTAGCATTGCGCTGTCATTCATTTACTCTAGGCTGTATGTGTCTCTTACAGCTGCGTTTAGTTAATTATCTACCTACGCTTTGCTCTTCCATTTAGTCGGTTTACTCAGCCAAGGTGTCATCGTTAAAAATAATACACGGAAAGTGCATCCTCTGAATATCTGGCTAAACCCGTATTGTAAAGGAGGAACTGTATTTGCGCCGCCTCTGATACAAATGATCTACTACTAACAAAACTCTTGCCGGATATTTATAATACCTTAACGCAAGCTAAGACGACAGTGTCACTTCTCTCCTCTATTCTTCAGTGGTGGAGGAAGTATTCAGATCCTTGACTTGAATGCTAATACTGCTCTGTAAAAATACTCTTTTTACAAGTAAAAGTCTAGTATTGAAAAACAGAGTAAGGAAAATGTACTGAAAGTATTGTAAGTAAAAGCACTCTAAGCAGGCATACCATACATTTTATCATTAGATTGTTGTTACTGATAGATTAATCTGTAAGCAGCATTTTATAGTTATTGTTGCTTGAGGATGATTGTACCTATTCTGTACAGGAGTGCAGCTAATGATTGTTTTCATTATGGATTCATCTGCTGATTATTTTCTCAATGAATCCGTTGATTGGTAGAACTACGTGGCTGTAAAGCTGCAATGATTCGTCGGTAAGAGTGTATCGACCGAAAATTGATTAAAGCATTGATTAAAGCTAATGTTGGAACCATTCTCTTGTTTCAGCTTCTCATATGTGAAGATCTGATGCTTCTCTTTGTCATACACATTAGTAAACTGGGACATCTGTGGGTTTTAGACTGTTGGTCAGTCAAAACAAGTCACCTGAAGACGTCACCTTAGACTTAAAAACTGTAACTGCAATTCTAAAGACCAAATGACTGCTTAATTAATCAACCAAATGATTGGCAGATTTATTAGTAATGAAGATAATTAGTAGTTGCAGCCCTTTTCGTTGCTGAGCTTAAATAAGAAATAGTGAGAAATGGTGTTACAGTTATCCATAGCCCAAAGTGACACCTTTCACAGTGCTTGTTTTGTTCAACCAATAGTCCAAACCTCAAAATTATTACAAATAACTTATCAAAACAATTTAAAGCAAAGCAGCAAATCTTTTGAGAAGCTGGATGAAATATCTGGTATTTTTGCAATGATTAATCAAAATATATTTTCAATGAATATCTGTCAGTTCAGCAATTCAGTAATCAACTAATCATTTCAGCTTTACTTGTACATACTGTTTTTGTCATTAAATCTATTATGAAGCATCATATTTTATAAACTTTTCATATGCTTTCGATGTTAAATATTAATTTGTAAAGTAACTAGAAACTAAAGCTTTCACATAAATGTAGCAGAGAAAAAAGTACATGAAATGAAAAGTCTCAAGTAAAGTACAAATACCTCAAATCTGTACTTCAGGACAGTGCATGAGTCAACTCAATTACTTTCCACCCCTGGTGTTGTGCACAGATAAGGCTCCTCTGTCCAAAGGCCTCCTGCTGGTTCTCAATGGGCTGACTGTGATGCTCACGCTGCTGCCACAGTACCAAGACCTGTTTGTGTACAACCTACAGGCTGTCACACAGCAGCACCAGGTATGTCTCCACTCTCCAGATATGTCTGTCTGTGATGGAGGTGAGATACTAAAGCCAACACCCACTACCTCCAGATGGTGTGTATAACTCCCTGGGTGTCACTGCTCTGTTTTAGACACCAATAGACACAAACTTTAAAACATTTTTTATATTGTTCTAAAACAGAGCATGAAAGTGTTAAGCTTTCAACCACATCTCATGGTCTTCATCAGTGAATGAAGTTTGCATATGATGTTGATGCTGTTGTCATCACATGACCAATGTACTGTAAGGAATTTTGATTACATGATAACAGGTAAAAACACGCCAGCTGTTTGTGATCACCAAAGCATTGACTGGGAAAGGAGAGTGCACAGCTGGAAGAAAGCTCAAGCCCAATCTCATCTGATGGTCTTTGAAGACAGACAGGAATTACATTCTCACCCCCATAGATCATTCCCACATTTGTTATCATGTGACGACACCTGAGCTGGTTCCACTCGCTGATGAAAACCTTGAGACACAATTGAAAGTTCTGGAAAAGCTACTAAGTGGACCTTGACTTAATATTATTTTGTCAAACTGTTGTAAAAATGATTGTAGTACCTCTTGGTGGGTCTGATATGTGAGATAGGACATAAAATTTGGGTTATATATACTCTGTTATTCAGAAAAGGCATTATTACATGTATGTCTAATTCTTCTCTCCGTCGTGCCGTAGGTGTGGAGGTTCTTGTGTGGTAGGCTGGTCTGTCTAGACGTGAAGGACTCCTTTTGTAGCAGCCTGCTCATTTACAACTTCCGAATCTTTGAAAGAAGGTTTGGCACCAGGAAGTTTGCTGTAAGTACCAAATCCACAGATCCACAAATACATACATGGATACACACAGTACAAATTTAATCAACTTGCTCAACTACATTGCCCACACTGGGTTTGCTCATGGTTTATTTCTTCTCCAACATTTGACACTGACTTTGTGTTTGTGAAAATGCAGTAAAATGTTCAAAGACATAGACAAGACCCTCTAGGTCTGTATTGTTCTAACCATCATATATGGTGCTCGTCTTAATTCCAGTCCTTCCTGTTGGGCACCTGGTGTCTGTCCGCACTGTTGGACTTCCTCCTGGCCCAGGCTTTCCAGTTTCTGTTTGATTATGAAGTCGAGGAACTGCCTGCGGGACTGTGAGTAGCTCTGTCACTTCAGTAGCCGTGGCATGTGCCAAGCTTCACTTATGCATGTGCTGCCTCTCTGAAAAGGGAATAGTTTTTGTCACTCTTACATGGCGCCAGGATCCTGCATTTAAAAATAAACATTGCTGTGTTCAGTTAAGTTTATGATGTGCTAAAGCAATGTGTATTTTCCACCCCCACATATTAGTATGTAAGCCTTGGGCAGTATCCATTTTTTAATTTCCTAATCCCCTCCCCACATTATATTTGGGTATACACCATTTAAATGGTGGTTGACTGTGACAGCAGCATACTGTCAACTGCCAGAAAAGGAAGGCTGTAAAATGTCTTGAGAGAGTTAAAGGACCAGTGTGTTGGATTTGTGGAGATGTATCAGCAGAAATGGAAGATAATATTCATAATCATGTTTTCATTGGTGTTTTTGTCAGCTTAGAATGAGCCCCTCATATCTGCATATGCACCATCATATTTCTACAGTAGCCCAGAACGGACAAACCAAACACTGGCTCTGGAGAAGGCGTTTTGCCTTTTTACGTTACCTGAAGGCTCTCTTGCTTGGAAAGGGAGGGGTGAAGGGAGGGCTATTAAGGTGGTTGCAGTTTGCAACCTCACCACTAGATGCCACTAAATCTGATGCACTGGTCCTGTAGTTAAATAAAAAGAAATAAAAAGTTGTTATTCAGAGAAAGCGAGATAGTAAAGTACTAATTCCAAAGCCCAATACCCCAGTATACTGCTGAATATCAGTTTATTTTTATATGTGCTAAATAGCTTTTTCAGTGATTTATATTAAGTAGCATGAAACAAAATCTGATAATTGCACTGACAATTTACTTTTCCCTTTCTCCTCTCACAGGCTGGCTCCAGTCTTCTCCCTGTTTGTGCCTTTCTACCTGTCAGTCCCCAGGATGCCAGTCACCCAGGTCCTGGGCCACATCCACATCACCAACAAGTCTCTCGTCTACATAGTAGGCTTGCAGGTAAGATCATGTTCTGCTGCTGTGAGCATGTGTGTATATATTTTGCTTCATCTCTTATTGAGTCCTTGAGAATACCACTAGCTAGTCTGATCTTCATTGTACCCTTCTTTCCTTCTCCACCAGCTGTTGACTTCCAGCCCCTTCATGTGGCTTCTTGCACTCAGTGGATTGGTGAGTAGCCAGAAGCTTGTTTTTTCGATATGTAGTCCAGAGGTGCACTGGTATATAAAACTGCACTAAGTTATTTATGACCTTTAGGAGGTGTGAAGGGTGTTTGTTGTGAGCAGACCCAACACACCGCTCACATGTGAGCCAGAGAATCAAAACATTAATAAGGAGACGAAGCATGGCTAAAAAAGAATACAGTTGTGTATTTCTGTCCTTTGAACATTTCTTATTGGTCATATCATCTGGGTTATCTTGCAAAGTTTGTTCAATATACAGTAAAGCTGATTTTCATACTATAAATATGTTTTTTGTCAATGTGCCTTTCAGATCTCAGGTGGGCTGTACCACTCCAATGTTCTCCGGTTACAGAAGCTCCTCTTCGTGCCGACCTGGGTGTCTCGTATTGGACGGTATATTTTGGAGCCACTCTTCTCAAGTGAGTCCAACCATTAGTAATCACATACGGAAATCCTGTGTAAATCCTTTGCACAGTCACAGGGCCTGACATGGAGTTGTTGTCCCTCTCTGTCTAACAGAGTCCATTTAGAGCAGTGCTATAATGCATTAACATCATGCTAAATTCTCTCTTTTTTTCATTATACTATAGTCAAAAATACCTGGAGGAAAAGTAAAACTAAGGTTGAAATGATCAGCTGTCTTAAAGATGCTTTTTATTGGTAAAAGTTAGTCTATTTTCCAGATTTACTTGCATACAGGGTATCACTTTACATATCAAAACATATCATGTTTCAGTAGGATTAATGGGTCAATGATTGACTGACTGACTGAAGATGTGCTTTTTCACATGGCTACATGCATTACTTTTTTCTCAAAACACTTACATAAGAGGTTGTGTACATTTAATGTCATGCCTTAACTCCTCCTCTCCAGTTTCTAATGTCCTGCACGGTCATTTAAAGCCTTTCAGCTGTGAAGGTGTTTTTCTGTCTCAAAATAGTTTGTTCTGAACAAGTTGGCTCTCCACATTTTGTCCTGAAAACTTGAATAGAGCTAGTGTAATGGTAAGCTGGTTTGATATTTGCTGTGTCTCTCCGTCCAAAAGATATGATATCATTGTAAAGTGCAGGACATCTAAAATATTTATGCTATTCAGAAGCAACAGATGCACATCTTGAGTCCTGTCACCAGCTCCGGAGGAATCCTTTTGTCACGCAATGTTACATTTAGCCTATTGATGTACAGATCTTTTACAGGGTATTACAGTTTTTTTTTTCATCTGCTTATTAATGTATTTTTAACATTTGTGGTCATTAAGGCTCCCAGCCAAGCAGTGAGACGCCTCTGGGGATGGGTGCCACTCTTGACATCCAGAGGCAGCAGAGGATGGACCTGCTCGACCAGCAGCTGCTGCTGGCCCAGTACAACGAGGCCAGAAGGAACGCAAGACACCAGCCACAGGTAGAGGGACACGCATACGGATTTGAGTCACATTGATACACAGCCTGACTTCAATGTCAGAATTTAATTCACTTCAAGCATCAGATGCCACACAGGAACTATAGTTGTTTCCAGTTGTCTATGCAGTGTCTACATACGTACAAAGTACTTGATTTTGCCCCCCCCTGATTGTGTGTCCGTGTGTGTACAGGCTGGGTTGTTACAGTGGACCAGGTTGTTCCCCTCCCTGAGACACAGAGGACAGAACCGACCCCCAGTGCAGCCCCGCCCCCAGGCCCAGACGCACCCATCCACACAGCCACCGCTACTGGACAACTCACCAGTCGCAGAAGAGCAGGTGGGTGTTTGCCTGTGTGTCTCTGTCTGTGTTTACACATGATACCAATAGTTTACTTTCTATAATTTCTAGATATTATTTCACATATTTTATGACCTGGATGACTCAGAATTTTTAGACACAGACTGCTAAGTATTGTTCACTAAAACTTGTTTTATAGCCCACCTACGCTTTACTTTTGGCCTTATGAAATATTCCCAGGTGATGATTTATCTGCCGCTGCTGTCTCTCAATTGATGTTTTTTGTGTGTGTGTCCCACAGGTCGCACGGTTAGTGGAAATGGGCTTTTCCAGGATCGATGCCCTGGAGGCCCTCAGAGCTTCAAACAACGACATCAACATGGCAACCAACTTCCTCTTGCAACAATGAGAGAGAGAGAGAGAGTGAGCACGAGCTCAGTCAGAAAAACAGAGGTGAATGAGGACAAAGAGAGAAAGCAGGAAGAGAAGCAACCAAAGCAGAGGAGCAAAAAGCAAAACAGAGAGAAAATCTTGGAGAGAATGAAAGACTGCGAATGATGGAGACTAGGAGAGAAGACAAAAGAAATTTGTACAGATAATCTGCTGTGACGCAGCTCCCCCCAAGCAGTGTTCGGCTGACCCGACCTGAACTGAGCCTGATAGCAGGCTGATTAATGAAGAGGTGTGAAGCACAAAGTCGGAGACATTTGCGTCATAGCTTTCTGACGGTCGTCGTAGTGTGAAACGGGTATCGTTGCTTAAGGCGGGCGAGTTAGACCTCTTAACTCCGAGGGGATCCCCTGTGAAAAATATACAGAAGCCAAACAGGTCAGAGCTTTCCTCACAGTACACCTTAAACACGTCAGAGTCTTCAGTCCAGAGGAGGAAAGAAAAAGTGGGAGATTCTTTTAAAACAGAACTGATGCTGAAGCACACAAATCAGCTGAAATCCCCACACACCCTCCACATGAATACCAACGTATAGCTATCTGAAATAGTTTTATATAACCCACTGTCATGTACTGCCATTCTACTTCCAAAATGACTACTGTGTAACCAGTATCCTACACCTTGATAACTGGTTAGAGATGATAATTATAACAAAAGATAAAAAACACGCACAAGGTTTTTGAGATTGGATCAGAGAATATTATGTCGTTGTCAGGTTTTCATCTCATGTTGTATAAGATGTTTTCTTAAGGATTTGGACAATTTTTTTTATTTTTCACTGATACAATAGGAGTGAACAGGCATGCAGCACCTGCTAAAAGGTTATATTTAAGTCCACGAGGAGCTGCAGAGGTCACGACTACAACTTGATGGTTTATGATTACAGAATCCAGGAACAATGTAACATACTTAACCATGGTTTTATTACGCAGTTGTTATTTCTTTACATTGGCAGTGTTTCATGGAAGTAGCAGGGCTCAACCCTTTCCTGCTTGAGATGTTTTAACAAAGCAGTTGGCCTGACTGACAGCTACTGCGGGAGCCAAATTTCTTCGGGGCCGACCACTTTGGCCCATTTGTAACTCCGCAAGTACGCTGTCGGTGACAGACGGAGGGGTGTTTGGCAGGATACGGGTTAGATGGACTATCTCAGGGTCTCTGAGGCGACCTCTTCTGTTAATGACGTTTACAGACATGAGTGCGCACACACACAGATGCACAGTAGCCTGTCTATGAGGTCACATTTCACACCCTTGGCTGTTTGTCTCTCTTGTCATTTCATGCTCTCACACACATAATTTTGCACACACTCCTCAAGGTTTTATTTATTCTGTCTTAACTGAGTTTGAGTCTTTTCTCTGGCAGCACACACCCGTCTGAATCTTCGCAAGTCTTAAACGTACAGTGATATTTATTATGCAATATCATAACAAGAGAAATTTATGGAGACTATGCACTGCATAGTAATTACTTTGTGTATATAAACGTGCGAACATTTTGTGCAAGAGAAGTAAAATTGCAGCCACTATGTATTGATGTCAAAGACAGATGCTAGTTTTATATTTTGTGCATAATAATATTGATAATATATGACCACTGAGATGAGTCTGTCATTTGTGTGTATGTGTTTTTGAGAGTGAAATAATAGTATATGGGTGTGATGAGGGAGTTGTTGCATGGACAACTTTCTAATGAACTGTAGTGAATCATATTTGGTCTGTGGAATAAATCAACTTGCTGACTAATTATTTGTGTTGCATGGGAGTTACTCTACATGACAAGCCTCTACATAAGCGATGAGCAGTACATTTAGTTTAACCCTTTTAGTTTGATTCGAATCCTTGCTTGACAACACATGGGTCATTAAGCAAAACTGAAAGTTTGAAATTGGTTAGTGGCGGCATGATTTGTGAAAACTTCAAAGATGTTCTGAGGGATGCAGCATCTTCCAGCATCTTTTCCTAAACTCGAAAGCAGCTGCCATTGTTTGAAGGATTTATTGTGCCACTTCCTCAAGAGTGATCTGTTATCACTCACCTGAGATGAGCCAGATTTTTCTGGCAGAAACAAGTGTGTTTAAAACAGGATATTTTTACTTGTGCATTAGTCTGTCGTCTGCTTTTTCTCACTGCCTGTCAAGGGGTCTTGTTAGAGAATCTTCTCTCTGCCTTTTTTTTAGGCTTTTAAATGGGATCTAGAATAGAGATGCCCATTGAAAAAAAACACTCCTGTATATATTAATACAGCAAACTTACTGTACCTGCATATATATTCATCATTTTAAATTATGACAAACATCTCTTGGCCAGCTAGAAATGCTGGAAAATGGAAGAAAACTTGTGATTCCTCAGGGGGCATGATCACATAATCACAGTTGAAAGTGTACATTTCACAGCCTATAGAAAACCATTCAAATAAAACTAGGCAATAGAAGATAAAATAGATTTGAGGAATACTTTTCAAAATGTGACTATCATTGCTGCTGTTAATGTGAAAAAAAAATCAGCCTGTTAATGTCAAGTTTCCTTTCGTCACTAGATGGAGACATTGATTCAGGTCTGTTGTGTTGTTATTTCCATTCAGCCCTCTGCCACACCCACCCGCTCTGATTATTCCAGTGAGCAGACAGCTCCAGCAGCAGACAGTCTCGCTCCAGGGTGGCAGTGTAGAAAAGAATAGACACATCTTCAAGTCAAAGAAGAGCATATGGTTTGCCAGCTATTCCCTGAGACACCAAGGACAAACAAACATACACTTTGAGCATCCTATAGTTTTCGTCTCACGCCCGACTTGTGGCACCTGAAATCTCATCTGAGCTCCCACAGACTCTACAGAAACATGTTTTTGTACTAAAAGGTCTCCCAAGTTCATGGTGACACAGTGACACAGTCCCATTCGCTCTCAGCTGACATTGAAACCAGTCAAGTGGCGCAACTTTTAATGGCTGCTGAATTGAAAAGCAGCTTAGAACCAGAGTGATTAATATTTGTGTGTCGCTTTGTGTTTCTGTGTTTAATTAAAGACAATGATTAAAGAAAGAAACTTCGCTGACAACCAACCTCATTAGGGAGACTCTTTTGTGAAATGCCCACTTAATGTGCAGCATTAATCACGTCTCGTTTGGGGGTAATCATTTTGATTTTTTTGATTTCAAAATTTGAGTAAATTATGTATAGTATATTGTCAAATCGTGTTTTTACTTCATGTGTGATGAAGCATGTTTTTATATTCAAACCAATGTGTAAAAATTTTGTTCCATATCCCTGTGTGAACAGAAACTAAATGATGATGTATGTTCTGGGGGGGGTTTCTCCTTGTCTGGTGGGGAAACCATTATCGTTTACAGTACAGCTGACTGTGGCCTTGAAGCATCAGCAGTTGTGTAGGGCTATTTGTCATTTCATGTACGCTGTCTGTGGCTCTATTAACCAAGGCCTACTGAACTGTATGTCATGACTTACAGCTACTGTTCAGGAGCAGAGTGGTGTCTGTGTGTGTGTCTACTCCTACACTTTTAGATTTTGAGAAGTTTTAGACTTTTACTTGAGGCTAAGTAGCTTCTGGCCTAAGGTTAAAATAAGCTTCAGGTTAGGATGAGGGTTTAGGTGAAGAATGTAAAGGTAATGCTTCAAGGAATGATTTAGCCTTTTGGGAAATACACGTAATTGCCTTCTGGTGGAGAGTTAGATGAGATGAGATCAAATCTGCCGATTAAATATGAAGCTAAACCAGTGCAGTCAAATGCACAAAGACTGAAAAAAGGGAGAAAGAGCTAGTCTGGCTCTGTTATCCACCTACCAGCACCTCTAAACTCGCTAAGCTATATCTTATTTCATAAGTTATATTTTGTTTATTTCATCAGCACAAAAACACAACCATATATAGATCTCATAAGATAGAGTTTGCCAATGTATATGGACTATTAGCTGCCAAGAAATAGTGCAGCACAAACCCTCCTCTACAACAGAGAAAGTGACCTTTTTACACTAATGTTTTTGTATAGATTAAACACACATGATATAACATGCAAACTGGTGGGGTTCTGAGGTCCATGTGGATGTGAAAATTTCAGGTGTTTTATGCTAAGGTAAGCTCACTAGCTTCCCACTGTAGCGTCATATTTAACGGACACAGAAATGAAAGTGGTGCCTATCTCTTTGTATATCTCTCCGCCAGAAAGTGATAAAGCCTCTTATAATAATAATAATAATACATTTTATTTATAAGCGCCTTTCTGACACTCAAGGACACTGTACAATATATAATAAACCAAAGAATCGTACAACAGACAATAAATAAAACTCTACAATATACAATAATCAATAAAAACAACAATGGATAGAATCAACATAAAAGAAATGTAGGGCGGTGAAGTTGCAGTAGGATGGTTAAAGTAAGTCTTAAACAGATGGGTTTTGAGTCTGGATTTGAAAACATTTGAAAACTCTTGTATAAATGACTTGGTGAGGGTGGAACAAGATCTTAACACGACACTTACAGATTATCACATATACAGTGAGAGCCAAAACAAAGAGCTGAAAGATGCTAAAATGCTCTATGGGATTAGGGAAAATGCAGAGTTGGGTGGTAGTTCTCTGTCAGTTTGTCTCTACAAGTCGCTTCTTTTACATTACACAAGTCATTTGATTAATTGTTGACATAAAGAGTGAGCTCAAAGTCCACTATAGAATAATTTTCCATGTTTTGGAATAAACATCTATCATGTCAGTATTCACAGATGTAATATATCAGTGTTTATGTTTCAGTGTTAGTGGATTACTTGGTGATGCTGTGGTGCTGGCATGCATGTATCACTTCAAACAGCCAGAGGCCAGCACCAGCTCCAGCACTGTCTCCGCTATATTCCCTCGCCAGCTCTGTTGCCATGGTGAGTGCATGCTGTTTTGTGTGGTTGCCATGGGGACCCCGTATTACAGCCTTCCTCCTGCTCTCATCATGTTTCTGCAAGATCATTTGTATGCCTCCCGAACACTAATGCTTTAAAAAAAAAAAAAAAAAAACATTAGCAGCACAAGGGAGAGCCCCAAGGAATTGCCTTTTGTAGAAACATGCCCAGGTATTCCTGATGCTGTTTTGGTGGATGGCAAAAAATACTAAAGCAGCCAAATGACTTTCTCACTCTGACTTTGCATGTTTGACACTGAGAATGTCAGATGTATGAGAAAAATCCAGAACAATGCCATCTCTCTTTCTTTCCCACTAATGAGTCCATAGCTATGGAAGGCAAGAATGCCAAACGCCTCCCACGGATATGGTAATAATATTCAAGCTTGTGCGCTTTGAGATAATGACATCATTTGTTTACTTGAGTCCTCCTCGTCCATGTCTTTCACATTCACAGGATATTATGCCTTTGTATGTGCATGCATGTCTGTCCACTTATACGTGTGCATGTGTCTGTGCACCACATGTGGGAATGTTTGCGTCCCGTTCTCAGGGCAGAAAGCGAGCGGCAAAAGGCCACTGATGTTTTCCCCCAGTCATTTTCAGAGGAACTTCATAGTTAATGGGGCACAACAATGTACCTGCCCTCAGGCCATTCAGGGCTTTGGCATTTCACTTCCATTGTGCGTTGGCTCCTGTATGCCACTTGCGGTCTGTTTAGTCTGTGCTTGCTTCGGTTACGTCAAAAGGAGAGCAATCTTCTTTAATCATTAGGGCTTGGCTAGGTGCACTTCAGGATTAAGGTTCCTGATCTCCGCAGCAGACAACACCTGAATGTGTTACAGCTGATCAGTTGTACTATCAGATTCAGAGAAACATCAGAGAGCAGTCGTGTCACTGCCTCAATCACCAACATCCCTTCCCGCTGAGCACAATGTATGTCCAGTCCATCCTTTCCAATAGCTATTCAAGTAGCTGCGGCCAAACACAAACACACATGCCTGCTCCACCAGTTCCCAGACTCCGCCGAACACTGGCTGGCTGACTGACCGGTGGCCCAGCAGCTCCCAATGAAATATGTCCCTGAACACCAGGTTTTGTCAAGGCCCAGGCTACTTCAGGCTCACAACACACCTGGTTATCTGCGGCATGAAACCGTTAAAATATCGCCCAGGGTTTAACTATCATCTTTGCTGACCTTCGTCTTCGCATGGGATTTTATGGTTTGATTTCTCCTTCGTCAACAACATCGTTTCACAGCGCCAGAGGTGCTGTCACCGAACATAAACAAACGCTGATGAAACAACAACCGACATTCTCCTCAGAACATGCAGAACACACGACGCAGGTCGCATCTCAGCCAGCTCACAGCCACACCGAAGCGCCAACATGAACGCAAAGAGCGCCATCAGGTCAGAAGAATACGTCCGGTCGTCACACTACTTGCACAACACAGCCGTTCGCGCAAGAAGAGACGCACTGGCGATACATTTTCACATAGCACCGCCTAAAATTACCGCGTTGTACAGGTTTGCGACGCATACTCAGTTACCTCATCAATCGGCCAGCACAGAACATCGCAAAGATGCACGCAAACATGACAGCAGCGACTATTGATTTCGTATTTCGATCTTCTCTCGGCGTTCCCTGCACGAGCGGTCGTGCCGATGCAGCCTTTCACGGCACGGCCAGCAGCCTGCAACAGCTCGCATTGTTCTTTCAGGACAGCGGAAAGAGGCGAAAGATGTGCATTCATCTTGAACAGCTGCCTGTGGTTCAGCGGAATTGGCACTAAACATTTTCGAACATCCAGCCGTCAGAGCAGAGATGAGCACAGCAACAGGCCCCCTGAGCGACAGCATCAGGAACGCCCTCTTATCACTTACTTCAGAAACACAGGTAAAGCTCATCTGCAGCAAAGCGAGTAACACAGTGAGCTGATGAGTTTGTCCCACATCGCCCGAGTTCACAGCAAAGTGCCTTAACCGTACCAACGTGACGAGGTCAAAACACGAATGAATCACAGAGCTAAGACAGAGCTGGCTTTCAAGAGCCTTCCTCATTTCAGACAGATGAAACCATCTCGACCAGGTCAGACCACCAGTCACACGCAGCGGTGAGGCCGACGAAATGAAGAAGCCGCTTGATCAGCCGTGCTCGCGTGACCGATGATCTGTTCACCGTTTGCAGAAAAACAACAAAAAATCATCGAGTTTTCGTCATGAAAGAGCCAATCAACAGCGCGATTGCGAGCAGCCATAACCGAATTACCGGTTGTCCAGATTACGTTGAAGGGCTTGAAGGTCATTCACAACATCTATCTTCCTTTTCGCCTGCTTTAGCCGATTCAACGAGCAATGAAACACCCGAGCCCTGGCCGTTAAACATTCGTATTCACAGAGTCGCCATCATCAGTTACAGATATGACTCGAATCATCGCGAGTAATTTGGTTCGAATGATGTCGTCATGCATTTAACATGAATTACGGATAGAAATCAGCGACAAACACACAGTCCGGTGGCTCACAGATATCGCACCATAATATTACATAAACATTTATGAAACATATTTGAGCCCCACGTAATGAAATTGAATGCAACAAGAAGACCTGTGATGTGTAATTAGGAACATCATGAAAATGACTATTAAAATGATCAGCGGCAGTTTATAACCAGAGGTTACAGCTCCGCCGTCACAGGAATACACCGCCGGTCGCAACAATGCTGATAATGAGTGTTGCGCCCTGCGTTCAGTTCGCATCGTTGTCATGAATGATCGGCGCGAGTCAGGCTGATCGCGTCATCTCTATTCTGGGGAGTCAGATGACACCATTCGCACTGAAGACACCATTACCACATTACAGCGCATTGCGGTCTTGTTTGTCAGAGCCACCGCCAACGGCCATTAATGCCGACAGCAGCCCTGGCACATTAACCGGCGAGAGTATCGCAACGAATGCAAAGACCTCACGCGCAGTTCACGGGCAGCGACGCAACACGGTCCGCTGCGGTTTACGTTCGTCAGTCATTATTTGTAATGATTCTGTTGCTTTTGCTGAACACACCATTAACCCGTATCCCGATGTAATATATGCCCTTGGCTCATTTCAAACGTCAGCTCGTTTTCACCAGCGTTTCGAAGAGCCTTCCGAAGAAGATGTGTTGATAGGTTCATTGCCAGGAATACCTTCAGCCAAACATCGTCATTGTTGTCTGGTTGGTCATCACGTTCCGTTCGCGTCATCCCGCGGTGCCTGGCAACGGAGTTCTTTTGCCGCCAAGCCATCTGACAGTTACGTTGGCAGTCTGCCGAGGCACACCAGGTCAGTCACAGCCAGGCATCACGTCACTAGACACCGCGCCGAAACAGATTGCGCCATCATTATTTTGCTTCAGAGAAAACACCGCTGGGATTTGAGTTCACAATATCTTCGAACAGTCAATAAAAGCGAGCGACGACAATGGACGACGGAAAGTCTGTCGATGCCTCCACAGGCGTTAACGAGCGGGTGACGCCTGATCGTCAGCACCTGAGAGAACAGCCACCAGGTGTGAACACTACTGGGAGAAGACGGCGCCTTGGGTCAGCGAAAACCGACGCACCGAAAACCGGCTCAGGAAGGTCGCGTCACATCTCCGCGCGGTCTCGAGCAATCCCATCCTCCACAAGCTGCCGCAGCCAGGCTGGCATGACTGGACCAACACAGCCAGCAGGCTGGGGAATATTATATTACACAGACAGAGGTCGTCGATCAGACGATGACGTTACGCCTCAATTTTATCACGACACATTAAATTATTTTGATTGTTTATAGCAACAGTCGGCACCATCTGCTGTGAAAGAGAATTGAGCCGACTGACACAAAATATTAAACAATTAAGGAATACAGAGATGATGAAGAAAATAAATGAACAAAAAGGTGGGAAAATGTGATGATAAAATCACAGTTCGATTGGACATCTGTTCGTAAATGTTAATAACAATAATTTCAACGCAGTAAACTGTGGTAGTAAGTGCATGTATACTAAATACATGTAGTATGGAGGATGGGACACTCAGTTCCTTTACACCTGGAGATAAAAATATTCCCTGGAGAGTTGGGTGTTAATCTGAGCACAGTGGCTGACCAATATCACACAAGCCAGTTTTCAGTGTTCTGTCCAGACCATATTTAAAGGCACTACACGTCCACTGCTCACTCCCATGGGTGTTTTTGCTTGTTTTGCCTGATTAAACCTTCTCTCAAGTCTGTGAGGGTATATGCTCTCCAGTTGTCCCTCTCAAGAAAGGAAAACGTCACCTTTATCATTCTTATATATGGAGAGCATCAATAGACTGCATCATGCATTCATCATCGCTCCTTCTGACTGTGGGAAAAACAATATTTCAGAGGTCTTATGGGCTCCAAATACATGAGTGTTTTCCTCTAAAACTAAAATCATGTTAAGCATAATCTATGAAGACTTTCAGCAGGTATCTAAAGTGGTATGTTCTTCTAAAAGCAATGACTTTGATTCTGTTGTGCCTTCAACTCCCTGTTTGCCAGCGTGAGCACATGTAGATGGCTTAGTACAGCAAAAGAACTCCGTTGCCAAAGGGCCGCTAAGGGAGATAACATAGCAGAATAGATTATGATGATATTAACCAAGACAACAATGACTGATGTTTAGGGCTGGAGGAGTAACAGACTCCTAGCATAATCAGATTTCTCAACACATCTCTTCAGAATGTAGACATAGTGATGTAGTAGCAGGGCCTCAGGGGAAAACAAATGACGTTTAAATGAGAATAAGGAGGCACGCCTCATATTTACACTATCCAAAGGGATACAGGTTAATAATTGTATTTCAATAAAAACAACACAGTGTAGCTCCTCTCTGGTTCTAAAATGTGACTTATTGAACCTTTATTTCAACCTGTGAGTTAAATGGTTGCATCGTGCCAGTGTTGGTCACACAGCTTACCTCATGTTTTTTCCTCTCATCACCTCACGCATGAGTGCTGCATTTGTTTTCGCTCTCTCTGCCCCGCTTAGAAAAAGAAGAGCTCTCTCCCGCCAGTTCTCAATCTTCTGGGAATGCCATCCTGACATTAATGGCCCATTTAAGCAGGTAAATGTAATTTCGTGCTGTTTCAAACAAAGTTATGTCACGCTGTAATGGTAGGTAATGGTGGTGTGTGCTGAGTCACAGGAATAAGTTATCATCTGACTCCCAGGATAGGATGGCGCGATCCAGATGCAATCTCGCTCAATCATTCCATGACTCAACAATTACATTTGTAGGGAACAAAGAAACCACAGAACAGCACTCATTATCAACATTATTTGCAACCAGCAGATTTAGTATTCCTATGACAGTAGAGCTGTAACACTGCAGACTATAGAGCACTGCTAGTCAACAATAATATGAATCATTTTTTTCATGATGTTTTCCCTCATTGCACATCCACAGGTCTTCTTATTTTGCATTCAAGTTTCATTACATGGAATGTGGAAAATATTGTATAAAGCATTTATTCTGTATACTGTGATTTCCTTAAATGGCCTTTTAATGTAAATAATTATGAACCACGGTATATAATCTAAATAATTTTGAACTATTGTGAACATCATATTTTGAAGTTTCACATTATGTGGAGTCTTTTTATCCGTAAAAGTTGTCTTAAAAAATTACATGAGCAATAATCATTCAGACTTAGAGTTACTCCCTTGATGATTCAAGTCCAAACTATCTATAACTAGTGAGCTATTTTCGGAGCTCTGTGTAAATACAGATGTTTAAACGAAGCCAGAACCCTGAGCACAGATTGATTCAAAGATTACAGAACTGTTTTGCTTCATTGGATCAGAAACAAAAGAGCTGGGGCAGAGAAGAGAGGTCACGTGGAACAATAGGAATGAGCCAAATTCAAACCCACACCATTTCTATCATGTCCTGGACTACACCTTAAGCCTACCTGAAGTGAACAGTTACATAAAAACACTCATGTAAATCAACACTTTAATTCTGAAGTTAACCTAACTTTCATAACAGAAGCCTCAGTAGTTTTTTTTTTTATATTTATTTTTTTCCTGCAAGTTGATTGAACCAGATCATCAATCACACGGAAGCACAGGCTGATCAAAACGGCTCTTGTTTCTTGTCCAAACCCTCCTACACTTATTTAACACATCAGTGACCTGTGGCTGGTGAATCCTGACCTGAAGTGCAAGTTTGATCAGGTTTCATCACCTGTCTGAAATGAAAGGAAAGATGCTAAAAGAAGTAGCTTTCTATCTTATCTGCTAGATTCATTCATTGTTTTTTCTGACCTGTCTCATCACATGTTACAGGGAAGAGCTACATTTAAATTTTAATTTAAAGGCATAAAACTGTTACTGTAAATTTCAAGATGAATGTGGGTTTCGTCTCATCGTCACTGTACTGTTATAGCTTTGCTTTGGGAGTGGAGGCTTTACCGTAAAAGTGATATTTCATAAAATTAGAGTAATTAAAGAGGGCGGTTGCTGGTGCACAATCACAACTCAGGAAGTGTGCTGTCTGCCTGTTCTTGTACTTTAAGTAACTCCCTTCCTCTGCTTCCCTTGGCAGCTGGATTGACTGAAGAAATCAGGCTGCCTCTGGACATTGCAGTGTCAGCAACAGCAAGGCAAGTGCAAGACTCCTCAGCACAATCCACCATTCACACTAGATACAGGCCAATGTTAAGATGAATACACATCTTTCTCTTAAAGCCTCTTTCCCGCTGTCACATAGAGAGAACAATGAATACAGATATTTGCAAGAGCATACTCAACACGTCTGCAGAGACATGTGAAAAGACACTGCATCAGCACCCTGACCATAAAATTGCAAGACGCCTCAAGAGGAAAATCAAAATGCAAAAATCAATAGTCAGCTCTTTGTCATGTTTGCATTGCATGCTGCATTAATTTTCACAATAAGCAGCCAGTTGTGATGGGAGTGCTGGGTGCCAGGAACAATACACTAAATAATATAATACAACACTATTGATTTTTAAGAGCAGTGCTTGCTTCAAAGTAGAATGTGCCTCTGCCAATTAAAAAATGTCATGTTTATTTGCTCTTGGTTGATGTGTTTGTACAAGCTTTCCAGAGTGAATTAACTGACGGTGAGGACGTGAGCTATTCTGACACGGTGGGAAAATGGCAAAAAGAATTTCGTGACAGGAAAAAATACAGTTGGCTGAACATGAATTTGTTGAGAAACAGAGATGCATTTTCCTGCATCTCATTGTGTTTCTGCATGTTTGATTTTGTGCTGTCTTCCTGAGAAGAATGTCAGTTTGAGTTGTTTCAGCAAATCCAAAAAAACAACATTTGTTTATGTTCAGGTGACAAACACCTCTAACAGCTATAGGAATTATGATTCTTGTCTGACAGAGGCAAAGGAGGAAGTGTGATGACTTTGTTGTAGAGCCATAAAGTCCATGCAGGGAGGAGGTTGAGGTGGATGGATAGGTCAACAAAATGTGGGACCATTTGTTTCTCATTTCCAACTGACAGTCAGTGTTTTGTAACCATGACCACGGGCGCTCCCTGGCCTTAACCAAGAGGTTATTGTTGTAATCATGACGCCGAAACTCCCCAAACATTAACGGTGAAGTTATTTTAAGCCAAACCACTATCTTTCCCTAAACCTAACCAGACCTTAACCACAAACACTAACATGTGTTATTCCAGGGACATATTTTGTTGGGAAAACTTGCTGATTTTCAGTGAAAGGATGTAAGTATGAATATTTCAGCAAATTATGTGAACTGAATTGGGCAGCATCAAGTATGTTTAATATTTGTACAAGCTTCGCAAATATTAAAGAGACCATGAGACTTTTAAGACTCTTAAGAAGGATAGTGGATAGATTTATACAGTATGCCTCAAAAGAAAATGATAGGAAGGACAATAATGAAGCTAGAGCTTGATTAAATTTGAAAAAAATGACTACATTTCTCCTCTCCTCTCTCCTCTGTCTTCCTCTAGATCTAAATAAATCCTAACTGATCAAAGCTTAGCAACACATTCAGTGTGTTGTAGTCTTGCTGCGGAGAATCAGGTTGCTTGTTAAGCTCCTTTGTGTGTTACTATTGGTTAGAAACGTAAATGGTTCCCTAAACATTAGGGTAAAATTTGTCAGTAAAAATGGAGCCCTCCATCCCCACAGCTCTTTATCAGTCAGAGAGCACCTGTCTGGACCTGACCTGATTACCGAGGAAAGTAGGTCTGAGTTTAACCCTCATTGTTGTCAGACTACCTGAAACGACACAGCTGACAATGAGCCCCTCACTCCTCTCTGAAAAGGCTGGGAACAGTTAAAAGGAAACTGTGTGGTCCTGTATTTCTGTCTTTTAGAGATACAGCATGTGGTCAGTTCTGCAAACTTATTGGCAATTTTCTCTCAGTTCTTCACAGAGCTGTTTATGGCTAAGGACCTGGCTGGAGTTAGTGTGGGGTCCCCACTGGTAGAAGTACAAGATACATATGCATGAAGGTGTGACCTAGCCGATCTAGGTCAAATAATCTTTCCACCCATGTCCTAATATATGGCAGCTGAGTTTTCATGTGTGTGATATTAGACAGGCTTGAAATTCGACACATAGATATGGTTCACTGTACCTACACCTTAACCTCACCTTTTCGCCTTGCTTTACTAAAACCAGTTCACATACTCATATAAAAATGGCATATAGTTTTTCTGGTATACATTTACAGAGTATGTGTTAAATGAAAAGATAATTTTTATGTGCATGTACCTTAAATTAATATATTGTGGACCAGCAAAAAACCATCTGATTGCACCAAAACTAATGTTGGCTGCTGCAGCATCTGGTTCTTTTCAGTCCATTCAGTTCTCAGGTTCAACTTTTCCAAGCTTTAACTAAGCTAATGGGCCTGTTTGAATAAGTAATAAAAGAAGAATTTTGAAACATTTTGAAATGTTAAATTACATTAACAAAAACACATTGACAATTCTTAGACAAGTCTGTAGTTAATCTTTTTTAGTCTGTATGTCTTTATAATATAATTTCACCTGTCCTGGCTCAGAAGTTATCATACCACATCAGCAGAGAAAATGCCAAAGTATCATCTATTTCATTAGACCAGGGAGCTACTGCCAAGGGTGGCTAACATAACAAAGCAGCATGCCAGTAGGATATTACTATGACCAAATATATTGATCTTTATTTGAAAATTCAGTTTTACTAATGTGCTCAGTAAGAGCTTAAAAATACATTTTCAGGGTGCAGCGTTTGACCGGGCATATTAACTATAGATTATTCCAGTAAGACAAGAGCTGCTGTCACAGGCAAACTGATTGGGGTAATAATAACTTTGCTTGCGATTATTGATTCCTGATAAATACACCAGTCAATTTTGAAATGTCAATTTAAATGAGATAGAAGTGGCATCTGCTGTTATCTTGTGCAGTAAGGTCATCACTGAATTGATGCTAAGCTTGGTATGATTCATAGGAGGGCTGTTTTCATGGAGGGAGCAGCATTCATCTTATGTGATGATTGATTTCTAGTGAAGGGGTTGCTTGATTTGTATGGAGCCCCTCCCTTCATGAGCCTGGGATGGGAACCCCCTGTAGAGCTGTCTGTCAGGCCCTATCTGGCCTCTGCATACAGCACATTGATCAGAGACGTTCGATCCCGAGCATGATGGATGTGAGAAGACACTTCACTGCGGAGGCTTATATAGGGTGGCTTTAGTCGTGGTCTGGGCAGCTGACACTTCTTGAGTTACAGTTGTGGCAGGGATTCCTTTCCAGATTTACATGTACGTTAGCAAAGCCTAAGTTATTTCAGTGGAGGTTTTCTATCAGTGTTGTTTATGGAATTAATGTGGACAGCATTGCATCCCTGGAAGGACACACCTTTCAGTGTTTCTAGCTATATCCTGGCTCTACTGATGACAATGTCACACTTTAGGATTTTAGTGAAATGTCTTGGAAACTATTGGATGGATTTCCATGAAATCTGGTTCAGATATACATGGTTTCTAGATGATGAATCCTAATAAGTCTTCAACTAGCGCTATCATGAATTTAACATTCTTGGTTTTTATTCAAGTGTCTAGATAACTAAGGGATAGATTGCCATTAAATTTGTTTGACGGACTGTTTGATTTATGACCAAATACTTGAAAAATGAATGGTATTGCCAAATATACTTTGTGTTTATCAATAATTAGCAAATGTTAGCATAGATGTTGAACATAGTAAACATTATATCCTCTTAGCATTAGCATGTTAGTGTTGTCATTGAGAGCATGTTAACATGCTGTCACTAGCATTTAGCTGAGAGAGCTGCACTCTCACAGAGCTGCTAGTGTGGCTGTAGACTTTGTCGAGAAATCAGACTCATGGGTCCAATTTTTGAGATGCAGTCCCATAGATAAGATTTCCTGTCATTAAATTTCTGTTTGGCCACACTGTGACTGTTTTTTTACATCTTCATAAAATCTTTGTACTTTTTGTCTTGATCTATTCACATTTCTATCAAGTGTAAATATCCTCCACAGCTCTGGGCTGACCATTTCCCATCTGGAGGTCTGAAAACAGTAAGAGCAAAATTAGATTTCTGTGCATCACTTCATGTGTCTGACTGTGTTTGGATGATCAAAGTCACACTAATGGCAAATGTAACTGCGGCCAAAAGATCACCGTCTGATCCCATGACATTGTCTGGTCCTTGCTACAAGGACAGGACTCAAATAATGACAGATAATGGAGACTGAACACTTGCTTAATTTTTGTCTCTATTAATTCCTGAACAAACTAAATTTTTCAAATAATTATCTGGAAAATGTTGTTTATGCAGACCGGGAGCGATATTATTTCCTTATTAACATTTTACATAATCAAATAATTATAATATTCAACATACAAATATTCCTCACTTTCCCAAATATATGGTATTATTATCAGTGCACTCTACGTTTTTCCCCTTTTTTTAAGATTTTAGTTACAAGCAGCTCAGTAGAGCTTCTCCAGGTAATTAAAGATGACATGGCAACTGTAACCCTGTTAATATGGATTGGTAGTCATGGATCACCTCAGTGACTGATAGCCTTACAGATAACCGACTGTACCAGAGATAACCTAGTGAGAGTCTCCTTACAGTGATAACCTACGGCCTGCAGGACTGCAGGCAAGAGCACACATAGTACACACTAAGCTCAGTGCCTGAATGTGGTATATATATTTTGTATATCTTACATCCAGAATATGGGGCTTTATATTTTGTTGTCACCAGAGAGAACGCAATGGTGTAGGCTAAATATAAAAATCTAATTGAGAGCAGAGAGGAACAGAGCAGAAGTAGTGCAAACAGAAAAAAGAATGACCCTACCTTTGACTGTACATCATTGTCTCTTTCTTTCTGTTCATCTGTCAGTCAGTCAGATTACTATCTGTATCTCTTCGTCTCTACCACTCTTTATTGACGCTGTATTATCAGGGATGTTTTGTCGCAGATTTGGCGGCGCTACAGCAGCCCATTTAGTGGATTACTGCAAGGAGAGAAACACTCCCTTTGATATGGAAATCCGACATTCCCACCAAATATAATTTACCTCCTATAAGTACAGCAGCATTTTTGGGAGTGCACATGTTTATCTACCAGGTCAGTAATCATATCCACCGGCAGGCCAAGCTATGTGTGCCAAAAGAAAAATAAAGCTGACAGTGGTAGTGCTATTAAAAGGATAGATAACACATTTACATACTATTTCTGTCATTTTTTAAGATTCAGTTGAAAAAACAAAAATTTAAAATGTTACAAAAGCTTAAAGACAAGAGTTTATGTAACTAGCTGAACAAACATACTCTAGATTATTACACATCAGTAGTAGGTTTTAATTATTATTATTATTATTATTTTTAAAACGTTATATTGATTTATAAACTAGGGGGTGGTGCAGTGGTTAGCACTCTTCCCTCACAGCAAGAGGGTTCTGGGTTTGAGTCCCAGTTCGGTTCTGGGGCTTTTTTGTGTTGAGTTTGCATGTTCTCCCTGTGCCCTCGTGGGTTCTCTCCGGGTACTCCAGCTTCCGCCCACAGTCCAAAGACATGCATTAGGTTAATTGGTGACTCTAAATTGCCCATAGGTGTGAATGTCAGTGTGAGTGGTTGTTTGTTTATATGTGTTGGCCCTGCAATGGCAGGCGATCTGTACAGGGTGTACTCTTCCTCTCGCCCAATCTCAGCTGGGATAGGCTCCAGCCACCCCGCGATCCGCAACAGACAAGCGGTATAGATAATGAATGAATGATTTAGAAACTAGTCTCACTGCCATCCTGACAAAAAAAATAGCTTTTTGTATGAATGTCAACATTTCCTCATTATAACAAGAAACAATATCTTTAAAACTGTTTACTGTAGTGTTATCTAAACATATTGTGACACACCATCTACAGTCAGTTGCAAGTTTAAAGGGTACAACGAGCTAAAACTAATCTAATACAACAATCCTGATACCTTCATGAAGGTTATGTTTCTGTTAGCGCGCGCAAGGGCAGCGCAGCGCGCGCGTGCGCGGCGCGCAAGTGCAAAGAGCAGCAGGGCGGCGCGCCAGCGCGGCATGCGTACACACACAACACAGTGGTGGTATCAGCCGCCACACACACACACACACACACACACACACGCCTCCTGTCTGAAGAGAGAGAGAGGCACATCACAGCACGGCATGGCAGGCAGCAGGGCGGGAGTGGGACCCCGCAGCGCCGCGTGGCTCAAAGTGTCAGAACGTGGAGAGGGAGGAGAGGAGGAGAGGAGGAACTATACCCGGCGCACAGCCCCAGTCTCCTTCACAAGACCCGACCTGTAATACGAACAATCCTCTCTCTCTCTCTCTCTCTCTCCTCCCCTCCTCCTCCGCCTGCCACCCCATACACACACACACACACACATGTTGGTCATCAACATTCTCTCTCTCTCTGCCTAGCAGGTGCCTGCTTCATCAGTGTTGAAGAAGTTGCCGCCTTTCCTCCACAAGCCCTCTGCTTGATTTTAAAAAAAGTAAGAGGGAGGAACAGGGGAGACTTGAACATGAGTGAGGAAGCTAAGGAGGCAGTATGGAAAGAAAAACAAGCAGTTAAAGCAGTGCATGAGAGATGTAAAAGAGCTTTTGTCTTGGTGGCCTGCCCAGAAGAAAAGCTTTAGGCTCAAAGATGTTTTATGTGGCTTCGTATGGGAAGGTAAGAGGCTGTTGATGAGGTGAGATGAGAATGGGGAAGAAGTTGATGAACCCATTAAAAAGTGATCGGGTTATACCATTGGTTTTTGGGATTTTTGTTTGTTCATGTTTTCCGATCAAATCTTGATTCAAGGTCCGATGTGCACGTACATTGGTCTGTCAAATTGTACGGCAGAACAATTTATATGTGTGGGGGTAAGGTGATATGTAATTTGTTGTTTTCCTTAGAATTTTCCCTAGAATGTTTTTTGTATTTTTCTTGCCCTCATGCCTGCAGGGCCCCTGGACATGAGGGAAAGGTCGCTGAGCCTCACCCGGAAAATGCTACCACAGCCCAACAGAAATGCCGCCTGTCAGTCACCGCACAGAACCTTGTCACGCACTGGGTCAGCTTGTTGCTCTGGGTGATTGGCTGGGAGCAGAAGGAAAGGGAGAGGGAGAGTGGCACAAGTGGTGGGAGCGTCCAGGGGTGGGGTGATGGCATCTGTTGTATTGTCAAAACCTCCACACTGTGTGTGTGTGTGTGTGTGTGTGTGTAGGCATTTGAGACACATCCACTATATGTAACGATGGACAGGTGTCCTGTTATATCCCTGGGAGTTGTCACAGGTAATTTGGCCAGAGTGAAAGGTGTTGACTTATGAGGTGGAATGTTGGCTTCAGGATTATGGGTTTGTGCCTGTATGTGTATACCAGTGCATTTCAGGTTATGGTTCACAGTTAAACACCCTTGAAGGTGTCTGCATATCGCTCCTGGTCCGGGCCTCCTGCCCAAGCAGTTGCTGCTGGCGTGTCAGTGAAGCCAACCAGTAGAAAAAATGTGTTTTGGTGGTGTGAAAAGCCACTCGATCATATGAAACAGTGTCACAAAAATATGCTATGTTCTACATACAAAAAATATTTTCCAGACCCAGCCTTGAGCTGGCTTTCAGCAGCCAGCTACGCCTGAGGCCCCTTTGAGATTGTGGATTTAAGATGCGAATGAAGCAAAGCGGGAAGCACAGCTACAGTAGACAAAGCCACTAAGAGATTTTACAAGCCTGAAGGTGGTCTTGTTAATAGCAGCCCACTGTGCTTCTAGTTGAAATACCCAGCCATGAGATATGTGCCACCCCATGAAATTGCGTCTATCAATGTGGCAGGACAGACAGTTCCAATTATTGGACTCCCAGATGAAATATATTTAGTGTTAGAAAAGCTTATGGAAATGAATAAATGTGAACAAATAGAAACTTGTTTAAACAACACCAAACCACATGAGACAACAGTTGAATGAAAAAGAACAAATTGTTTTAAATGAAAAACGCATCAAAGAAATGAAGATGGGAACCGAATAACAAAAGTTTACCCAAACCAATAAATTTGTTAAATATTGTCAGATTTCGCATATAAGTCAGAACAATGTCGTCAATGCCATTCAGTGCATATTCTGGTCACAGTCAAGGGCTCACTTGAAACAATGTGCGTTTATTCTATGTATTAATGTCAGGCAACCAGTAAATAGCAATATCATTTTTGGGATATCTTGAGATTTAGATTTGGTGTCGAGCCCCATACAAATGAAGTACGGGTCAGGGCTTTTTCTAATATGCAGAGGTTAAACATTGAATTATATCCCTGCAAGAATGAAATATCAGTTTGAACTGGTCCAAATGAGTTATGGATCTAATTCCACCCCACCCATCAACAGGATTATGATGTTGAGGCTAGTTTAATTCACCAACAGATGACAAATTTGCTCCAAAGTTCCATTACGTATTTTTCCCAATAACCCTGTAGCCTGCTGGCACCACACATGTTCCAGACCTACGCCACAGAACTGAAAATAGCAAGAGCAAAATACACGTACAATGCTTACAATGTTGTCAGGTTTACTGCTGGTCCATGCCCAGGGCCCAGGCATGTCCCATGAATGTTGACAAGAATGATTGTAGCCATGGTAACCAGTTTCAGCCCTGAGCGCATGCCTGCTGCAGCAGGGGGTAGGAGGAGAGGAGGGCGAAAGTAGTGAACGGTGACTGGTGCTGAACAGAAATACAGGTCAAGAGGCAGGCCACATTAAAGCTTCCATATAGCAAACCAAGTATCTTTGATCCCAAGAAATCCTGCACCATCCATTATGACCAAATGGAATCAACTAAACAATGTGTCACTGTGGTTGTTTGTGCTTATCAGTGTGTAGCGTGTCTATCAGTCGCCTGTGGTTCACAGCAGGTGCCTGCAGCACTGAAGCTTTCCAAATGTCATGATCTGACTAATGATAAGAAATTGATGAGGCTGATACAGACAGACAAAACACACACATATATACCAATAATACAAGCAAGATTCACCACACAACTGAGTTAAAGGAAGTGAACCCATTTAGAAGCACTGTGCATGTCTAGCATGAGGCACTGATTCTGGACATCTAGTCAGAGTTTCTGTGTTAGTTTGAATAAAAGTTTGCACAAAAGAACATAAATATGAGAAAACAAATGGTAAGATAAAGATCCCAGAGGATCTACATGGAAGTATTCCTCCAACTGAATAATGATAACTAAGTCACTGGAAATTTAACTGCTGATGAAGGGATACATAACAGAACAAAAATATGCTGTTTACCCTGTCGCGGATCATACAACAGTTCCATATGTTCATATACAATAAACTGAGAGTTAGGAGGCTGTGGGTTATAAAAGGATGTGGTGAGAACTTGTGAAGTAAATTGACACTGAATGTAAAACCTAGATAATGGATAGGCTGTTTGATGAAAGAGTAGTGCTAAGGATAAGTGTAGAGTTTTTTTTCTTTTCCAAATAAATCTCCTCAGCAAAGTAAACATATTGTTACATAAGCGATGCTCACACACCAGTACAGTTCAGTTCAGTTCAGTTTTACCAGATTTATATCTCCCAAAAATAATCTGCCTTTAACTGCAAGACGTGCTGTATGTTTATGCCTAAGACGATTGTGTAAGGAACGATTGGTGTTTCTGTCAGACGAACCTTAGCAGAGCTGTTCTCAGTGTTTTTGTCAAACATGCTGATGGATGGAGACAGTTGAAACGTGGCATGACCGATACACCGAAATTCAGTCACGAACAAGCCACTGCGGCTGATCGTATTTCCCCACAGTCAGTATATTCCGCTGCTCGCTCCTCACAGTATATTTCACACTCACAACACAAGCAACACATAGCATTCATTCACTTGTTGCTATATTTTCTCTGTAAATGACATGCAAGGTTTTATAGGCCTGCAAAAAAATCTGCTGCTCACCAACTGAACTTTTATTGCACCGTAGGTAAATCAGCAGCAAAAATGGACAAAGAAAAAAAATAAAAAAGGACAGATGACTTTAGCTCATTTTCCCCATTCTTTCACTTTTCACTGGGCTTTGTACATCTCTCTTTTGTGCTGCCTCTGTTGTCTTGTTCCTAATGAGACAGCCAGGCAGCAAGGCTCGGGCAGCTCTGTTCTTTGTCTTGGATGGAAAAACCCTGCCAGAGACAGATAGCCCCGCGTCTGGAGGACTGGTGAAATAAGCCGTTCTGTGACAGTGCCTTCAAAGAGAAATGGCACATCACATCCCCCAGATAACAGCAGGGCAATGGTGAATGTGCTGATGGAAGATGTGAAGTGTGTGCAAGTGTATGCGTGTGTGTGTGTGTGTGTGTGTGTGTTATGTGTGCATGTGTGTGTGGAGAGAGGCTGAGGGAGAGAGAAAAAAAAACAAAGTGCTGCTTTTGTTTTTCAGATTAGGCTAATGGACTTGGCACAGATCAAATCCTTAAGAGGGATAGGTCATGCTTTATGGACTGTTTGGGGAGAGAGTATGTGGTGAAAATGTGTGTGCTTTACGGAAAAAATACAGTAAATACAGTATACTGCTGAATCGAGCTGAAACAATGGATTAGTTGATCAATAGAAAAGTAATTAGCAAATATATTGATAACTGTGTTTTTCTGTTTCATATTATTAGAAAACGAATATCCATAGTTTGTGAACTGATAGTTGGACAAAACAACACTGTGACTTTGAAGACATCAACCTGGACTCTGGGAAAATGTAATGCTAATGTCATAGGCTAAATGACTAATCCACATATATGATAATAATCATCATCAGAATAGCTGACAAGGAAAGGAATCATGAGTTGCAGCCCTACTGCGAAGTCAAGAACCGACGTGTTTACTAATAGTGGCCGCAATCTGTATGTGTCACCCATTGTGTGAGTATGAAACATGGTAAAATATCAAAAGATTGATACTTAAAAAAAAAAAAAAAATTCTCAATTGTCAAACCTGGTGAAGATTCAATGTAGAATCATATTTAATTCTGCAAAGCATTTACGTATGAAATCCTTCTTCCTCAGCCATTTGCAGTAGCACACACATTTAAAACACCAGAAAAAGCATTTGAATTTGAATATTGATATTGGTATCGGCCCAAAAAAAGTAACTTGTGATTCCTTATCACATCACCTCCCTGACATGCCTTGTTTCTGCAGCATATCCTGGGTGCAGCATAGAAATGTGATGACTTATATAAAGCTGTGCACATACGCATGCACATGTGCTGTATCAGTCGGAGTGTGGAGGTGTGAGTAAGTGCACATGTGTGCTCCCTCGGTAGCTCTATAAATGTATGCATGCATGTGTGTAGGTGGGTGTATTCCTGCACTTTCTGTGTGGATGTGTGTGTGTGTGAGGAGGTAGGCGTCGCAGAGCCCGGGCACAGCTGCACGCCCTGGGGAGAGGGCAGAGGGATCAGCCTTGTCAGAGCTCCATCACTTCAGATGAACCGTCTCTGTTCCAGTCTTTCCACCGAGGGAGAGAGGGATGAGGTGAAAAAGAAGGAGAAGAGACAGCGAGGAGAGGGATATGGATGGGGAGAGAAGGAGGTGAAACAGAGAAGGCTAAAAAGGCCGGCTGGAGACAGAGAAGTGCGAGTGAGGTGTGAGCTGCGGAGTGACAGAGGAGTAGATGGAAAAGAAGGGGAGAGGCAAGTGTGAAGTGGAGTGTTTCTTTCTCTCCACTCTGTAGCTCCGGAGCTCTCTCTTGATCTCCAACTTGCTGTAGGGGAGGTTTAAGGGGCCAGTATGCTTCAACAGAAGCGCCTGTCAGATGGTCAGACGGCTTCAGACACCCTTACCCCCACATTTTTCCAATGTCAGAATTGGGGGCGCTGTGTCCAATAGTTCCTTTAACCTACCAAAACGCAGACATTCACACTCACTTTACAAAGCACTACAAAGCAGGGTTTGAACATCTCCCTTCATCCTTCTTTTTTCAGTCTTTACACAACAATTTTGGTCACTTTGTGTGAACAGACAAGTGCCACATTATGAATGTGTTTGAGCAGAGATTGTATGAAAACGTGTGATGTTATAAATGATTATCGTGTCTCGCTGCTCTCTCTGATGGCCAGCTTTTCACTGCATCTTAGTGTGTGGCCTTTTGGGACAGCTATAAATATTTTTGCCTACTGATGTGGTCAGACGATACATCACACAAACTTTTCACGCATAATCTGGTACTTACGAGTCCTGCTTGAATGTGCGGCTTACTGGTTGATCAGTTGCCTTGCTGAGTGTTTGAAAGGCTGACCACTTATTTGACTGATTTGCTGATGGCTCGCTGGTGTAATCTCAAGTCAGCTCTCTGGATATAAACCTGAGGCAGCTGTTGTCAGACAAAGACACATGCACTTATACGCTTGAGCAGGCTTTAGACCGAATACAAGTACACAGTACACACAAACAGAAACTCACAGGCACACACACACACTACAGATAGAAATAGAACGGCCTTGGCCGACTAACAAGGCTGTTGAACCAGACCTAATCAACAAAAAGGCCTAAAAAGGGCTCGCCACTGTTCACTCTATCCATCCACAAACCTCTCTCCTTACCCCCCCTCCGTCAATGAAAGCAAGCAATTTGAAGAAATGCCTTGGTGACTTTTTTATATTCTGATGGCGAGAATGAATCAATACCTTTGAGAGCTCAGCGCAATTTAAAATGAGTTTCTCTCCCTCTAGAAAATGGCAAGAGTGTGCGTTGGGCTGTTATCTGGTGTCAGAACATGTCTGTCTTATCAAACACATGTGAAACTTTTCTGTAATTAAAACAAGGTCAGGCCTCAGTCTGAAAGTTCGACCTCTGGAGGCCTGAATAATATTTTGGTCGCTTGTTTTTAATCAAAGCACAGCCAAAAAAACGGCCATTTCATATTAACAAAATCGCTGATTCACTACCAAATTTGAATGCATACAGGCCTAACGTTTTCATCTTGTGCTGCTTGGTGACCCAGACTGGAGTTGCTTTGGGATGTCTACAATGTAATAATGTGTGCCTTCATATCCACTCTACTGGTATTTTCCTCTGCTGGCAGCCACTGCTGCCTGAACCCCGCCGCCTCTTCCGTTTCCCACAGCTTCGTCCGGAAGGCTCTTTACATTTCGCTCTGTTGTGCTCCCTCCATTCCTCTTTTCCTCTCTTCCTCAAAAGACTGCACAGTACGAGTCAGTAATGGAGAACAAGAGAGAAAACGACAGAGTCAAATAGAGAGTTCCACTGTCAGATTTAGAAACCCCTTTTATCGAGTTTGGGATCCTCCTAAAGCCTCTCCTGGCTCAGTGTCGCCATAGCAACTGTTAAATGCAACAGAGCAGGATAACAAAAGCTTTTGTTCTGTACCAAAAGCAATAACAGTGGTTTATGCTCACTGTGGAGACTGCTGACCTTGCTGTGACCGCGACTTTGTGTCACCTTATTTCTCAATTATTTAACATCAGTGGTTTTACTGAATGCTTGTATGAATGTATGAAAACTGACGAAAACACCATATGCAAACAGATTAAAGGCGCTGGTTTATTTATAGTCTGTACTTAAATGAACCAAGTCACAGATGCGCTGGCTGTTAATTGTTCTTCACAAACAATTATCACCACAGAAATGGATGTATGAGTTGTTAAGGCCGAGGTCACGATGCAGGGGAATATAACATCTGAACTATTGTGTGAGAATTGACAAAGATCACAGTATTCCCACACTAATTCCCACAGTTAAGCAGCAGGGGAGAGACATCTTGTCACGTGACTTAAATTCCTGTTTATTGTGTTTGATGTGCTGACTTATTGTGTTTATTGACAATAAATGCGTACAGCCGGCTGTGGTGGGTGAAAACAGTCTAGATTTCAGTTTCAGATTACAGAGCAGTGACCCTGCCAGGACCTGAACAGTGCTACTGACAGAAAATCCAATTCTATTTGTAATTAAAGGAACTTATTAAACACAATTTACTCAACTGAAGAGGAGGAAAAAAGGGGTCTGCATCCCTCACTGTCCCTTTGGTTCTCAGGTGTTGTTTATTTGAGTCAGATGATGTATTGTTAGATCAGGAATACCTCCACAGTGGAGCGAAGCCAGATGGCTCGCCCCTGCTTCCTCCACGGGATGAAAAATGAAAGCTTGCCTGTGAATAAAATAGGTAAATGAAAGATGAACTGTGTAATCCCAGGCAGAGGAGATGGCTGCAGTCTCTCTCAAACAGGCCATGTGCTAAGACCCTTGTGCTGGCTCTCAGCTTGAAGATGCACTTAACAGCAGGACCCGGCTTCCTCTGAAATCCAAAATGTCTGACTGAGTAGTCACAAAACTGAGGCTGTGTTTTGAAATGTAGAACAGATTGCCAATCTAGCATCATTCGTGCTAAACTGTTGCTGGAAAAATAGGTGAGGGAGACATCCTGGAGACATGATCTCCGAACCAATATTTCGGAGTGTCATTCATTGATGCCTTTTGACCGACACATAATTGCTGCCTTGGTTATGTTTGGTTGGGAGCTTTTTTCCAGGGAACAAAGTGCAATGTCTTTGTGCTGCATGGAAGCCAAAGAGAGGTGGACGGGATGGATGGTGGGTATAGAGAGCGCAGCGTATTCCCTCAGGAGAGCTCTCTGAGTGCCATGTGTGATTAGGTTTAGGCACCAAAAGCACTAAAGATCATGGTCTCAGTTACATGTAAGTAAATATGTGTCTTGCTTCAAGTCACTCTTGACTTTTTCGATATTAACAATAGGGTCTTTCCGTAACCATAACTGAGTGCTACGACATAACATCACTATGAACAGATATTGTATTGTAAATCTAGTGTCAGTGATCATTTCACTGATACATTCAGTATTAACATTTTGTGACTTCCAAAATACATTAATGAACATCTCCTCCTTATGTTGATTAAAATGTAATCTGGGTGTTACTTAAAGAATTTATTTGCTGTTCCAAATTGGTGATTAATAAATGGAATTTTTAGGAGACAGGGTTGTTCAGACCAGTTCAGAGTAAGAGAGGAGACATTTGCTGAAATGAATAACTGGGATCCCAGTGAGGTAAAAAGGCAGCCTCTGGGCCTCTTGTCAAACACCTGCCCTGCTGTGAAAATATAATTTCCTTTTGGGGATCAATGAAACATTGGGTAACAATTGCTATTAACACTCTTGTGTGCATAGTAAATTTTGCATGAACAGTGGGATTTCCATCAGCCTTCAGCAGGGGTTCCACGATGTTACACTTCCCTTATTCATGGTTTTATGGTTTTTCCCAGGCTGTCTGGTGGCTTTCTACAGGGGCAGCCCTGCCAGTGGGGTTCTTGAAACAGCACAGGGACGAGGTGCGTGGGCGGAGGGAGGTGTGCCGGCTGCGACGGCCATGTTAAACGCTCCTCTTTTTAGATTTCAGTTCGGGGGATGACAGCAGCGTAATGTGAGCCTCACGGCAACATCACCTGAGCCAGACGGTACAGTAGCGTTGGGGAGGAGGATTGGAAGGAATGTGTAGGTACAGAGAGGCAAGGCGGAGGATGATGATGATGGATGAGAAGAGTGGGAGAATCACATCTTTAAAAAAGAGCAGAAAGTGCAGAAAATCACGACATGTGAAACCACAGGGGATTGTGAGATGTTAAGCAAAGGAAAGAGTGGGAGGAGAGGAGCTGTAGGAGAAGTGGATGAGTATAAGAATGTATGCAAGCGAATGCTCACATGTACACCTAAAATAAACCCCTAGAGGCATGCATGAGATCCACATTCCCAGGGGCTTCAGTGACAGCAATGGTACCAGTGCAGTTTTTTTCTATCACAGTATTACATAACTCAAGAAATCGTCTTGGTTTCAGTATAAGAACAAAAATATTCACCTCATCTCCTCTCTCACGCTCTCTGCCTTCGTCTCTCCTTTCCGCTCACAGCTACAGAGTGGAGGAGCCAGACAGATAGGATTTGCTTGATATTGATAACTTAATTTCTTTTTTTCTTTTTTTTTTGCAGACAGACCAATGCGGTTTTGATACAATGATATTCCATACTCCCCAGGGATGAAGTAAAAGATGCCAGTCTGCTTTGCTATACATTTGCCCTGAGACATTCTTGACTTTTTCTAAGCCAGTTACTTTGGCTATGAACAAACTTTAGTCATTAATGATCAGGCAGTCTCAGTCTTTATTACCATATTGAAAACCTTCAACTTTCATCTTACTACATCCTCTCCTCTCTCCATCACACCACCCATTCCCCACATCATTGACTTTAATGAGGAGCCGGCAGTGGTGATATGTGCTCCGTCACCTGCCTCGCTCAGCAACACACATCCCAAGATGTTATTGCTGTTTGACTGAGGGTCTCCATTTATGACGTCCACTGAACAAACAACAGTGATGTAATGGCCCATTAAATGAAAAAGCTGGACGCCACTGGGGTTGCTTTCACTATCGAGGATAGTCGGGTATGAAACCACCTTATCTTTTCCCAAGCCATCACTTAAGTTGTGTCTCAATAAGGCTGAACACAGAATAAAAGTGCTAGTGTATTTTCGTTACTGTTGTCAGACGACAACGTGAGCCATTAAATAGTGATTTGACTCAAAGTGATAAACGCTTCCCACTAACCGGCGAGCAGTAATTCTTGAGCAGATGTGTCGAGAACCTTGACAGAAAGTTGGCTTCAGATCACTGCTGAGATCATGGAGTGCTCTGCTATATATGTGAAGGTTAACAATCATGTCAACATTTTTCAAAAGCTCAGTTTTCTCTGTTGACACTAGCATGACACTGGGATTTTCTATCATAAATCTGGAGAATATTTTTTTAAAAACTCAATTTTCTGCATTGGAAAGCACCAGTTATGGATGGATGGTTACCTGAAACAGGTTGACAATTATGGATTTTGATATTGATTGTGGCACCAGTGCAGAGTGCCTTCTAGCCACAGTTGCCACCGTTGTATACACACACTGAACTGTGTTTACTGGGCTCGCAGTAAACTGAGGCGTGAGAGCAGCATTGCCCGAGGCTTAGATGAGGCATGTGGGAGTTGTGCAGTGATTTTCACAGCGTAAACAGTATATGTTGTGTGTTTCCATTTAGTTGTTTTTTTTGTGCATGTGTGTGTGTGTGTGTGTATATATGTTGTTGAATGACCCAGTGGTTCTGCAGAAGGCTGGTGTGTGGGTTTCTTTTCACAGTCACAGGGTTTCTCCTGCCCTGTGGTCACTGACAGCACACACTATGTGACAACCTCCAGCTGTGAGGGTGTGAGTCTGCTAATGAGATGCCCTCTGGATCTGTGTGTGCGTGTGTGTGTTTGTACATGTGCATTTGTTTGATAATGGAATGACCTGAAAAACAACATAGACATTTTACAAGAGGTTAGACAAAGATCATTCTGTCATCAGTGGACACACAACACATCATTACAGACCTGCAGATTTGATTATTTTTGACAGACTAATGTAAAGCAAATTGGCAAGTATATAGTTTACCTTACAAAGTCAATTAATTTAAACATATTTATTTCTAAATCCAACATCTATATATGATCGTGCAGTTAAAACAGTCTCTGCATACATATTCAGTACATGCAGAGGGAGTGAAAATGAATTGCCCCTGACTCTCAGTGAGTTAATGTGATTAATATGAGTAGGTAGAAAATGAAGGGAGGGAGGGAGGGCTAATGTGGGCAGCGTGGTGGGATACAGCAGAGCGGATGTGAGGATGATGTGATGGTGTCCAGGAGGCAGCTGGGGAAAGAGGGAGCTAAGGGAGCAGAGCGGAGAGAGAGGGAAGGCTGAGTCTTCACCCACTAGTGTCATGAATAAATCACTACCGAGATCTCCTTGCTGTCTAGCCCAGCATGGACCAGTATGCTTTCATAGTTATGGCTCATCCCAGATGGCCTAGTTTGCCCACAGAGAATAAACCAGGTTGTAATTTACCAGCTGGGGAACTCTTTATGATTGCTTCATCCATCATCAATTACCCAGCACAACTGAAGTCAAACACTTTTAAAGTATGCAGGGGAAACCAATTTAACAATGTGGACATCCCCAGTATTGAATATTACCTGCATGAACAACAGAAAACAATGTTTAAAGGAAGATAGACAAAACTATCAAATAACAACAAATAACACTGGAGAGGAAAACCAAGCAATAACCAACATATGTATCTAGAGATTTTTGTTACTATATTACAGTACATGCACCTGAACATTAAACATGAAATGCCTGTCTAAAAATCACTGCCCTCTTTAATACAGTCGCAGAGGAGGGTGTTATATAAAAGCGAGTGGGAAGTACAGATGAGTGCCAAAAAAAAAAAAAGAAAAAAGAATTGAGTCAAAATTACTAAATGATGTAGTCTTGTCAGCTTAGTACAGTACTGCACACCCATACAGAAAGTAATGGACTTTTAAGGGAACAAAGAGAAACCATTTCCTCCCTCAGTGTCATTAAACAATGGAGACATCCTCCTTGCTGACCAAGACAGAGAGGGATTGAGTGGTTCTGGAAAGACCTGTGTTTCACTTTGGCTGTGATTGATAATGTTATTTGTCAGGGCTTGTGTGTCTGTATGTTTCTTTATTACAGAGGCATGTAAAAGGTATATAGACCGAGAGGGAGACAGAAGGTACAATAGTTCAAGGTATGATCGAGAGCCTAAGATAAAATATGTTTTTCTTTGCAGAGAAAAGAATTTGTCACTAAGGCATTTGTCTCAGGACAGTAGTTACCACCATCCTCGACCTACGGGAGTCATCGTGTAATGTAAACATGTGATCCAGTATCACTCACTTAAGTGTCAAACCTCAGGGGTTCTCTGGAAGACATGATTATCTATTGATCAATGACCACAGCTCCACAAACTAAATGAGTCTGCCTTGGTAATTCTGCCATAATGGTAACACAAGTAGAGTTTGTCAAGCCAAAGGTCATTGACAAAAACCTCTCTGATACCTCTAATATTTCTTCTGCTGTGCTGGCAGTTTTCATTATTTTTAAGATACTTTCATTTAAACATAAATTACCAGAAGATATTAATATTTCTAATACTTACTGTCATACATTGTTTTGTATTCCTCTTACAACTTTGATACTTTGATATTAACAAACTTCCATATCCACAAAATGAAATAATATTTCAATGTATTTCTGTTTTGAAACATCTTCCTCAGTAGGAGAAGGAAGTGGATGATGTGGGTTGAGGTTTGTTTTGATTTAATTTACTCAGCTATGTCCCTGTATGTAAGACATGAAGTTTAAGGCATCCTCTTGAGCAGCTAACTTCTGACGTGTCTCCAGGGTTCCCTTAGTGCCCTACTTCATTTGTCCAGATGGCAAAAAATGTTAAAAATGTATTTCTTACCCCGAGAAGCATGGTCAAAAAGAAACAGCATATTTTAATTATCCACTGAAGAGTGTCGTCCTCCATATCTGCTACATAGGCTGCATTGCTGGAAGCTTGTATTTCATTTAATGACATTAACACCCAGATAGTTTTCTGATTAGCATCTGTGTAATAATGACCGTGCACAAGGCCCTCTGTGTGTGCTAAAACTTCCAATACATCTCAGAGAAAATATTATTTCCTAACTGAAACTGGCAGCTAATTGTCTGCTTTACCAGCAGAGTCACAGTTAGAATTGGATAAAGACAGCATTAGTATTGACCCTACATTGGCCTGCGACTGGGTAATGCGCTGAGATCTGAAGAGATGTGGCAGTGTGGTAGACAGAGGCAAATGAAGTTAACGTGACTTCTGCACCACTTTTGAAATCAGCTAACTGGGTTTATGCTTAAGAGCAGTTTTAACTGTTTGGGTCTGAAAAATTACAGCAAACGAAGAAAAAAATAAACCAGAGGCATGTAAGGTCAAAGCAAAAAAAAAGAAAAAAGAGAAAAATGCCCTTTTTGGTGGCTCCCTTGGATGAAACATCTACATGACTTTGTAGTTGGATTAGCCTACTGAAGAGTGTTTCATGTGAAATTCTGAAGGGATTTTCTCCAGTGTCATCAGGGATGAGATTGGAGAGGAGGAATGATCTACGTTCTACAGTGCGGTTTTACCTCATTATTCCATCTATAATACCAGCTAATTGGAGCTGTCAAGCTGCTGATAATCTGTATCAGAGTGTGCCATTCAAAAAGGCACCACACAACCTCAACATTTCTAAGAGAGGTGATTAGAGAGTTGAGTGTGTGTGTGTGTGTGTGTGTGTGTGTGTGTGATTGCGAGAGACAGAAGGAATAAAAGAAAATCATGCAGCCAGTGAGGGAAAAGGCCAAACCCAGCAGCGGTTTGTCTGACAGAGAATGTAATGAAATTGATTGGTAATTTGAGAATTCTCCTCTGCTTTTTCATCTTGCGTTTGAACACTTTTGAGGGCTTCAAATTTTCTGCGTGAGGAAAAAAAAAGACTTACGATGACAGCCTGTGGCTCCAATAGACAGTTCTTGTGAAGTTGTTGATGTAGAAGTAGTTTAAGATTAGAGTAACATCACGTGTGATAAGTTACTTCATGACACTGTACTAACTTCCATCCATCCATCCATCCATCCATCCATGTTCCTCTGCCTCTCAAACCTAACCTTCCAGCTTCAGGCATTCACACTCCCTGGCTCAGTGCAATAAAACATTATCCACTGTCTGACCTCCTTTTCTCCTCACAGTCGCTGCCTCCTGCTGCACCACACACACTCTCTCTCTCTCTCTCTTTTTCTCTCACTGTCTTCTTTCGTTTTTCTTCTCTCTTCAGTTTCCTCTCTCACTGTTAGCCTGCTCGTTTCCTCACAGCTGCCTCAGAGTGATGGGAAGGAACTGTGAAAACCTGAAGGAGTTTAGAATTGTTGACTAAGAAGCCTAGTAACACACACACACACAGACAGACACTTACACACAACATCAAAGCTCCCGTCATTCTCTGCCTGCCGACAAGCCAGATCACTGGGCAGCCTCGGACAGAGAGAGGGGTAGAAGATGAGGTGAGAGAGTGCGAGGTTGGAGGCAGAATGTGAAACAGACAGATCACTTTTGAAATGTCCTCATCTTTGTGTCTCTGGGCTTCACTACAGTATGTACATACAGTATGTGCTTGTCTGTGCTTGACAAAACTGTAGTGGAAATGTGTGTGTTATGCCGAGCCCTATGTCTGATTTCTCTTTTGGCACAGCCAGCAGCCACTCAGTCCAGCATGTGGCATCTGGAACCTGCCTGCGAGCACACTCTAACAAGGCCCCCAGAGTGTGTGTGTGTTTGTTTGTTACTGTATGTGTATGATGGAGAAAATGTCTGTCTATCTGGGCTTCAAATGTGCACCTCTACTTTTTCTGCTGTGGCATAGCTGTACGTTGGTTCTGAAATACAGCATTAGCATTAGCAGTGATACAGGTCAGATGAAGAGGATGGTGTTTCTTGCTGCCGAGGAAAGACCTCTCTCTCTCTCTCTCTCTCTCTTTTTCACTCTGTTTGTGCCCCTGTCTCAGTCGCTCACCTCCTCTGTCTGGGTCAGGTACTTTATCATCTGCTCCCTTCCAAAACATTCGTCAGCGTATGTTTCTGCAACTGCAACAGCATATGGCCCGCATGAGACAAAACCTAAAACCTGAATACATAAGGAAATGTATTTGAACTAACAATGATGTGGTATAAAAATACTTTATCAATATGACCAACTGTTTGTTTTCTTTCTTGGTAAAAAGGGATTCAAAACTACACAGTTTAATCTAATGCTTTTAAGCCAGGGATGGGTGCTCTTTCCTCGGTTGTTGCAGAGCAGCCACTGTTTGCGTGTGCATGACAGCGAACGCCATTTCCCACTTTTGTGACTGCAAAGTTTAACAAACACTGTCTTAGTGTGTTTATAGCGGTTTACAGATGCTCTTTGTGGAAGCATAACAGTTTCTTTATGGGAACTATAACAGTTATAAGCAAAGGAGTCAGCACCAGACTATGTCCATGGCCATATGTTTGGAACTGAAGAAATATCAAAAAATCAATTGTGTTTTCCCAGCTGAGACCAAAATGTGCTTAAACAGGCAATAATATGAAGCATCCTTTTAAGAGAAATCTGGGTTGGCTTAGATGTGGATTAAAATGACTGGCAGCACAGCCCTAAGGTAGTTAAATACATATGCTGTTTTGTGACGTTTGACATATTTTGTTTTTTGTTTTTAAAGCACAAGTATAGCAGACAAACAGTGAAAGACAGGCGGCATCAGGTGTGCAGTGAGATGCCCTACTCTGAATTTGTAGCGTATAAACAACACTTTGATTCCAGGGGGTGTGAAAACGTCTGGACCGGAGTCTGTGAAATGCCAGTAGCACGACGCATGTTTTTCTCTTCCCCTGTGATGGTCTATTCGCGGCTCCTGTGCGCCTGAATATTCCTGTCCTTGTTTCCATGGAGACCAAAAAGAGGTGTGGAGATCCTGGAGCCCCTCTGTGGGCACTGGCTTTGTCATATGGTCTGCCAGCCGCCGCCACTTACCTTTAATAGCCCTTCACAGCCGGACACTTTGCAAAGGCACAATTTCTTGACATTGCTAATTAGAAAGAACAGGTGGTTGTGCTAGTTATAGGCCACATCCATTGCCATTACTCATATTTTTAAAACATCTAAAATATCATATATTGTGCTTTAACTCATGTAAAAGAACACAGTCACAATTTGCCAGTTTCAGACAACTTCAAACACGTCACCTCAACAATTAGTCCAATACAAATGATTCCAGTAGGAATTCCCAGCACAGCTTAATACTCCCGCTCCATACACGACCCTCATTTTGATCTGAATTATGACAGTCATACTCCCTTTTTATCCGTTCTGTTGTTCTCATACACAATGGCATTGACCTGCTCTATTGTCTGTAGGGTTGTGTCCTCCTTTTCAGCACTGAGAGGCTCATTTGTTGATCTCCTAACTAGATTAGCACTTGTCTGATTAACTGCCTGTAACCCCTGCTGCTACTTGTAGCTCAAGTGGGTTGGGCAGGGCTTTATGCACACTCACTGTCCTGTCTTTAGTCAGCTCATGGCCTTCGATACACTTTCCCTCTTGGTGAACTTGCGGACAATGTCAGAGACAGTCAGGATTAGCTGAAGATGCAAAGAGTTGAAAGGGTGAGTTTAAAAGCACAGTCACATGGTCTTGTATGTTTTTTACATGGCAGGGTTCTTCTGTATGAGTTTTCCCATAGAGTGGCTAATGCTAGGCTAACAGGGCTTTGGTTATGCTAATTTAAATACACTAGTAACCTATTTATCTGCTGGTTGAATAAGTCAGTGGAAATCTAAGTAAAGGTCAGGTCAAGTTAGGCTCCAGGGATGGAAATGTCTGCCTGACAGTACAGTGGTTTGTACACTACCTTAGTCCATGCTGAAATATCTCAGCTGCTATTTAAATTATTGTCATGAAAATTTGTATGGAAATTTATGATCCCCAGAGGACGAATCTTACCAACTGGTGATCCCCCCGACTTTGCCACTCTTGCCACCAAGAGATTCACATTTGTGGTTTTGGTGACATCAAATAACCTCAATAATTGAATGGATCGCCATGAAATTTGGTAAAAATGTTAGTTTGTCCAATACATAAGTTTACAAGTTTACAACTAAAAACTTCCTATTAGCCTCAGGGGTACTTTGTGTTTAGTGCTAACTGACAAGTGTTTGCATGCTAACTCACTAAATAACCAAACCACTGAAAACATAGTGAACATTGTAAATATACCTACTAAATATCAGCATGGTTTTTTTTGTCATTGTGAGTGTGTAAGCTTACTGATGTTGGCTTTAGCTGAAAACACAAAGAGCTCCTAGCATAGCTGTAGACTGTTATTTTTTTTATTCAAACAGCACACAGTCAGTGTAGATTGATAAGTCTTCAAGCATATACTTCACCATCTCTCCTAGTGAGCATTTATATGTGGTTAGTCTGACTGAATTTTCAGTTTTTCAGGCCACTTTCCCAATTTTATTTTACAATAACCTTTAAGTCGTGGATTTATAGATCCTGGCCCAAGGGACTTCCTCTTTCCCATTTGACCCATCACCTTTTCATCCTGGCCCCCGGCTGAGTTACCATGACAGGTTGAACTCTAAGGACGAGAAGGTGAGGACACGATACGAGGGGGTTGAGGGAGGCGAGTCACAGTGGGGTTTTGAGACAGAAAGATACACGCATGGCTGAACAAATTTTGCCTTGAAGTGCTGAAGTTGGGGTGACAGCCATCGTGTGGGGACTAGGGACAATGGGCTGCGGGAGAATTGTGTGTATGTCTGTGTATGGCCTTTGCAGCAATACTCCCCATGCTATCCAATCACTCAGGCCGTCTACTGGAGTGACATTTCAGGAAATTTCCACTGATGTGGGACTGGGGCCCCAGCTGTCAAGATGGAACAGCAGGGGAGGGGTTGGGTCGGGTGAAATGAGTAGGAGAGAGAGCGCAGGAGAGGAGCGTTGGATGTCGCTTATCAGACTTGGCAAGATCTCGCAGCTTTATGGCTTATGGGGGAGAACATTGATAAGTTCTCTCTCTTCCTTTCTTTCTCTGTCTCTGCGTGTTATTGCTTTCAGTGATAGAGCGAGTGATAGCCTCTCTGTGATGTTGGCAGCATAATTGAATGACATTGGTTTTGTTTTCTGAGCTACCTAAGATGAGATACGATGCTTTCAGCTCCCCATTTATGAAACCGCATCAGTGCATTGGATATAGATGGGTTTCTGGTCAGGAGAGAGTGTTTGTGTATGAGTACTCTAAGTGTTTGTGCGAGCATTTCAATGAATATTGTTTATTGTTTTGCACTTCCTGAAGAGTTTCACTAATTTATTTAGGTTAGTTTTCAAGCTGTTAGATGTAGATCCTTTGGTTTACGTATTTTAATCATAATTTGCCTTATTTTAGCTTCGCCCATAGTTGGTGTTTTATGCATGTTAGAAGGCGTGATGTGGGATAGTGTTCCAACTGTATGTGTGACTTAGTGAAGACGTGACATTTACACCCACCTCTTGCCTACCCTGCCCAGGATCCAAACCGTCCAGTGCTTGTGTTTGTGCATGGTGATCATTGCTAAGGTGTGAGAAAGATGAGGTGATTGGATGCGTGTGACCCAGACCCTGTTAATATGTACAGTATGTATGCTTGCTCATGTAGTTTACTGAGTTTGCCGTGCTGCTCTCACTGCGCAAACACAATTAGCTGATTTGCATCCAATTAAAGTATAGTAGACTCTATCTGTAACCTTTCCATGCTCTCTAATTTCAGATACCATATCGAGCTGACATCTCGACCTTTTGGCAGCATAAGTACAAGTGGAATGAGCTAAGCGTGAAAGTAGTGATACATTTATTATCAAGACTTCGATGCATTACCTGTGGCCTGTCTGGATGGCGCACAAGGCCTCTGGCGACGGTGGCCTCTTCTATCAGTGATTGAAAGTGAAGCCGTGATCAAGCGCCTGAGCTGTTACTGTTACTGAGCCAGAGGGTACTACTGGAAAACTCAGGAAGCAATTCCAGTCATTAGGTTTATTTCTGCTCTACATATGTATATTTGATAAAGGAAACATGTCAAATGTCTCCTGGTCACGCAGAGAGCAGTGGAAATCAAACATTCAAATAAATTTATCTGTTATTGAACTTGGGCCCAAGCTTACTGACTTTTAACGAACAATTCTGTCTGCTGGACTCTTTCAAAGCGTATCTCCTCCTGTCTGACATGATTAACGGAGAAGTAATGTAATTAATAACACTGAAACAGTAGTAGTAGTGTTACGTCACCTTGCTTTGGTCTTGCATTCACTTACACCAGTGTCTTGTTAAATCACTTGTACTGTACATTTGGCCAATATTGTAGGTGTATTGGCATGCTTCTGAACATAGACTTGCATATCACCAATAACTGATTGATAGTGTATAAATAAGCTTTATAATTATGGCAAATATCTCCAGGCTCAAAACAAATACAGACTGCAAGTGCTCAGGTGGCAGTTAGCCTTTCTTCTCTGAAAAAAAAGCAAGAGCATATGGTGTGATGTGTGGCAAATGTATTTACATCTGTGCTTGGATCAGTGTGTACTGCACAGTAACACAGGACTTCTGGATTTTTCTGAGTGCGGCAGCACTTTCCAGGTGGTTGCTTTGTGTGTTTGTGAGAGTATTATTGTGTGTGTGATGACCGCACATTGGGGCTGGCGTGCTGTGCGGAGTGACCAGAAACACACAGACACAGTGCTTCTTGGCACATCTCTATGATCCCATCTGGCAGCGGGAAACTCGACTTGCTGGGAGGATATTCCACTGCCCAGCAGCGGAAATATAAAGCTGCACAAACACACAGCTCCTGCAGTTCAATGGGCTACAGTGTGCATACAAACACAACCACACACTCCTACAGTTTATCACCCACAGCCCACAGGAATACATATTGCAGTACAGGTCCTTTGCATGCGCAAAACTACATCTATAAAAAAGATAAAACACACACACACACACACACACACACACACACACACTATATATATATATATATATATATATATATATATATATATATGGTTGGTGGTTTTGTGGTAATGTGGTTTTTTGTGTGTGGTTTTTTTTTTGTTTGTTTTTTGGGGGGGGTTTTGCATGCACATGCACACACCCCCACCCCAGGGCTGCACTAATGAACACCCCCATTGCTGAGCGGACAGTGGGATGATTGCTGGAAAGCATTACACCAGCACATTCAGGCATATAGCCATGGACACTGATGGGCACGCTGGTGCTGGTGGCTTCTGCTGCTGCTTCACGCATGGGAGGAAGGCATGAGCTCACGCCTTTAGATCAGACTCCAAATCTGAACATTTTAAGTACAGCCTAAAAATCCTAACTGTTTGGTTGCATTATTTCTGTATTATTTAAAAAAACAAAGCAAATACAGGTCCCTTCGGTTTTGTATTGATTTTGCAGTACGCAGGATAAAAATAAAGTCAACCGAAATATTGCGGTTTCACAATTCTATATTATATGTTATAGTAAAGCTGGCTTTTGTATATAAATTGTGAGGAAAATATTATTGCAGGCGCCTCGATATTAGTTTTTATTGTTCTTGATTTTATTACGCACCTTATCAGACCGCTACTGTATAACTACTAAAACATTTATTGCAAAATCATGCCACTCTTACTACTTTAAATACATATCTCTTAGAATACTTCTGTACTTGTACTTAAGTAGGATTTTGAATGTAAGTTTACTTGTGACGGAAATATTTTACACTAGTGCACTGGTGCTTATGTAAGAAAAAGTCTCACTTCATCCACAATGGCAACACAATAACTCAGAATCTATACTTACACAATAGATAACTCACCTAAGATGTCAAAGCCACTCACACATTTTGAACCATATTTGCTGACTACAACATTAAAGATGCATATGTTGCCTTTTATGGAAAAACTACGCAGTTCTTCATTCTTGTCAAACAATTTCCCATGTCCAGCCAAGAAACCAACCTACAGTTACCATAGCAACTTTGTTTTCTTGATGTTTCCTGTGTGTGTGTGAAGTTCCTGGAATATCCCACCACCTCGCCCACCAGAGAGTAACTGCTCAGGACTGTATTGTCATAGGAATCAGTCGCCATGGTGACAAGACATATCTGGGGCTGATATGCCAAATGTGGTGTCTACGTTGGCTGGGTGATGATAAGGGTCATGACCTGTGAGGCCTCCATATCCAGCCATCAGCAGTTATCATTTACCTGGCCTGTCTTTCTCTTTATTGTTTCACCTGTCATTTCAGATAAATCACACTTCATTTCCTTGTATTTGTTTCTTTCCTTTATTGCCCTTCCATTACCTAGAAAGATATCAAAGTAAAGCACCACAGTTTTTTCCTTATATGTTTCAATTGAGAAAAACTCTCAGGACGCCTCATAATGAATTTACCATCAGGAAATGAGTTTGATTATTACCCAAATAAATTCCTCCTCATACAAAATATAATTATTCTGTCCACAACAGATTACACTTTGAGGGACTTACTGTAAATGAGCAGCAAAGTATTGAAATTAGAGATGCATTTAATGAAATTGCACAGAACAATACATCGCAATATCACTTTTAAAATAATTTCCCTACGAACTGGGCACAGCACCAAAGATGACCAATTGTCTCGCTCTTTTTGTACAACATATTGCCTACTTTTTAAACCCTGGTGAAATGACTTATTGCAGCACGGTATGCTGATATAAACAGCCTATGAACAGGAAGACACGGGTGTGATTGTACAAGGTATATATTACTGTTCCCAACAGACCGTAAATTATTTATTCTTTTACTACCATTTCTGTAAAACAGAAAGGATCACTTTCCTCACTACTGTACGTCCCAGTCAAACCGCCCTTGTTTCAGCCAAGAGAGTGCTCCCCATTGATTACGGAAATTCTTAATCAACAAAACTGTGTTTGTTATTTATAGATTATTTGGATATCCCACTGAAGTCGTATAATAGCCTTGGGGAATATTAATAGGTGGAAAAATAAAGTTTCAAGCCTATTAAATTGTCGACCCAGATTATATTTCTTCTTGTCCTGATGATATTGACTTGGGTTTGTTCACAACACTAGCTTCATGGTGAAATGGCAGATGATGCAACATAGATTTGAGCAGTTTTCTACTTTCTTTTCATTGTTGTCAGGATAAATGAACCCTGTCTTTGGTTGCTCAGAATGAAAACATTGCAGTTTTTGTGTGCATGTGGTTTCTGAGTTGTAAATATGATTTGCTTCCTACCATCAAACCAGACAGTGGGTTTAAAATGCTCAAAAATGTGGCTGATGTTTTGAGAATTGTGGCTCCGCAAAATCATGTGAGAACAGAGACCTAGCCACAGAGGTTAGAAACTATCGTCAATCTTTTTGTTTCAAATGTAAGTCCAACTTTCCCCAGTGGTTTGTACTGGGATAACCTGCTCCACATCAGCTTCTCTCATCTTTTTTTGCTGGTGATGAAAGAGGAGGTGGAAGCTGGCTTGTGTGCCAACAGTGGACATGGGTACACTGCGTGCTCACAGTAACCCTGCAGATCATAATTTTTAAGCGTTCTTTGATATTGGAGTTGATGAGAAATTCAAGCCTCTGTATGGTAAATCAGGCTTGTTTTGATCTCACTGATGGTACTCATCTTTGTGATTGTCTCCTTTTTGCATTGTGGCCATTTCAGTGACACAAAAATTTTTCCTATTGATTAATGAATTTTTGTTGCGCTCAATGTGACCTACATACGGTAATTTGTTTTGTTTAACAGTGTAACCCCCTGTTATCTTTCTGTAAAATACTCGATCAATCCAAACCAATTCTGCTCACCAAATTGAAAAGAACATGCACTCCCATAGTCAGTCAACCGTTTAAGACCCCTCAAATCCTCTAGTGCACACTCTGCCTGCCTGTGCGGTATGCTGGCGTATATGTAGCAATAATCGGTGTGTATCCTCTCTGCGCGTGGATGTCATCTGCCCCTCAGTGGGAGAACCATGGAAGGACATTTGGTCTGGTTTGAAGGGACAACAGTCGTGACACACACATTTAGGTAGGTTACGGTAGCTAAGTGGGTTAAAGCGCGCCGCGTCTCAGGGTGCGTTGCTTATCCGGAGGAGGCGTTAAAATAATTTAGATGATGGAGTAGGAGGCGAGGATATCAATGGGGCATGGTAAAATAGAGGTGTGTTAGCGAGACCCAGTTTTGCGTGTTTGAGTACGACCAGAGTGGTTTATGTAAATGATGAGAGCATAAAGCACTCACCTAAACCACAAATGTTTATCGCCTTCAGGCGTGGCCTTAATGATCAGGCTACCCACGAACATCCTTGAACACTTCACAGCCTGTCTGATTCCAAACCTGAAGAATTGAATATATAAATTCATGCTTTATGATTAATTTGTTTTCTATGCCATGTCCTAAATGGATTTTTGATTGTCTCTACATTGTCTCCAATCTGCACTACCATTATTCCATTAACATTTGTCTTTACATGGTTTTCATTATATTTCAAACTCTTCCTTCTTTCCTTCCCCACCTCTCCTCTCTTGTCCCCCATAATGATGCATTATTTGGTGAAGTGTAGGTGGAGGTTGGAGAGGGTCTGTGGGTGGATCTGTTTCCTGTGGTCCTTCCTTGCCATTTGACTCACACCTTTCATACTGCTTTTGCTTCTACCTCAAAGCGTTTCCAGTCAGTCAGAGCAATTAAAATTTCTTCACGCAAGGCAACAGAGAGGGGAAAGGAGGAGATTTATATTGTTTAATGGTGATATCTCACAGACAGGTCTGCCCTGGTGTGGCAGAAATGTAGTTCCATACAGACTTTATTTTCTGTGAAATGTAGAGGTCTGGTGTTTTGAGTGTGAAAGTTTTAAGCAGAGAGGCAAAAAAGAAATCTTAACATTTGGACATCGAGATCCCTTTATGAGTGAAAGACAGGTGGAATTCCTTCATGTATTGTACATATTCACATTTTCGGTTATGTTGCTTATGTTTCTAATAACAAACACATTTTTTATGCATTATACAAGGCCAGCTGTGCACTTCCGGGACATTTAGGACTGGTAATGCTGTTTGAGCACTGGGGCAGCAGGTAAGAATAAGTACAGACTGGCTAGATTGCACCCAGAGGACACATTGCTTGTGTTTTTCTCCAGAACAGATGTTATACATGACCTTTTGTGCCTTTGCAATTTGTGACGACTGCTGCAGCACAATGACTGTGCTTATCCACATAAATGAATGATATAGATGAAGCTGTGAAATGACCACTGGGAAGCAATATCTAGTTAATAGGAGCTTATACGCCAACGCAGAGCAGGACAGTAAAGGCGGTTAAATCTTGTCCACTCTCAGCTCTGTTGGTTATTCTATGTAACCTCACGTGACCTGTCGGCTCCAGCCCTCAGATGCTGTCTTGCTTCACTGTTAGCATATGGGGACACTGTTGTGGCGGAGGTCAAAGGCCAGCGTGTGTGGTTGTGATGCAGTGATTGGTCATGTTGCACCCGAGGGAGTTGTGGCAGTGGGACCACAGACTCAGGACAACATAACTCCAAACAGATAAAGAGACTGACCCAACAACATGGTCTCTGGGGCATCTGAAGACATATAAAGATTTGTAGAGTTGTGTGTGAGTGTAGCACAATATTTACATTTTGAGTTCTGATCGCCTGAAAGACCACTACGATAAGTTCGAGTATTTAAGTGTCGCTATTAGTGCTGCAGTTACTACTACTTCATTTATTTCAATCATTTTTCATTATTGATTGAATTTCTAGATCAATTCATTTCTCTATTAACTGTTGGTTTATAAAATCTCTCAGAAAAAGTGAAGAATTTCCATCACAATTTCCAAGTATATAACTTGACCTATTATTTAAATTGCTTGTTGTGTTTGGCCAACAACTCCAAAACCAAAATATATACATTTTGTTGTCAGAGAAGATTTAGAAAATCCAGCAAATATTAACATTTCAAGACTAGAACTAGTAATTTTTTATTTTGCTCTGAAGAAAATTCTTGTAGATTCATTTACTGTTGATAATGAACAGTTAAATCGATTAATCAATAATTGTTTTAGTTCTAATAGTAGCTACCACTGCTACTAAATAAAGATAACCATCCAAGTGTACTCATTTAACGTTGGTATTTCTCTAATATTGAACTACTTTCTGCAACATATTCTTCATTTTGTGTGTGATTTATTTTTCTGGTAGTGAATTTGTTTGTTGTGGCTTTATCTGTATAGCATAGTGCCTGGAAAGCGGTGGAAAACGTCCAATAATCGTCCACTTCTAGGTTCACGGCCACCAGCCAGCTCTGCTCTGTAGTAGTTGTGATTTTCTTGCTGGTGTTTGAAATATCAGGATATACCTTAACTGGCAGTGGCTTTTACTATGGCTATAGGGGAGGTTACAGTCTTCTTTTGGCTATCAAAGTGTAAATTGACTTTTTTATCAATGAATGACTTGTTAAAGGCATTAGAACCGTCAACTACTAAATGCTTGACTGTAGGTTTTATGCAGTTTGCTTCATAGTAGGAGAATTTCTCTTCTCTTACGTTCATCGCAGTTCCTCTTTGCATATCTCTCTTGGACAAAAGGTTTTCTTTTCCCCCCTCTCAGAATCATGATTTGTTTATCATGTGCACATGCTCTTCTCCAGCATCACATCCACTCATGCTCATGTACCACCCCTGTCACCCTTCCCAATCCTCTTCTTACCTCTCCACGCTCATATCCATCCATCCTGTCTTCTAAAGCCACCCATTGGCTCTCGCCTAGCAACCGCATGATAATTTGGCATAATGTGACACCCTGATGCATGATGGGGCTGTAGAATCAACCTCATCTCCCCCTTATGCTGGTGGCTGGTGTTGTGGTTGAAAAAGAAAAGAAAAATGAGGCGAGGAGATGAATATTTGAGGAAGAAAAAAGGGAATTTCACGCTCATATCGTTACATGACTGGTGTCCACGGCTAAACCTGTCATCTGTCCTGGAGGAGCTGTTCTCTCTTTTCTAGCAGCAGTGCTTGATCATCTCATTTCTCATTCAGCTTTTCTCCATATGGTTTACCATTCAGTCCATATGTACAGTTAAAGGCATGACCAGATACAGTGATTCTGCAGAAAGCAGGCAGGCATGTGATGAGGCAACCTCTGTATCAGGACAGCCTGGCTCATAGGTGCCTCTGACCGCATGAGCAAGCAGGCAAAGAAACACAAAGATGGCATCTGCGTGCTCTGTCTGTCTCCGTAGCCACAGCGTGAGCACGGCGGTGTGAAGAGACATCCTAAATAAGACGTCCTGGTGTTTCTTTTTTTTCCCTTCCTCCTCTGTGTCTCATTTCTCCCTTCTCAGTGGCGGAAAAGCAAACGGGATCTTTTTTTGTATCCCCTCCTCTCACTCTCTGTGTAGATCTTCTTTCCTGTCTCTCCCTTCTTTTCCTTCTCCTTCTCCTCCTCCTCCTCCTCCTCTGTCCCTCTGTTTTCAACAAAGACCCAAGTGATTTGGTGAAACAAAAGCTCCCCTGGTCCTGTTTGACCTCTCCATCATGATGTCAATGAACCCAGATGGTGGAATGACCACAGTGCGATCAGAGAGGCACAGGACTTAGAAATAAGAAATTACAGAAGCCTAAGCACTTGTGTCTTAGATTTTTTATTTGTGCAGTCGTTTAATTATTCATTAATTAATTTACTAAGTCAAGCACGATGTCACCGTTAAAACAGTCAAACTGGCAGCACTGAATATCATCAGTTATGGCTATGTCTTCTTTGTGTGTGTGTGTGTGCGTTATGATATTTGTACCATCAGGATCATCTTGTCTCTCCTCCCTCCCTCTCTCCCTTCACCCGTGTCCTTTACGTGTTCTCTCATTCCCATCCCCACACTTGGCCACCTCCAGCTGGTAATGTGTAATGTGTGTGTGTGTGTGTGATAGTAGATAGGTGGGGGTTATACAAACACATGCACATACTCACCCACTCTGCTGTTGCTCCCCACCACCATTTCCTTTGCTTTCCTCACCCGGTGCCTTTGCTTCAATTCATGCACTCCGGCCCTCTCACCAATTTATCTCTCTCTCACCTGTCTATCTCTCTCTCTCTCACACACACATGCACACACAGGCACATAGCACATACACACACGTATGCATGGTGGAGCACCAGGTGAGGTACAGCAGCGGGGGACCGGAGCAGAGAGAAAAAGAAAGAGAGAAACATTTAAGAGGACAGACCGAAACAGAGCGTGGTTGCTGTGGTAACCATTCCCCTCGCACCCTCCCTCCCTCCACCTCCATTCCTCTCTCTCTCTCTCTCTCTCTCTCTCCTCCCTCCACCTCTGTGCTGGTGATGCTCGTGTCTCTTTTCTCTCCATCCGGTTTGTCCTCACCTCTCCTGGACGCGCTCCTCTCACACTGCCAGCGGATGACACACGAGGAGGAGGAGGAGGAAGAGGAGACAAGGAGAAGCTGCTGTCTCTTCTCTCCCGTCTTTCCATCACTTTAAAAAGAAAAGAGAGAGAGAAAAAGAGCAGACCAGACCAGAGCAACAACCAAAAGAAAGGACACACAGGATATACATACATACATAAAAGAAACCCTACTCTTCTCCATTCTCCTTTTCAAGGAGGGCATTTTTTTTCCCTTTCCCCCCCTTTCCTTTTCTACGCCGATTTTTTCCTCTGAGATCCCGGTTTTGTCAATTACAGCCCCTGAACTTCTCTGGGAGTTCAGGTGAGGCACGCGTGTGTAGTGTGTGGTGCTTCTACATTTTTTTATTACCTATCATGGCTCACGCGGCCTCCCAATTGAAGAAGAATCGGGGGGAAGTGGATGTGAATGCAATAGAGGACGAGAAGGAGAAGCGGAGGAAGAGCAGGAGAGCAACGTCCCGGGAACAAAAGAGAAAGGTAACAGACGAGGGTCTGGCTGGCTGGCTGGTCGGCTGGCTTGGCTGGTGGCTTCATCTGCTCCGCTCCGCTAGCATCATTGGAGCGTGACTATGTGTGTGTGTTTGCATCTCTACATCTCAGCTTGACTACTTAGATCAACTGGGCTAGGAGGTTGCCTCCTCTCACATTCATTCACACATTCATTCATGTACGTGCTCATATCTGTGCATAAATCAAGACACATGTGGAGACTGTAGACATGCTGTCCATTTTAAACAGCATCTCTAACCTTGTACACTAAATATATGCGTGTGTGATGATGTTTCTCTCTTTCTTCCTGTGGCAGTCTGGGTGTTTAGTGTCAGTGTGCGTGTGAAGTGTGTCTTTATACACATGGTAGCTGAAAGTCAAAATAATTTCACCTGTTTATGTGATCATCTCAGCTGCTCATATCTCTAGATGAGATGAACACTGTACGGATGGACACATGGAGCGTTTTGTTTTCCTGCCTCTGACTCTTTCAACATTCCCTAATATTGTCTTTCCTTGGCAAAACTACGTCATTCAGGGCTTCCTTAAATATCCTCCTTGATTTGATGAGAAATGAGGCGGTCAGTTGTTATGATTATCCTGTGTAAAGTATGATTTGTTAGATGTAATTTAACCATGTGGTGGGCTTTCATTTCAAACAAGATAAATGCTGGGAGTTGTGAAGATGGTGATGTCATGTTTGCTTTTAAAATGGAACACATGTTATCAAATGGGACATACACAGGCCATGGATGAGAAGAGAGAGAAAAAAAAAAAACTCCTCATGCACCTTTCACTTGATCATGGTTTTGGAAATGTGTGTGAGTGCTTCAGTGGGTTTTTGTGGGTTCTGGCTTGTGTGTGTGTGTGTGCTTGGATGCACAGACAGCCATGTATAATGCATACACGACTGAGTTATTGATGACAAAGCTTTTCATATGATGGAGGAGGAACTGAAGTGCACGTGGGTCTCTCTTCCTCTTCCTCCTCTCTTACATGTCAGCTCTGTACTTTGGACAGAGCAGTGGGAGAAACTCATGCAAAATAAGGAGATATTCTAATTATAGAAGAGTGAGAACGTTATAAACTACATAAGCAACAAAAGGAAAGGTTTACTTGTTGTTTATCCGCAGAATAAATTAAACTATCTGAAGAGAGAGCATTCATTACAATCTGCGTATTGAATGAGGGAGAGATTTGACCGTGAGAGATCTGTTCAATAACAGTGACATTTACTATACTTTGCGCCCATGGGTGCCTGGTTTTGAATTATGCTGCGGGCAATGTTATTTGACCTTAGCATAAACAAGAATCGAGCTACCCAGGCCTAATCTTTTCTAAACCAAAAAAAAAAAAAGAAAAGCAAAAAGATTCATAAGGTCAAGAGGATTTAGAGATCTACTTCTCTACGTAGTCAAGTATGTTTTAAATCTGCATTCACGTCTTTAAGTGCACATTGCTTCCTCCTTTCCTCTGTGGTCGTGTGCATGTGTGTGTGAATATCTGAGATGTTGATCTATATAGGAGGTTTTATGGTCCTTATGAAGGGTCATGTTTCATAGATGAGGAGAGGAGATGATGAGAGGAGAGGGGTGTATTGACTGGACTGTGCACAGTGCCATCCATGAGGATAATAAGCTTTCTCTCCCCACCTCGACCTGCCCCGCGTCCTTCCCTCTGTCCTCACACCAATCCACTCTCCTCTCCCGATTCCTTCCTCATCTTTCAGACTCTTTTTGTCCTTTAGTTTTTCCTAGGACTTTGTCTCCTCACTTTTGGCTCAGCGTCTCTCCATCCATTCACGTATCTGTCCTTTTATTATTAAGCTGTTGTTTGGCTCATGCTCCTACCTTTTAATAATACACTGTCTAAAACAAAGTCAAACACTAAAATTAATTTGTTTGTCAGCCGGTGTTACTTTAAGATGTGAACTTCAGGCCATCGCTCTCCAGTCAATCTCACTCCCACACAGCGGTTGTGTTCTCAACACACACACACACAGTGCCTTCTTGTCTTTATTCCTGTAGTTTCATTCTTTGGCTACTTGCTCCTTGCTCTGTGTGTTTTCCCCTGTTGGTGGCCTTTTCAGCTTTCACCCTGTCCAACAGTGCGGAAACAGACTAGGCTATGAACCCACATGACAAAAGATTGTACATGCACAAAGACTATATAAGAGATTTTGGTCACAGTCAACAAAAGAGAGAAGTGATAGCCAGAAACAAAATGTAATTAATTGGTAACACTTACAGTGTTGACATTCTTAATAAGACTATTTCCTTGTGTGTTGCTGATTGAACTTTTTAGGCCTGTAGAAACTGGCCTAAATAATGACTAGAAAATCACATCATGTTAAAAGTTACATTGTCAGTTTGCCTCCATTATTTTACCTCAAGCCTTTATTTCAGTCTTGTTGCTGCTGTTGTAAGCCCCAATCTGGTTGTCTCGGTGCAAATTGTGCAACAAACACTTTGAGTCACTCCTTTCAGGCTCTACAAACGCTGTATTTAGATGGTAAAGCAGGTACAAAACTGTTGTTTGTAGAGAACACAGCAGAGTGGTGTTTTCCCATAGTCACTAAGCAGGTAGTGTATTCAATGCACAAATATTCACAAATACCCTTAATACCCTTTTTTGTTGCTGTATGGTCATTAATCAGTGTAAAGGTTTGGTTCCTCTTTTCCTGTATAGCGTCATAGGTGCGTTCACTTCTGTAATTGAGTGTTTCATAGATGAAAAAGCATTTTGTGCAGTTCTCGGCCTGATTAAAACTGAAAATGGGCTGTTTTTCCTACTGTTTGCAAACACTGCTTAAAACATTAATGAAGTCCAGCAGTGTTAGAATCTGCAGTTGGATGTTGTTTAGTGAGCGTTAATTTATTGAAGCATCTATTGTATGGTTGGAGCCAGTTTGCTCTTTTTCTCCTTTGGATGTAGATTGAACCCATGAGGTCATCAGAAAATATAGTGCTTATGTTGCAATTTCCCCATCTTGTTTGGGTTAATATCAGAATATAACATAATATGTAGTCCACTGAAACATATGCATCCAGATTGATTCCCTTATTCATACATTCACTACTTTATAACTACACTCTGGTTTTAGTGAGCAGAAATTGTGATTTTGGTCTTGTCACGAATTACTTTGTGATCATTTTCAAATCATCATAAAATCATCTATAAAATGTTGCACACATTGAATTGTGGGATTATTAGCAGAAAAGTGGTATACATATTGACTTCTTTATTTATTCCATTGTAGGAACGTTGTGGACACTACATGTATATAGTTGCGCCATTCACACTAAAATTCAGACACTCGAGTAAATTGGTGGAGGGTAGATATAATGCACTGTGTTAGTAAAAGGCAATGATTCTGGACACAACCTGGTAACAGTTCTCCAAAATGCAAAAGGAGATCCAACAAAGTGCATGTGAAGTGCTGAGAAATAGTTTGACCACGAGACCTGATGCTTTATCAGGCGCCCTCAGCTCAGTGTCAGCTAATAGGAATTACATGGTGTCTGTTGGGGATCCCTACTGCCTTTCAACTTGGTGTAAGCGTGTTTGTGTGTGTGTGTTTGTGGTATATGTCATCAGGAAAGCAGCACAGGGGCTTATGGTTCCTACCTTTATACCCTGGGAATCACAGGATGTTAACCGAGACGAGAACAGGACTGTGCCCCTGTGCTGTTAGAGTGCTTTTGAGAAAAGTCATGAAAAGTGGAAACTCAGTAGCGGTGGTCATCTGAATGAAACCCCGTTCACTATTACATAATTCTCCAAGCTGCTTTACCTCCTAATGACATTATCTAGAGCCAGGAGCCCCAATGGATTCCCTCAGAGAGGAGCTAAGCCAAAGTGCAGGTTTCCTACTGCGTGTCCCCAGTTTTGCACACAGTTCGGTACACAGAATGTCTTGGTACAGTACCTATTGTTTCTCTCACAGGAACTTATTTGGGCCCAAGCTTTCCAACAGTCTAATCGATGGTGTTTCATCTTCAAGGAAATTCTGTGCCTGTTTACCAGTTTGCGGACCTGTCTCTTAACTTTTCACATTGTTGAAGTCAAATATTGTTCCATTTTCTAAACTGGAACCTCAATAAAAACCAACATCAGATGCATTGTGAAATTTAATCCGCTGTTAAAATTCCAAAGATCACTGTACGTCCAGCTCATCAGAGTGAATGTCATCATCATTCATCACCATCATCACTGTTCATTAGGAGGTCTGAATCGGATCCGGTGGGTGAATCTAAAGCGAGACTTTGCAATGACTGCTGGAAGGCAGATAGCGATGTTGAGAATTGGATTTCAACCCTGTGCTGCCTTCAGAGCAAAGCCCATAGCCTTATTGTAAAACAGAGTGCCCGGTCTAAGAGAAAAATAAACCATGGGGAAAAGAGTCATCAACAGGCTTAAAGGCAGGCATGTGGAGGAGGATACATAATATCACTGCATATTTTAATAGACTTCTCTCTATTTTTTTTCTACACTTTCTTTCTGTCTCATTTCATTCTCGTTTCTCTCATTCACTTTCTACTATAGGCTGGCTCGGCCCGGCACGCGTGTTGCTTCCCCACACATATATCTCCTCACCAGCCATAAAAGATGGGTTAATGAATTCGCTCATGCATGCCTCAGCTAATTGCATTGGCATTGGGAACTCCTCCCAGTATTACAAAATGTTTTCACCATCAAGATGGCCACCGACTGGACGGCTGGCGAGTGTGACTTTGAGGAGACTGCCAAGCTTCTGTTCATGGAGATAATGACAATTGATGTCGCGTATATTGTATTTTTATTATCTCAGTTGGAATATGATGTATGCAATTTTGTTAGATCAGGTTAATGAACTAAGAAGCTGTTGTCGTTTGTAGTAAAACTTTGTGTGTGTGTGTGTGTGTGTGTGTGTGTGTGTGTGTGTGTGTGTGTGTGTGTGTGTGTGTCTGTGTGTGTGTGTGTGTGTGTTAATCTCAGAGGGGCAGTAGTGACCCTCATCAGTCAAACTGAACGTCAAACTGTAAACACCATCTTGATTCTGCATGCAGGCACCCCACACATACTCTCTCACTCACACACACGTAGCAACTCACACACACTCATACACTGAGAGGGACGGACATACAGAGAGAGAGGTGTAAACACACAAATTCTTTCTAAAAATCTCTACCTCTTTTGTCTTAACTGACTCCCATTCATACTGGCTGGTAAGAGACCCCCTACTGCATGATGGGGGACATAATATACAGTCTTTTTTGTGCAGGAAGAGCATACAGAAGTTTATCTGAAGGTAATATGATGCTGCAGCAGTGTGAGTTAGTCAGATCAAGTTGTTGTCTTCCAAAGTTACATTTACCTTAGTACAAACTTCACATGTTTTGTTACTATGCCTCCACTGCAGCTCAGGCAGGGACACACTATCTCTGGAAACACAAAGAGGACATTTTATACTATACACTGTAGACTATAACTTTGGAAGGTATCCGCTTCATTTGACAAACTCAGACAGCTGAAACCGAATAGTAGCCTCCGATGAGGTTGAAAACGAGAAACAAAATGAGAACTGTCTTCGGTCACTTTCATTGGAATCAGGGACTTTTAATGGTCATTTTGAACAGTAGGAGTGATTACAGCCAGCAAAACCTGTGTCAGTGTTCATATATGGTCACATGCTGGATTCAGATCGCCTAACTAAGCAAAGGAAAACAATTCAGCATGTAATCCACCGTAATTTTATCTCACTGATATCAGTCTCACTGTTTCATTGACTCTTTATACCATATCACATATCGCTGCATTAAATTACTATTATTACTATTCTGTTTTATGTATCCACTATTGTGAATCATTTTGTATCATCTGATCTAGAAAGGTACTACTGAATAAACTTTGCTTACTTAATTTCTTCCTCACTCATTTACAGCTAAAGCAAACATAATATTTCCTACTGCCACTATTTCCTATTAAAATCATGCCACTAGTGAAACATAGGGTGGCTTTTATTGTGAAGCAGTCACAGGAAACATGTGTTAGATCCCAAATTAACCAGGACTGAAATCTGAAGGATTATGATTTACAAACACCCCATACTTACAACTGGGTGTATTCTGGTCCACTGAACCAACTTTTCTCTGTCACACTACTCAAACCTAAATCAGGTCTACAGATCAAATCAGATGTCTTTGACATCCAAAAAGTCATAACACTTCCTCCACTCTAGGCAATGCATGGTACGTGGCTGTATCTTATTATCCATTCACACACACCATAAGTTAATCAGTCCATTTTTAATCCCCACTCTTGTATTTCACATGGCCAGAAACGTGTAGGATCCTCCAATGGGCGACACGCTCTACTGTATGCTGCTATTGTTCTAGATTAGCTCCAGTCTCTAAGGGGAAATGAGAGCGTGTAATAAGGATTGTTCTAATTATTGATCCACCACTTCGAGGGTCCTCACTGAGAGTACTGCTGGGGGACGGTGTGTGTGCGTGTGTGTCTGGTGTTGGGATTTCTTAGGGAGCAGCCCGTGGCTTTGAGCAGTCGTGTGGGGTTGTTTTGTCCTACCACTGAGGGAAAAAAAAAACATCCATGTTGTCTAGTTGTGGTTTTTGGTCTGGCACATCCTGACAGTCATTTTCTTTTCTTTTTTTTGTGCATCAGGTGATTTAAGTTGTGTTCAACATCCTCTTTCCACTCACATGGGTGCTGGAAAAACTGTATGTGTGCTTTGAAGAGTCAGAGAGAGAAAAGCGGTGAGAGGGAGGGATAGAGGTAGAAGGAGAAAGGAGAAGATAAGGACTAATAGATGGAGAGGAAGAGCATGTGTGTGAAAGGGAGGAAAGAGTGAGAGATAAAATGGAATCCAGAGAGAGGGAGAGAAAGGAGAGAGCATGAGCTTAAAGGTCATTTGAAGGTGAGTGGCGTCTTTCTTGCTGCTCTTCCAATCCATGTGCCTCCCTCCTCTTCCCCCCTCTTGCTCTCTCTGATGTGGTGTCCTAGTATATGTACGTGAGTTCCTTATAACATAATAACATATAAAATCCACATTCCGTTTATTTCAGTGGTCGTTGCTGGCTCCATTTAAATGTGGGTGCCATAACACAGAATTTCACTACCTTGCATCTACAAATATTGCAGATATCAAAAGGGTTTTAAAGTTGTTATAATAGATGTGAAGAATTAAATCACTCCTTAACGCCAAGGGATGTAACTCTTCAGTCTCTCTGAAATCAGTGACTGTATATAGTTATGACTATATAAGTTAATCACGTGTGATAGTTATCATTTGAATATTGGCTTACTTGAAATGGTGTGTAAATTTACATTTATATCTGGTAGGCTTAATTGGAATGAGCTTTTGCAGAATTATTGAAATCAGTGGCGAGAATCAATGCATCCAGGCTGAAATGAACGAAACATAATCAGCATCTACAGTATTTTGAAAGTCAATAACTATTTAAGTCAATTTTTCAAGTGAAAGAATAAAAATGTATTTGTACTCCACAGTTACAAGGATTGGCTGTGACATTTTATGGACCATGTATGATTGATTGAAATAATCAGCCAGTAATCAGTAATGAAAATAATTATTAGTTGCAGCCCTAATGTAGAGGTGCAGAAACAACATACTGTGACTTGAGGCTATGTATAAAATGTAAATGATGTATTCATCAAGCGGTGCTTGTGGTGTAATTGTGCTGCAAATGAGCTGTATGTTAATGCAGCACAGTTCATGTGTTTCTATTATTATGTTAGCGTCAGATGAATGATTTTCCAATCCTGCTTGGTAACAGAGGGTTAAAGTCCTCTCAGCAGGATATGGTACTGTTGTTTGTATTTGGAAATATAAGCAGGGGGGCAATCAGAGGCTGTACTGTAGTTCATGTTTGATGAATGAACAAGTCTACCATAGACTCCCATCTCATCCCATTCATCTCTCATTTAGATGGGACCAACTCCTCCGACACTCGGGGTGAGACAGAAAAAGGAGTTCGCCCAGTAAGCGCAGTTCACCGTGGATTATTCTCACATAATTTACAGATATGTTGCTTAATGATGTGATTACAGGCTGAATGATGTAAGAGGGACCAAAGACAGAAAGAGCAGGAAAGGGAGCACGAGATAAAGAGCAGAAGGACTTGATGAGGCAAGGACAGAGGGAGAGAAAGAAAGGAAGGCCAAAGGGAGCAGGTGTGAAGGAGATGCAGAAGAAGAGAGAATTGAAACAGTGACACCATGAGAAACAGAGATAAGAAGAGCCAGAATAGAAACCTGGACAACAGGCGTGCTGCAGTTGGTGTTTGAAAGGCAGCAGAGGAAGACGTCTACTCTGCATAAACGCCCAGTATCTGAATCTGACAGTAAATGGTTAGCTCTCCCTCTCTATCACCCACTGCCACTATGTTTTTTTTTTTTCAGCCTTTCCAACTGATGCATAATATCTGTCTTTAGGTCACTCACAACTCACTGAAGCAGTAGTGTGCATATGTGTGTGTGTGAGAGAGAGAGGGAGACACCCCCACTCCAACAACATCACACTTATTAAGCCCCTACTGTGCATCAGTGCCAGACCTCTTCCATCAGGCTCTTAAATGCACCAAATGGTGCGTCACAGGCATATGTGTGTGTGTGTGTGTGTGTACATTTATGCATATATGGCAGGTGCTCCTCATACACAGATAAAGCTTATCCTATTGAAATGGTGCTGTGCTCTCTCTCTCTCTCACACACCACTCTGTTGACCCTTGGGACTCACGCCTGTACAGCTAGATAATTACTTTCTTTTGCTCGCCCCCGCCTCCACCTCCACCATCACATCGTCTCCCCGTCCTCCACTTAACCACCTGCCACGCCACCATCACGTGCAGCGATAACTAGAATCACGCGGTCATCAGTTTTGTCGTCTGGCTCGATTTAGTGGCTTCAAGGTCCCAGCACAGCTCAGAAAAACAAAAGAGGCAACAATCAAAACGCTCAAATTTGTTTTAGCAGTCTACATTTATAATCGATATTTGCTTAATATCATGTCTCAGACTGGATGGTCACGATCTCTGTCAACAGCTGTGGGTTCATCGCTCAGTGTTCTCACATTTTCTTCCCCCAGAAAAAGCCTCTGTCCCCGGGCAAAGGCAGGATCGTGTGGTCCTGGCCTTGTGGCAGCCCCCGCCACAACACAGGCTGGAGCTCAGAGGCTCAGGAGCTGAGGAAATGGGCTGTGTTAGGACAGATCGATGGTAATCACACCTCTTCACAGTTAGCTCTCTCGCATTGTTGGGGTGGGGGTGGAGAGAGGGAGAGGGAGAGTGAAGGGGGGAGGGTGGGTTGAGGCAGGAGGTGGCAGCAGGAGGGGTGTTTTCAGGGCCCCCTTGGGAGAAGAGAAAAGCCTAGATTCATGATTAGAGAAAAAATATTCACCCTACCCACCCCCCCGTATCCCATGTCCCAACTCCCAAACATGGGTGCACCCCTCTGTCTGAACACACTGATTGCGCTGGGAAATTGTTTTAGCTTTCGCATGTCCAGACTTCCTCCATCCAACTATGCCTCTATCCTTTTTCTGTTTTTTCACTGTAAAGGATTAAGCTGTTACGGCCCTTGTGCGCTGCATTTGTGTGTATTCTTACCCTCTGAAGCACAATAAACCTCTTGCAATGTCCAGCTAATAGACTCAGCTACAACACTGGCTCTTAATACCACTTTGTCACAACATATAGAGTGTATTTTTGCTCTTGGCCCTGAGGCAAAGACTCCATTGCACCTTAAAAGAGGTAATTTAGTGTGAAAAGGTTGCAGTCTTTATTGCGGTGTAATCTTAGCATGGAAATTCTGTGTTTTCACAGTGTGTGCGTGGCCTTGGGTGTACTGCGCAGTATAGTGGGAGGTAAAACAAGAAGTGAAATGATATCTTTTGTCATCTGCTGGCTTGTACTGTACAACATTAAAGCAAGCCTGTGCAGAGCGATGTAATCCAGTGTAATGCCGACTGATGGGGAAAGGTTGATTGTAGCTCCAAGGTGGGATTGGTATTCTTTTACTCAGCTGGTTATGTGTCAGATCACCAAGAAAATAGACCTTTAGACAGTAGAGCATTACAAGCACACACACACACACACACACACACCAGAGAAGTCTTTGGCTGCATTTCTCATGTTTTTATGAACAGTTGTGTGGACAGCCAGAATAGTAGCAAAGCATTCTGTCTGCTTAACGTTTGATTCTGAATTATTCACAAGCAGCTTTGCCAAACATGTTTGCGCTCTGTTATCAGTGAACGCTCGCAGCATATTGTGGGATGGAAGTCCCATGAAGACTCTCCTTACTGAAAGACGACTGAAGCAGCAGAAAATTCTAAATAATAACACAACCTGGTTTACGGTGGACTTACTGCAGGAAAGGTCAGAGAGGATTCCTGCCATGGTTCAGGCTGAATCGCAGTATCAAATTGTACTATGTCTGAAATTCAAGGATGAGGCAGGGAAGAGAGCAAAGTGGTGATGTATATCGTGTCTATATCGTGTCCCCCCCCCAAAAAAAGTCCTCGATTTCAAACCCAGAGTCTGCTGAGTTGTTTTTCCTCTTTTAGATTTTTTTTCCCCCTGTCCTCCCTTTATGCCCTTTTTCCTGGCTCTTCCTGAGAGTAATCAGAGAAGGGAAATCAATGCCTGGCTGGGAGTTGTTAGAAAAGAAGTGTGGGCTCTGTTCTGTCCTATGATCCAAGACATCATATTTTTCATCATTGTGGTACTGCTCATTACTGAGCTTCAGTGATTATCTGTAAGTTTTCATTAGGCCATTAATGCACACTAAACTATTAGTTTTTTTTTCTCATTTTTAATGTGACCTTTGATTTTTTTTTTTTTAAGTTGTGATTTTCTTACTATTTCTGTCAAACACAGGACTTATGGTTGATTACTGTTGCTGCATTAAAAAAGTACAACAAAGGCACAAATCAGTGTGGGTTTAGATTTAAGGTTGACTTCAAGACTGCTACATAACTGTAGGCGTCCCAGTATAATCAAAGGCTGTTTTCATCTTTGGGAGTTAGTTTTCTGTTGTTTCTTTGTATCAAATGTGTAATTAAACCAGGTTCACAGATCCCTATTTTTAAAGGGCCTTTGAATCATTTTTTTTTTGTATGCGGGCCTGAATAACATTTTATTACCATAAAGGATTGGTGTTATGAGGGGAATTATCTGTACATGTTATGATATGACTTTACCCCCAGGGCAGAACAGGAATTCAGGATTGATGCTGTGCTCTGGCTCTAGGTGCCCTCAGAGCCCACTGCTCCTGCCAGAAATCCATCACTAATACTGTACAACAAGGGCAAAAACACAGGAGGAGAGGAGAAGTTATGTGTAAAATGAGAAAAGCATGACTAAGAATGCTATGGTATAAGAGGGAAACAGAAGAGAGCTGAAACAACTAGTTGATTAATAAATTGATCGATTGTCAGAAAATTAAGTTGCAGCTTCTCCATTGTGAGGATTTACTGATTAATATCATGATAAACTAAATATCTTAGGGATTTTGGACAGTCGGACGGACAAAACATGACATATTAAGATGTCACACTGGGCTTCAGGAAACTGTGTTGGACATTTAATAAAAGCTATTTGGTAGTAGCTGCTAGTAAAGATGAAATTTCTTCACAAATTCAAAATTTCAATATTTGCTGTTCATCTCGTCCATGATAGTAAAGGTGATATTTGTGCTTTGGAGTATTGATTGGACAAAAGAAGGAATATAAATACACAAAATTAATGTAACCTTATTCATACTGAAAATAATTGTTAGTTGCAAAGGGACATTTGTCCTGGGGTCTGCATTTAATGTTGAATGAAGAATCTGTCAACCAGTTAAATGCTGTTGTTAAACATCAAGCAAGAAATATGACTGTTATCGTACTGATGATGATGGTGAAACTTAATCTTTGCTGTATCAGCTTTCACCTCACACAGTCATTTCATTACCAACACATGGGCCCGCTCTTCCAGACATAACTGAGTCATGGACATTTCTCGTATTCCCCATGTGATTAATAATTTTTCTGCACCATCACTTAACAGATAGCGAGCAAATTTTCCTCAGTATCATCCCATCTTCTTCCTCTTCTGGTGCCCCCCCCCCCCCCCCGTTTGGTTACAGCCACTTTCACAAACACCCATCATGTTGAAAATAGAACAGCCCTACAGCAACTTCTAGCCAGCTCCCTTGATGATGTGTATTGCCATGTTGACAGTCTCACACTGGATATTTTTGGTTTCCTTTCTGGTTGTTGTTTTTTGAAAGCAGCTCCACTCAGAAACACTGCACCTCCTGTCTGTGATCTGCCTCATCAGTGTTTCATCATATATCTATAGTAGTAGTATGATCCCACCCAGCCATTTCCTACCTGGAGGGAAGTGAGTAATAATACCAAGAGCTGCAGCATTATGCTGATAGTCTGTTTGTTGTCACTTTGTCTCTATTTCAGAACATGGATTGGACTCCTATAATAGACAGTCTAAAATCCTTTATCAGGGTGTTTTGAGGTTCAACACAACTTTATTGACATGTTTTGTAAAGTAAAAATTTTACTATGTATCATCTTGCTGGAGTTGCAGTTGTGCTGATTAATTGATTAGTACTTTGGCAGAAAATTAATCACCACTGACTGTGAAAATTGATCAAATGTTGAAGTCACTTATAAATTTGGTGGATTCAGCTTCCAAATGGAAGGATTTGCCACTTTTCACCGAATTTGCATAGTTGAAAATTGAGACCAGATGTGAATGATCCACATTGTAGATTGTTTTGGTTCTATGTCCTGATAAAATTCACTGTTAGAAGTTACAAGTTATTCACAAGTTACATTCATTTTGTCACATCAGCCCAACAGTGCAATTTTTAGTACCACAGCTATCGCTGGTGCATCTTATTTATCTCAGTGAGTTGTACACTGTGAGGTAACTGTTCTGTAGATTAAAAAATTTGGGAAAAGGGAGAAAGTTGGATCAGATTGTCATTCAGTACCTGTAGGTAGCTTTAAGTATCGCAATTGGTATTGGGAGAAAAGAAGTCAGAGTGGTGTGTCCTACGTTGTTTGGACAAAACAACGACCTTGAGTTCTGGTGATGAACGTTTTCACCATTTTCTCAGATTTTATAGACAAAACAATTTGATTAATTGACAAATAATCAACAGATTAATCGATAATGAATGTTATCATTTGTTTTATTGTTGTATTGTAGGTTACAGCACTAAAACTATATGATACAGTTTGATATTCTATGCTACATTATTAAAAAGTAGACACTGCATCGTTCTCTCTGTCTATATGAAGTTCTGTCTAATCACACACTTTGCAATCTGTCAGCTTGAAGGCCTGATCTGATGCACCGAGACGCAGCAATATGAGTCAGATTGTTGTTAGTGTCACTGCTGACTAGGGTGCTGTCACCGTGCGTTTGTGTGTGTGTGTGTGCACGTGAATGCGTGTTTGTTGCTGAATGGGATGCTGTCAGCTGTGTGTCAGCCATCTTGACACCCTCAGTGCACCTTTAACTTTTCTGGGACCTTCACTCCTGATAGCCCAAATGGCCGCTCCAGTCGTTAGGGAAAAAAAAAACAAAAAACACGGACACACACACACACACACACACACACACACACAAGTTGCTGAAGTGTCCAATTAGAAGAAGTGTTGGGACTAAGCAGAAATGACACAGAGTAGACAGCAACAGAAAGAGCTGTGCTTGTTCATCTTCTCACACGGTCAGCATGACTTTTATATCATTTAACCTTTAGAATTTGTTGATACCTATGAAAATTTACCTAAAATTTATTTAAAGGCCTTTAAGATCTTATTGATTAGTCTTTTTGGTGACAGTCAAGTGAGTAAGAGTCTCATATCACATTATGATGCGTTGGCAGAATTGAGATTCAGCAGTTTAATTCAATGTCAACATGACGCCAGTATAGCTTTGAGTCAGACACAGGCCATTCTACAACTGGTGCAGTGAGGGGCTATGGTGCAAATGGCTGTTTGAATGGGTGGGGGGAAGGGAAGGGGTGTGTGTATGAATATTTTGTGTGTGCATACAGTATATGTGTGTTTTCTACATGCATGTATCTGTGCCTGAATCTTTAGAGTTGTTCCTTTTCTGAATGTGTGCTTGTGTGAGGGTAGATTACATACATGTAATGTTACATGTAGGAGGCACTTCAAGGTGAGCTGAGTGTGGGGGTGGAGGCTGTACAAACGTGACTTGATCATTTGAGTTGTTGCTGACACTGTCATAGCCTCAAAGTGTCCTTATGGGAACACATATCACCCTTAATCTGGTGAAGATAACCTAATTTTCTTCTGTCACTGCTATTAAAAATGTATGTCTCCCCATCATGTAGGAAATGTATCACCTACTGAAATCATTTCCATAACCTGGGTACTCAGAAAACCATCCAAATCTTTCTCAGTTTTATTAAACATTTATATTTTGTTGATAACACGTCTTCTTAGGAAAATCTTTACCGGCCAGAGTTGAGGACTTTAGACAACAAAATGGAAACACTCAGTACAAAGAGAGGGATGAAATGAGAGTCGAAAAAAGATGAGGCAAAATTAAGTATGGCAGATCAGAATCCACCTCGGTGAAGAGAGGAGATACACAAGGGTGATGCTGAGCTGTAGAGAACAGAGCACTCTGTGTGTCTGTTTGTTTCTGTTTCTGTGTGTGTTTGTGGGAGAGTGTGTGTGTGTGTGTGCTGCTCTGTTGGCTCTTATAGCCAAGCTAACTGACTGTACCCATCAGTCAAGGTTGTGTCTTATTATAGGTCATTAGTCTCTCTGCTCAGCTGCGACCTTGACGCTAGTTGCTGGAGCATGCATATGTACCATAGTAGGCAAAATGAATGTGTGTGTATGTGTGTGTGTGTGCATCTAGGTTGCTTTGTACACTAGGTGTTTTGCACCGCACAAAATATGTGTTCAAGACCACTCGCTTTATGTATATACCTTGTTCCTGAACTGTGTGTGAGAGCACACGTGGCTGCTGCTTTGATGAGCAGTCAGCTCTGGCTGTGTGTGATGGATGGACGGACACGGGGGGTCAGAGAGGGTCAGCCAACACGCCCTCGTACAGAGGGGGGCGGGGAAGGCTCACAAGGATGTCAGTCACAGTTTTCAGTGCTACAGGACTAACACGAGTCTAAAGTAAAAGTGCTGCCACCCACGATAAAAAACTGTCTGCCGTGCAGGACAACAGGCTGAGTCCCAACTGCCAGCAGTCATTTACTGGTTGTTGCCTTTTACCTACTCTGACAGTTACACTGTTAAATGCAAACCACAGTATTCTCACCCAGATTTTGGACTTATTTGTTATGTGATGCATTAAAGGAATAGTTGAAGAAATATTTGAGTCTCTGCATAACCCCCTCATAAAACCACAGCATGTCATTTTTATGCTTTGGTTTTTGTGCCAGTTAAACAAACAAGATATAACAGTAAGTTAGCATTACAGATGCCGGTAGGTAGATTTTTCATTTCAACAGAACCAGACTTGCTGTTATCCTCTGCTTCCAGTCTTTGTGCTTATCTAACCTAACTGTTGGCAGCAGCCTCATATTTGTGTGCGTAACGTATGAGTGGTATACATTTCTCTTAACCCAACATTTGATCCGACTGTGAACAGGTATGCGCGATCATAATGATACATACTGTACAGCCTCAGTGGAGATTTTTTGTTGGTTGTCTCTTTCATTAAACTGTGTGTCATCTTCTGAGGGAAATACTGCCTACTTGGAATTGTGATTTTTGCACTGTGGTTTGTGAACTGCACAGCATCAGACTGAATAATAAGTGATTTTCACTTTGGGAGAGTCCTACTAATCATCATCTGCACCTTTTGCCATTTCTGATGACAACTAGCATCCACTAAACTATTTTGCAAAATATCCATGTGATATAAGTGAGCTCACATGCATTCTGAGCACAGCAGTGTAAGGCGAAGTCTAGGTTACTGTATTACTGTATGCCAGTGGATCAGATTCATATTGCAGTGTCCTGCAGAAGAAAATAGCCAACCAAAATCAGCCCAGGGAGGAGAAGAAGGAGAGAGACATTCTGGATCACCCTGTACCCCTCCCTCTATCGATTTCCGTGTCCCATGTCCTGTGCTAAACACAGCACAATTGATAGAGAGACACTGCTCATACACACAGCCTGCATTACAAAGAGAGAGAGCAACAGAGAACGCTTTTTTACTTTCCTTTTTTTCCCTTTTAGAAAGTCACATGATGCGACTTCCAGGGCCATCGCACCTAAAGTGTAGCAGCTAGGATTGTTGCACTGACATCTGCTGGTGTTATTAATCTAAATGAGTTGCACTAAGCAGACAGACTGAATGATCATTTTACTGCTCAGTCCCCTTAAATATATTGAAATCCTTCTTCAGACCACGCTTGACCCAGTTGGCCTCTTAAACTCCCATGACCCTCAGGGATTGATGTTGTGGTCATGGCATCGTCATTGCCATAAAGGGAAGGATACGGCTGAGTTTTTGCTGCTGTCCCACCAGACCCAGTCCCAGCTAAATTGAATAAAAAAACAACAACAAAACAAACACGAAATTGTGAAGTAGTGGAATGTTAAAATATCTCAAAATACAGTTTTGCTTTTAAAGAAATGCTGCAGGTGTAGTGGTTTATCTTTTGAGATATTGAGCATTTCATAGCGATAAAACACAGGTGGATTTCTTTACTCTCAACCCTCCCATTGCCCGTCTTGTTGCCATGTTTGGGGAGTGCTGCTATTATGGATTTGGGCCTCCCCATTCAACAGCCTATTACTTTGTGTTGCCTGAGGGGCAGCTGGCTGTTTCAGCATCTAATAGCCTTCTGTTTGCCAAGCAGAAATGCCAGGATCTGAAAGAACCATTACTCCAGTGGAGGAGGCTGTAATGTGTAATAACTTCTGCATTTGTGGAGGAGACTACACAGATTTAAGAAGCTATAAATGAAAATATCAGCAGTTTCATTGGTGAGCATGCCAGACATTGGCTAAACCGAATGTAAATCCCCTTTCACTCTCATGCTCCCTCACAGTGCTTCACTTCTTTCTCCTCTTTCATCACTTCTCTTCCTCCTCCATGTCTGGATGGAGCATTTGGTCCGCTTGGCCTCATGTCAAAGGGCGATCGTGGAGGAATAGACTATCGTCCCCTAATTTTAACATGTTTACCGAGCCATCCGTGAGCCTGTGTATGTTTAGTTTAGGCGCTTGTGTGCGCGTTCGTGACCATGTCCGCCTGCATGTGTGTGTGTGTGTGTGTGTGTTGCGTGGAGACTGAGGGGGGTTCAGGGGGGACAGATGGTTCGTGGTCTGCTCTCGTCTGGTGCTCTCTGGCTGCCAAAGATCAGGCGAAAACAGTTACAGCACTCTCCACTTCATTCAGCGCTGCTCGACAGGCCAAAATAACAGCCCTCTTTCTGTTTTATAGATAGCTTTATGAGCTATCAAAATGTTATAGTAGAGGCTACAGAAATGACATTTACAGCAGATTTAGGTTTGTTTCACTGACAGACTATATTTGACAGCGAGTGCCTGATTTTCTTTGGCTCTTTGCTGTGGGAAATTTTTAGTTGGATGATTGCAACATAGTTTTTACTGGCAGAGAGGCATGTTTTTATGTACCAGCTTTCAAACTGCAAGAATTTGATGAAGCAAAAATATTTTATTGCATGTTGTTATATTTAATTCTAAAAACACAGATTTTCAGTATTTTATATTTTCTCTTGCTTTCATTTTAAGGTTTTGGAATTCTAGAGGGGTTAACTGCAAGAAAAAATACAGATCTTTTTTTTTCCATTATCACCAAAGTTTTGCATAAGTCTTTCTATACAAATGAATGCACGGTCACACCCCAAATACAGTTGGTGTTTTGCTGAATGTGAGAGCATTGAGCTAAATGTATTTCTCTGACGTGGTGCGTTTGTGAGAAGTGATAATGTGGACAAGGGGCTTTTAGACTTGGCCTTTTTCCTCTCCATAAAGTCTGGAGAAGAGCCTCACTGTCTGCTGCAGGCGTCTCAGCGGAGCAATATACATCACCACCATACACACACTCACTGTAGATGCACTACAGTGTATCTGCGGTAGATCCACACTCATGAAAAACTGTAATCTACCTACTTAAATTTACCAACTTGATCACTGACTTAAATTATCTCGGTTTGTTAGTTAGAAAAGCTGATATTTCAACATATTCTGGTTCTCCTGGTTCTTGAAGACCATTTGAACTTTACGGCTGGTGAAGACACAGAGAAAGAGACACCAAGTTAGGCCTGTGGTGTGCTCACAAGTTGCCAACAAACAGAGCATTGGAAAGGGGAATGGACAGACAGACAGACAGACTGGCTAAACATCAGGAGAGACACCTTCAGACTTCATTATGTAACTCTGAAAGTCATCTTGAGTTGAATTTAACCATGCCCAGTTGAATTTAAGAGCCAGATGGACATTCAGTCTCTCACTCTGTACTCTCACTTACTGTAGCCCAGCTGTGGTGCCGAGCCAGTGGAACATATACAGTAGGACATGTAGAAGGCTAGAGGCATATGTGGATATTAGGGCAGTTTATAAATTTACCCTGGCGTGGCACAGTCTTTACCGGCTGAATAATAACATAATTTAGAGAAATTGTCTGGGCAAGACAAAGGGAAGAAAACATAACAAATGAGACAAGCTGACCAAGAAGAAGTGCATACAGTACATATGAATAGAGGCAGTGGAAAGATGGATGAGAGGGAGTAGAGACAGGGAAATTGGTAAAGATTTGATGGAGAGAGTGAGGGAGGAGGAAGAGGATGGGAGGAAAATACCTATATGGCCTAAAAGAATGAGGATGGAGATGGAAAAAAATTTAATTCTTAAAGCTTAAACGTCACCACTTCTTTTCCACCAGCAATTGATTTGAACAAGTTGAGGGGAGGAATGGAGTGACGCTCATCAGTAACGGATGTCTGCAGTTGATGAAGTGGTTTAATCATGCACCTTTGGAAACTGTTTTGAGAGAGACATGAGAGAGCCATTTCTCTCGTCTCCTACATTAATAGAACAGCACAAAGGAAAGGGAAAGAAAGAGAATATCTTTCTGTTCTTTTTCCTTCTGTGGATCAGTGGCCGATCTAACATCCTGGTAACAGATACCCTACAGCTTAAACTGCTTGAGGCTCCTTACAAACTGACACGGAGGAAAAAGTCAATCATCTGATTAGATTAGATTGTGTCGTATCAGTTCAGGCTGCTCAAGTTTATATGACATGCCGAGAAACAGAAGAGAGGAAAAAAATGACAAGAAAAAATTGATCTATGTTGCTTTCGCCTGATCAATTATCTCTCTCTGTGTAAAATAAGTGTGTTTGTCATCGTGTGTGCTGTGTCGGCAAACAAGAATATAATCTCTCAGTAAAAAACAAAACAAAACTTTTCTTCTTTTTCAGTATTGTGTATGGATTTTATCAGGTATGATTTAATATACATCGCACAAACAGCCAACATATTTTCGTTCTGTTGGACTATGGGTACTTTTAATGGGAAGAGGGGGAAGTAGGGGCTGAGCTTTGTGATTAGGGGACTTGATGTTATCAACTTTATAAGCTTTTGTCTTCTCTAAAGTCTTTTCAACGGACTGACCTCTTTCTTTCATTTTACCCACACACTCACTCACTGAAATCCATACATTTTAGTATCACATGTACCTCAGTCTGTCTTCTATACAGCAGTACACCTCTTCTCGATTTCAGCTCCCGCAGCTCGTGTACACTACCTGCTGTTCACACCATATCGGCTCTTATTATTGAGAATAGTAATTTCAGCCCGTCTACTGGTTAGTCATTTGCATTTTTATGTCCCACTACTGTATCACAGATTGGAAACTCACTCATAAGAAAACATCTCTATAGAGAACTGCCTTTTTTCACACAAAAGGTGTTTTATGATGGTTTGTGGATGTCTCTTTAGTCATTACCTTGAGATAGCTTCACCTCTCAGCTGTGTGAATTATTGAAATTGTTAGGCTAGTTGTAACCTGGATGTCTGATTGGTAAAAGACATATTTTTTATACTATGTTAATAATTCCTACTTTGTGCTTTGGAACTCATGACATTAAAGCTACATGTCTGTGTCTTAAACTGATGACATTTTGGCAATGATTTGCAAAACTGCAAATAAAAGATAAGGATAAAAGAGGAATAAAGAGAAGGGTATCAAACCAGAGAGAGCTGACCGGGAGAAACTGTTGGATCCTATGAGTCAATAAAGTAAATCATATTGTATATTATAACCTGTCCTGTGGTCATGTACTCTCATGACCAAGAGTGAGGCCTGTGATGTTTTGTACAGTTGTCATGCTGGAGGTTGTCCACCAGAGTCCAGTGTTTGACTGTTACACAGAGTCTGCTGCAGGTCAAACTGAGGCTAGAGGAGGAAAAGCAGAGAGGAGAGGAGGAGGAGGAGTTTAATGTCTCTGACTTTGTTCCAGATTTAACTAAACTTTGATATGTTGTTTAGTTTTCTTTGGTTTCTGGTCCCTGTTAGGTCAAGAGCCCTGTCCTTCTATTTTCTAATTCTGTCTTTGCCTCTGTTGCCATCAATGTGTCCTCTCCTGTTTCTGTTTCTGTCTCACAATCTCTCATGTCTCTCATTTTCATAATTGATTACTTTGTGGATTATTTTTTCAATCAATCTATGAATTGTTTAGTCTGTAATATGTCAAGAAATAGCATAAAAATACCCAAAGTGTCAAAGGTAATGTCTTCTAATGTCTGCTTTTGTCCAACCAGCAGCGTTAAACCCACATATATTTAGTTTAGAATGATATATGACGAAGAAAAGCAGCAAATACTGCTGTTTCAGAACATGAAACCAGTGAATGTTTGTCTTTTTTTGCCTTGAATAATCACTGAAATGATTAATTCATGATCAAAACAGATTACTTTTTGTCAGTCGACTTATTTACTTATTAGTTATCTCATCTATACTCTCACTCTTTTCTGCCTCTCTTACTGTCTCGCCTCACTCTCTGACTTTTCTCCTCTCAGCCCTGCCCAACCCCACTCTTCCACTTTCTTCCTGTCTCTCCCCCTGCCCTGTTTGTATTCGACTGTCTCACCTTTGCTCTTCTGGAGCTCTGTTTCATGGTGACTTGTTGGCGGGACAACTATTGATCAAGCATGGTGCACTAGTGTGTAGGTTTCACCTGTGCAGCTGACGAGTCAGTTGGATGTAATCCAATGCGACATTCAAGTTTTCCCCACGTCAGTGTCAGCGTTATTGTCCCTGGTCCTAGACAGTAGAGAGACAGGTGATTTCATGTGTGCAGCAGTAGTAGAACAACATATGGTAAGTTTGTTTTTTTCAGCTGTGTGTCACCTCAGCACGCCTCCATCAGCCTCAAAACAAGTACGAAAAATAGGATGGAGGTTGTTAATATAGATTTAAAATGTATTTAATAGATATTTTACATTGTAGGGGTTTTCTAATAAAGTAATAACTTGTTAGTGAATCTGGACAACATGCATGGTGGTGGTGTGTGATGATGTCTGAGGTTTGCTTATTCAGTCGCTGCTCTAGTTGAATAGTTCACCTATTTTCCTTTAAGTTCCCTCCCCCCTCTCCTCCTCTTTCTCAGTTTCCTGTCCTTCTTCTCTGCCTTCTTAGCCCCCTCCCTCACTTCCTCCTCTTCTCCCCCTCCCTCCCCAGCGGTTTCATGTCCCAGGTGACAGAGAGGAGCTGTGCCCTTGAGCGAGCTCCATGCAGCAAGAGCAGTAAATATCTGTCTGCTGTGTGTGTGTGTTGTACCTTCTCTACAGATACTGAGGATTCTCTCCAGAATAGGGATGGTGTGATATTTTACAGCTCCTCAGAGATGGCTGAGCTCGCCTATTATGTTTATGAAAGTAGGGAAGGAAAGCCAGCCAGGAGACAATTGGATTTGCCCAAAGCTATGTCTATTCCCTTTGAATATATAAGCATATCTGTTTTTTTAAGGTTGGATGCCACAAGCATAATACAGTTCTGGAGCAAAGCTCTACTTCCAAGAAATAGTATAATGCTTTTAATTGGTGATCCATGGTATAAGTTATTGTACATTGATCATATTTTGGCCAACTGGTGAGAGATAGTCAGTATATCTTGATATAAGAACTAATATCATCTTGGATTTTGTTAATGTAAACATCCAATAATTGTAAATAATTCTTCTTATGTGGTCTTCACTTTCACATTGCACATTATTTTCTGAAGGGACTCATTTTCAGTGTCGCTTACTGCTAATTCCCATCTGGTGATTTTATCTATAAATGCTTAGGAACCTATGAGAAATAAAAAGTTGCAGTTACATGATAAATATAAAAATATACCTACATGTACTCATACTGTATACTGTGATAGAAGATTTTATCCATATCAACCATCTCTCAGTTTTACACATTTGACTAATTATAGAATTTCAATGCTCAAATACAAAAGTACTGTAAATACACAAATACAATGTGAAATGACACACTGAGAATGATAATGTATCAAGCCATTTTGTGTGTGTGATTATTGACAGGCAGTGACATAAGACTAAGACACAACTGTGTCAAAAGAGATAATTTTCCATAAGTGGGCTTGACTCCCTTCCTCTTCTGTTGTAACCTCCCCCGTAGCCATGGCAACCCTGCCGTTTCCATGCTGCTCGCTGCAGTGTTAGCGCGAAGGGGCCTGTGATCCACCAATCACATGTTCAACTCGCCTCTTCTGGTCCAGAGCATCTGTCACTCCCTCTGTCAGCTCTCACGTACGCCACTCTCTGTCTCGCTCTCCTTTTGAATCTCCCTGACTCTCGTCGACCGTCTCTAACTCTCTTTGTCTTTCATCCGAAAGCTGATAGCACTGGAAAATACCCATAATGCAAGTGGTGCCATTCCTTTGGAATGGTGACAGAATGTGAAAGCAGTGGCTGAGGGATGGATGAGGTTCATGTGACTGCCTGCGCGAACATGTACATTAGTGTTTTTGATATAACAGGCAGTGCTGCCAGGACAGCCGCTATAAATAACACGTATGGGTGTGATGCTGATGAACTGTGCTTATCGTTTATTATCAAAATGCTGCAGGCAGATGGAAAGAGTGGCCACAGTGATTTTCCATTTGCTAGACGTTAATGACGGGAGTATTTGTTTACTCATCTGTGGAGAGTGGCTTTTTCACTAACAACAAACATATGTATTTAGCCAAGCATTCATAGGAACTGTGTTTATATTCAGCAATACTGCACCACAGTAAAGGAGTGTAGAGGTCAAGGCGGTCATGATGTTGTGTTCATTTTTTGTGTTCATTCTTAACCGTAGATAATTTACCATAACTGTGAAATTTTTAATCTAATGAAAAGACTAAAACTAACAATGTACTAACAAATATTTTCTGTATAGTCAAAACCTAATATAGCTCATTGCTCAAAGCCATAGACCTCCACAGTTGTCCAAAAACTATTAAAAGCACATTAGTGAGCCACACTGTTGCACTGGGTGACTGAGATTTTATTTTGAGACAAACCCCCGTAAATACTCTACATGCTATGACATCAAATAGTCCCAGCAAATGCACTTTTTACTCCTGTTTTTTAACCAGTGGACTTAGAGCAGAGTGCAACAGATAGGATAAGAATGTGAGAAAAGATGGGGAGATGGGCCACCACATTGTTTGTTTGTTGTTTTTTCTTTTTCTTTTTTTTGGGGGGGTGGGGGGGGTGGGGGTGGGTGGATTTGTTGACAGTTAGAAAAGTATAGAATAAAACCTGACTTAAATACAGAATAAAACTGAGATATAATTTAGTTCCTCAAACATGAAAATAAAAGCTTTGGGGGCACTTCACAATTGTAGGTGGTCCTCCAAGATAAGATTATCAGATCCTGTACCACCCACAGGTGTAATAACCCGAGATCAAACATATAATATGGATACGCTAGTTACGCTGCATGTTACACTACCAACCTCAACTGCTCACATAGATAGTGATCAGATCCGAGCCCCTTATGTACATTTTCCAGGAGAGCAGTGCCATCCTCCTGCGCTGAGGCTCGGCTACGAGCAGGATTGGTGAGGAGAAATCAGTGGGGGTGAGCTTTTCACTTGTCATCCCCAGTTCCCACTCAGCTGACTGCAGTGGGGTGTGTCTGTTGAGGGGTGAGAGGTGGGAGGACAGAGGGTGTCCCTAATACCAAGGGAAAAGCCCCTAATCCTCTGGTAAAGTGTCCCCATTGACTGTTAGGAGGGCCCCACTGGTCCATTTGCCCCCCAAAATAGCGTCTGGTGTTATTGTTGTTGTTCTCTGCTGTTATTCAACTCGTAAACTCCCCTAGTAGACACACATGGAACAACACTACACTGCAAGCCCCTAATGCACCGAGACCCTCCTGATTCACTCCAGCTGGGTAGAGCATGCCCAGCCTAGACACACACTAACACTGTTCTTTGTTAGGGGGGGAAAAAAGCTGATAAGCAGGATGACAATAAAGAACCGTGTGCTGGCAGAGGCTGAGGGAGGCAGGGGGGGAGTGAGCCAGATAGAATGAGTGGGAGGGAAACAGGGAGAGTGGGTGGGATAACAGGAGAGGGGAGGAGGGTGGTGTGTGTGTGTGTGGGGTGGGTGACATATCCCACTCGAGTCATTTTCGCTAAAGTAGTTGTTTCAGCTGCTATTTTCAGTTCAGCCCCTCTCCCGTACTCTAACCTTGGATATCAAGATCACCTCCAAGCCGCTGCCACCACCACCCGATACCCCACCACCACTACCCCAGCCCACCCCTCTGCGGCGGCTGTGCGAAGGAAGGAGGAAGGAAGGAGGAGGATGGT